>JARFXV010000563.1:1292500-1892500 GCA_031761425.1 Cosmopolites sordidus | reverse complement strand
ACACTTTTGTTGGTTGCTTGACCGAGAAGGAGCCCCACCTATCCCTTCAACTGGATGACATATGTTTCGTCTCTCGAGGTTCAGACTCTTCAGGGCGCCGACATATACCATACCATTATGAATAGGGAGACCCTATCCACAGCTAACAACCCATGTTTTTGCAGACCTTCTGTCGGATGGCGTATATATATATATATATATATATATATATATATATATATATATATATATATATATATATATATATATATATATATATATATGTGTGTGTGTGTGTAGTGTTAGATTTTCTTGGACTGCGTCCAATGAGACAGCCGTAGCTGAGTGTCATCACACACCCTTGTGGGTCCCACAAGCTCATGTGGAACACACAACAACCTGCGATTCCGCATAAATGAACACTTTTGTTACTTGCTTGATCGGGAAGGAGCCCCACCTAACACACAAAGTGTTCATATACATATATATATATATATATATATATATATATATATATATATATATATATATATATATATATATATATATATATATGTATATATATACATCAACATCAACAGAGCAAGTTCCGTATAATAAGTACACTCCAGAGGCGGATCTAGAATCAGGTTATATCACAACCGAACCATAATAACCGATAAAATTGTGTACAGACTAGACATAATATTGTTGAACAAGAAGAAGATAGCAGCATTTTTTATCGACATAATTGTTGCAAACACCCACAAGCCTACAACGCTCCAAGGATTGCCGAAGAAAATGTAGAAAAACATACAGATCTCAAGCTCGAAATTAACCGAATGTGGACGTTGAGTCAGATTTATTTTGTCTTATTGATCATTTCAACAATTGGCTCAATGAATCTGAAAAATATAAAATTCTGGAACCAGACGAAAATTGATGGAGGGGTGAATTTGTTTTGGCTAAGGCCTGCCCTTTATTTAATATCCAGTTTGGCTGGGAGAAAAGATAAAAATAAAAAGGGATAATTATTAATAAAAAATTACTGCTGTACATTGTTGTCCTTGCAATGGTCAAAACAGAGAATAATAATACTAGGTTAACTGAAAAGTTCGCAGAGCGAAACCTATAAGCAGTAAAATAACTATATAATCTACTAAATTTTAAAGTTTCCTTCTTATGAACATATGTGACGTTTCAAGTCGATCTGTCAATTCATTCGTACAGAAAGATCAGCTTAAAGTAAAGTGGTATAAGTGTTTATGGTGGTATAAGTGGAAAAAAAGGTTTATGTAATGGAAATTCATAGTGAAATGGTACATGTATCAGGGGCGTCTGCTCCTTCAAAAACAATGGTTTGTAAGTATCCTTCAGAATCTTGAAGACCAGGGTGAAAAAGGTTTGAGGCATGTCGACATAACGCTGAAAATTCACCGTTACTATGCGGCCGTGGTGATCACGGCCGTGGTTATCACACACAACATTCTCCACCAACTATTACTAAAGTCAGATGATGATGGTCTGCTTCTACTTTCAATTTTTTTAGCAACTTAACAAGAGCTATGAGCGAAAATTCACATTTTCGATTGAATTTCTCTTCAAGACTTAAGGTATTTTCGTTCGTATACTGCTCAAGTAGCGTTTTCGCTCTGGTAGCTCTTGTTAAGTAGAGCTGCAGTAAGTTGCTACCCGGTAGATCTTCGATAAGTTTCATTCTTGGTTAGTTAAATGGTTGTTTGAAGAAAAAATTGTGTTGTTTCGGGTTGTCGAAAAGGTTTCAGAATTATTAAGATATGTATTAAATTTACATCTGTTATTAAATTGCACATCTTCATTAATTAAGAAGTCCTGGAGCGGAAATGAATACAGCAACTATGTATCATCGGGGTACATATATGAGTCCAGTATTTTCGCTTTTAGAAATTGCACATCCATTGAAGTAAAGCAGACAGAAAAGCCTATGCTAAACAACAAACTTATGCACCAACCAAGAAAAAGGAAGTGCACGAATTTCATTAGCATCACGTCGAAGAGTTTTTCAAAGCGTAGAAGAGTGTTGGAATGATGACTTTTACATATTTTCATTGTAATGGGCCACCCAGTAGAAAAATTGTAAGATCAAAGTTCGTCCGTAGAATTTACAAGTCATATCAATAACAAAAATAAATCGAAACGATTTTGAGAACAGACATCCGTTAGTCCAATAGAATGTATTCTCATCAAACAAAATACACTTAAACCATTGATATAAAATCCATTTATATCTTTACTTAATGTGAAATTAACTCTGTCCTATACCATATTTTAGATTAATTTAGTTATACGTCATTTGAAAATCAAGATAAATCATTTAGAAAAGGAAATTGCGACTTACATTTTATCAATTTACAATAATTTGATACTTAAAAGAGGTACTGTATGGTTATTTTAAGTGTTTAAAGGATTTCCAATCACTCAAATTCGTTTAAAATTTTGTATATATAACACAATACAGGCCAAGTTCCGGACATTCGACATCATGAGCCGTCTACTGATCGTTGCTGCTCTTGTTTTGGCAGTTTCTGCTAGTTCAGAGCTCAATTCTGTCCAGAAATGGTCTGAGTTCAAGGTAAAATTATTATTTTAATTATATATTTCCTTTATCAGGTTTAATTCGATCTAGCTTAAGCACGCCAAGTCCTACCAAGACAAAGTGGAAGAAGTTAAGCGTTTCGCTATTTTTCAAGACGCCTTAAAGATTATCGAACAACACAATGCCCGTTTCGAAAAAGGAGAAGAGACGTACAAGATGGGAGTGAACCAGTTTGCCGACATAACTCCCGAAGAATTCGGTGCAATGCTCAGAGCTTCTTACAAAGGCAGATCAACAACTAACATTACAAGGCCGGTCTACAAGTAACGTATTCGATTTGTAAGAGTGGGGACTTTTGGAATTGATAATTTTCAATTTATAGGGCCCCCGTTGGTGCTGTAAACCCACCCAGTTTCGACTGGAGGCCAAAAGGTATACTCAACCCCATCAAAGACCAATTTGGTTGTGGATCTTGCTGGGCCTTTGCCAGTGTAAGTACCAAAAAATATTCCATTCAAGTTTTTCAATCGGAGAATTTTAAGATTAAGATTAAATCATCTCCTGATGATGCTAACATGGTTAGCGAAACGTGTGCCGAGCAGTTCAAAAAAGTGTTTTGGTGTTTAGTGGTAAATCTCTTCAAGCTTAGTATTCTTTTTTGCTGTTTTCAGTTAATTTTTAAGTTCAAGTTGATTTTTTTTTATTTCTAAGTTTAAGTTGATTTCTTTTATTTCTCGTTTTTCTCCCTATTCTCTTTCTTTTTATTTGCAAACTTTCGTTTCTTCATTTTTAAACATTCTCAAGGTATCATTTATGAGAGTTTTGTGAAATACGTGTGGCGTTTAATTTTTACGGCGAATGACCCATCAATTCGATGTTTTGACATGTTGTTTCTTATTTTTTCAAAAACTTCTGGCAAACAAATGGTTTATTTTTTTCTTTTATTTGGGTTTTTCGCCACTATCTAGAATTCAAAAAATATCAGAAATACCTGTTCTTATGTAAAGAAAGACATTATTAAAATTATGTAAAAAAAAAACAAATCACATAAAAGACATTTTAACAAAAAACAATTACCCAAAAAATTTTATAGATAAATCGTTTAAAAATGTTGATAATAGATTATTGTTGTCAATGTAAGTATCGTTGACATACACAAAAAAATATATTTACTTTCACTCGTTACTTTATATATTACAAATTAATATAGTTTATTTTTTAGTTTAGTTTTGAAAACGGGGGGAGAATACCTTCCGAAACGTTAATGTTAAAAGTTTGTAAAATTTTATATAACATTTTTATATCTTTAAAATTTTGTTCGTTAGGCAAATTTATTACAAAAAAAAATCACTGAGAAATTTGTCTCCGTTTGGTTTTTTGTTTTTACCCAGTGAATCTTTCTTTACATAAGAACAGGTATTTTTGATATTTTTTGAGTTTTAGATAGTGGCGAAAAACCCAAATAAAGGAAAAAACTATATAAATACGCCAGAATCATTGAGACATTACTTAAACAAATGGTTGTGTATAAATCCGAAATTACCGTTCTAGGATTCTCTAGTGGCACTGTAGCCACATGCCCATTTATTCTAATTAAACATGCGACCATTTGGTTCGAAGTGCTTCTTGCTGAACAAATTTTATTGGGTTTAATTTATTATGAAAGACCCATACAGTCGACTGCAGTTTACTTTCGGACTACGCATGGATATTCGTCACTTGTGTATATGTTATACACGTCTTTTGATGCATCACGATTGTATTTTTTTGAGCAATTCTTTGGACCAATCGACACGAGCCATACAGAATCCAACGCGCACAAATCTTTTTCACAGCTAAATGTTGATGTAAAATCTTGTGTATGCATGTCACATAACGATCTTGCTTTATTAGTTCGCGCACAATATCGATGATTTCTGGCACAACGACTTATTTAAATTCGTCCGTGAGCCTCACGCCTCATGGTGCCTCACGCCAAAAGTCAAAGTGAGCGATTCAGTGTTATTGATATAATCCACGTCAAAAGTAGGACTAAATTATCGCACGAAATTTGGCGTCTAGCAATACCATTGTTACCAATTCCAGATACACAAGTAGCAACCTTCATATTAATATGAAAACTACAGTAAAATGAATTTTTGCTCCTCTGAACCTTGCACACCTGTATAATATATAAATTTTTTATAGATTGCTGTTGTTGAAAGTGCCAATGCCATTAAAACTGGTAACCTGTTGTCTCTATCCGAACAACAACTGGTGGATTGTGCTAGAGGAGGTACCTACGTAAGCAATGGTTGCCATGGTGGTCTTTTCCAAGATGGTCTCGATTACATTACCAAAAATGGTGTTGATACTGAAGAAGCTTATCCTTACGTGGCAGTTAACCGGACCTGTAATCCTTCTGGTAATCCAGCTCTCAAAATCTCCAAGTTAGTTCAAGTGAATTTTCTCGCAATACTATTTTTATATGTTTTTTGTGTTATTCTCAGGTGGACTGATGTTTCTCCAAATAGTGAAGAAGATATCGCTAATTTGGTCGTCACTGTAGGCCCCATTGGAGTTTCCCTTTATGCAGATTACGTCCAATACTATGAGAGTGGAATCTATACTGGATATTGCCTTAGTGACGTGAAATACGTAAATCATGCTGTAACCGCTATAGGTTATGGTGCAGAAGAAGGATTAGACTACTGGATTATCAGGAACTCCTGGGGAGTAGAATGGGGTGAGGAAGGTCACTTCAGAATTGTACGTGGTCTCAATAAATGTGCCATCGGAAACGAAGCTGCTTACGTTGAAGTATAGATTTGAAATTCTGACATTAAAACTTGTGAATAAAAATATATCAATAAATTTCTACGAGTAGTTTTTAATTCATCATTAATCATTTGTATTAAACTCAAATACATTTACAACTAAATATTAAATAACTTTTTCCCCAACATTCATATCAAAGGTTTCAATAGAATAACTAAAACTAATATTGCTGTTAGAGTTTCTTGGACTGCGTCCAATGAGACAGCAGTAGCTGAGTGTCATCACACACCCAACCGTTGGGTTCCACAATCTCATGTGGAACACACAACAACCTGCGTCTCCGCCTAAATGAACACTTTTGTTGGTTGATTGACCGGGAAGGAGCCCCCTCATCCAGTTGAAGGGATAGGTGGGGTATATATATATATATATTTTTTTCGGGTTTGCCCGATATATAATTAGGAGCAGCCAGGACAAGGAATCTGATAGACACCATGTGACTCTTGTGGAATATTATCCTTCACTGGTCTAAGGAAACTGGATATATTTCTTTCTGTTGTAAATATCGTTTCGATATTACGGGATCTGAATACGTGGCAAATTTTATCAGTAACTCCCTTGATGTATGTCAGAAGAACTTTGGGGTTTTGGGTCAATTCTCTAGTGGATTGGTTGGTGTGACCAGTTGCCTGGACTTTATTAATATGCCTTTTTATTTGACGTATGTCATAGGCGCTTTGAATTAGTGCCGTTTCTAGGGAATTAAGTTCTGTTTGCCTGTGTTCATGTTCGACAATCTTAAAGATCTCGTAAGTAATGTTTTGATCACCGAATTTAATTGGGAGGATGATAATGTGAGTTCGCATTTAGATAACAATTTGTGTGGGTCGGTGATAGACTGAATATGAGTAGCTTTGGTCTGACCTTTTTGATATTAGAACGTCAAGAAAAGGGAGGGCAGAATTGCTTTCAGTCTCCATTGTAAATTGGACCTGGGGGGTGAACCCTTTGAACAGTCAAAGGGATACCACGCGAAAGTTACGGTGACAGGGCTATAGGTTATGTTGAACTTGGCGCAAATATGGTATTTGGACGCTGAAAGGACGTGTACGTCCAGAACATTAAGTTCGGAGTAAGCATATGCAGTTACCTTAATTACTAATAAAAAACTAAGGAAAGTTCACGTCACTCAATGTCACGATTGTGCAGCTCCAACAGGTAATAATTACTCAAACATAAGAAAAAAATAAAAGAATATTATAAATAATAATATTTTGTATATATTTGATGACAGGAGATTGTAAATATGCATTAGCACTAATCATGTGTATGTATAGGACTATTATTATCATGGGTTAGTCTCCTTAAAAAAATTCTTAGATATAACTCTATGTATTATATTTATATGCCGATATGAATGAATATTAAATACATTCTATCAAAATATTTCGATCCAATTGATTTACAACATAAAAAAATTGATGTTGTTTTGATGTTGTTTGATAACCAGCATTTCAAGAGCGGAAATTGAAGCTGCCGTTTTTAGTACTCGTCGAAAAATAAATCTTTGCATTTCTACGGATGGAAGGCATTTTGAACATTTAGAAAGGCGTTAAAGTTCAGATTCTGTTAATTATTAGACTGTTGGGCTGATAATTTTATTTGACTGTTGTTATTATTATTATCTTCGTTGTTGGCTCGTTGGCCTTACTTATATTATTATTAATATGGCACGAAGAATTTGGACCAGTCCTAAGCCTGGGTAAAGTGTGAAGGAAGGCAAACATTCGGTTAATATTTTTTTAACTTAATACAGGTAGTAGTGAAATAATAACTGATTTTGAGATATCGATTTCGGGTTTTCACCTAATGATTCCTCTTTAAATTACCTTTCTAGCTATGTAATAAAAGCTGTACCATTCCGTTTGAAAAAACTGAACAAAACTTCAAAAAAACTATTGTTGAATGTAACGCCACCTCGCGGTTTCATTTATAAACTAAATAATTTATCTCCCGGATTATCTGATTGTCCCAGCAATTGCCTTTTAAATGAATCCAAATTGAGGAAAATCGGTTTAGGCCAACGGACATTAGACGACTTTTTATCTAAATAGGTAAAACTCCCGCCCACTTCTTTATTCGCGAAGTTACGACAAAATGTCATAAAACAAAGTTGTAGGAGACAGTTTGCTAATTATAACTGAGAATTTTTCTTACTCGGTTCACACTTGAAAATACACACAAAAAATGATTTTTAAAAATGTTTAGCTCGTCACGCCCTCTTGCGGTCGTTTTAGAAGCTTAAAAATATTTTTCGTGAATTTCTCATGATCATTTTTAGTACAATTTTTTTTCCCCCAAAGTTGTGGGATAAATAGTTTTCAAGATACGGCCGCGATCCATCCTTAATGGGACACCTGATATATATATATATATATATATATATATATATATATATATATATATATATATATATATATATATATATATATATATATATATCTATCATCATCATCGTCATCATCATCATCAGCCCGTAGCGATCCACTGCAGGATGAAGGCCTCTTCAGCATGCTTCCAACCTTCACGGTCCTGGGCTTTCCTCTGCCACTCGGGTCCAATATACTTAACGATGTCATCAGTCCATCGTGCTTTCGGTCTTCTTCGCGGACGTTTGCGATCAAACGGTATCCACTCCAGGATTGCCTTGGTCCATCTGTCGTCCCATCGCCTCGCTATATGGCCTGCCCATCTCCATTTCAACTGTTTTACTCTTCCAATGATGTCACAGACTTTTGTTTGTTCCCTGATCCATGCGCAGGACTTTCTGTCTCGTCTTATAATGCCAAGCATACATCTTTCCATTCCCCTCTGTGCCACCCGAAGTTTTTGAATTGATTGCGATGTGAGTGTCCAGGTTTCACTTCCGTATGTCATAACGGGTAGAACGCACTGATCGAATACTTTTCTTTTCAGGCAAAGTGGGAGTCTGCTTTTAAACACTATGTTGAGCCTACCAAATGCCTGCCAGCCACATTTAACACGCCGTTCCACCTCCCGGGCGGTATTCCCCTCCATGGAAATCCTCTGCCCAAGATATACAAAGCTGTCCACAATCTCTAAATCCCTTCCTAAAACTGAAATTCTTCTGTCCTGAGCGAAATTATTGAACATAACCTGACTCTTTTTCAGGTTTATTTTCAAGCCAAATGGTTCGCCAGCCCTTTGCAGTTCTTGTATGCGTCTTTGCAGCTCCTCTGGGTCTTGTGAAATGAGAATAATATCATCTGCAAATCTAAGATGGTTTAAGTTTGCACCATTGATCTTTACCCCATCCTGTTCCCAATCCAGTTTACGGAATACTTCTTCAAGGCCAGCTGAGAAAAGAATAGGCGATATTGCGTCACCCTGCCGTACACCTCGTTCTATATTAATTCCCACTTATATATATATTATTCCCCATATATATATATATATATATATATATATATATATATATATATATATATATATATATATATATATATATATATATATATATGCGAGTCCATTCGTAGCACTTCTAATCTCGGGTAAGTACCAGGTCTGTACAAAAAATAATTAAGTGGGCTCGTGGAGAGAGTTGTTAAAAACTAATCGCGCCCTTCATGTTGGTGCTTTGGTGCCCAGGATGGCAGAGCTGCCATATATATATATATATATATATATATATATATATATATATATATATATATATATATATATATATATATATATATATAATGATCGGTAAATTTATTTCAGAAAAATTAATATTGTCACAGAAACAACGTAAAAATAAGTTTAAATAAAACAAATAACAATAAATAAACAATATATAGTACAGCGTTTTTTCCTTAATTTTCCTGTTTAAATTTTGCGTGATAAACCCGAAGCGCTCGCGAGTGGTTCGCCGCTCCCCGTAAACGATAGTGGAATCAAAGCCCTGCAGATAAAGGTTCTACGGTAAATGTTCTGTTTTTGTTGATCGAGCCACGTATATCGATTCAAAACAAACCGACCAAACCTGAGTATATCAATCCAAGCTTGCCATGGATTGTGACCTCGGTGGCGTCTGGTCAAATTTTCTCATTGTAAATATTGGAAATAATAGTATTAAAAATGAATATGGGAAAAACTTACATTGTCCTCGCCTTAGATAAACTTTTTGAGAGACTAGAAAACTCACTCCCGAATGCGTTTTTTTCCAAAAAATCGAATAAAAATTTCACGACGCGATGACAGCTCCTTCAACCATCGACGCTGGGACGCTGCTTAAAAAAAGGTCATAAAATCGTTTGTCGTGATCCGACGCATGTCGTAGATGAACCAAAACATTGATATTGATATATAGGATGTCGAGGGTGGGGCAATTAACATGCTAGCACTGGAATTATGGGTATAGTCTTTAAAAGAAATAAAACAGATTTTTTTTCTATGTTTATTTTGTCTTTATATTCTGTGTTAATTAATTTTTGAAAATTATGTTAATCGAGTAGATGTTGGAGAGATGGAATCGAATTGTTAACAAATCTGGTGTTACTGCAGCGATTTCAACAGTAATGTTGCCTTTGATATGCTGTATGGTTTGGGGCTTATTTATATAAAACCTTGTCCTTCAAAACCCTCTCCATCAAAATATTCAGGGGACGGTTTTTATCAAAAACGTTAAAATGTGTGAAATAACTTGCAAAATTAAGGCAATTTTAAAACAGTATTTTAAAAAAGGCTGCAAAGCTATAGATTTCGCTCGTGAGAATTGCGTAATATAGGAAAAAGGTACCTTACCACTCCTCACCGGTGAGGTCTGGTTCAATAAGTTTCTTAAGTTTTTAAGTCCCTTAAAAATGCATATATTTTTATTACACCGTAGTAAATCGAATCAGCCATCCTTCACTAAAGAAGCAAAGCTGAAAAAGTGGAATTTTTTTTGGCCAGATATAAAAGTTTAGCCTTAATGAGACTTTTTTTTGCTCCAATAGTAAAGCATAACACTACCCGGTGATGGTCATGCCTTTTACTAGATAGTCTATAAGCACTAGACCACGACCATCTCAGAAAATCATAGCTATGAATGTTCCTGCTAATGGAACCGTTTTCGCTTTCTTTGGCGTATTTTCACCTATGTCCATTCACTCTTTTGACATCCCTGGTGAATCCATGTTTCATCTAATGGTATAAAATGTCGAAGAAACTCAACAGAATCCAGCCGAGAATTTTTCGAACGACTGTCGTACATATCCCTAATACTACTAAACCGTCTTAATGAACTAATGTATGTCTCTATTAATAATGTGTTTTTAACTATGTTATAGTTCGAAAAGCTCAAAATACAGATAGTGACCCTATTTATAAATCTCTTAAAAATATCTTAGACAACTTTTACTTCCCTCCTCAGACCTTAAGTCTGTGGGCGATATACGTTTTAAAGATAGGAGAAGGTCAAGACGTCCACGGTCTTTCGATGCCGACCTTTCAAAGCAGCTATGATTACAGATCCTAAAACATACTCTAGGAACGTTTCAGTAGAGTGCTGAATAGCGATAGAATCTCCTTTCTCTAGAAGCATATCTTATGAATTGTCGCCCCTGCAAAAACCTTAACGCCAACACCATTGTTGCCAATTCCAGATACATATATAACAAACCTCTTACTTCTATTACATCCTGGTTCTATCGTAGAATCTATGACGACTTTTTTTTAAATAAGTTATACATGATCAAAATATAAAAACTGTTTATTTAAACTGATATCGATATCGTTCAAATCAAATTCAAGTGCTTTTAGCAATTACGTTTACGTCATAAAATTTGTGCGTGTACTTGAAACGTTCATAATATAATAAGAAGGGTTATAAGTCAATTGGTGCATATATTTTCGAGAAATGTTCGGAGTGAAGGCTTTTCTTTGTGTGGCAGGTCTTGTTCTTGCTGTTTCAGCTAGTTCAGAACTGAGTGCTATCAAGTTATGGTCTGAGTTTAAGGTAATTTTTAACGTTTCTTATTATTTGTTCATTTCATAGTAGTGGGTCGATGGTAAGGTTCGTCTGTATTTCGACTCTAGATGGGATTGTATCACAAAATCGAAAAGTCATCTATTTCACGCGTGTAAAGTTTTTGTTTGCATGAAACATTGTTATATCATACATTTTCGTTTTCCTTTTCGTCAGACCAAGTTGTTCCAGTCTTTCTACATTTCCTCTCTAGCCAACCTTCCAAACGTTAACCTTGTATCTGAAACAGCCTCTTTCCTGAATTTCATTTTGTGTAATATTTGCTGATCTTGAGTCCTCTTTAATTGCAGCAATCCATTTAATTATTTCTACTTTAGCTCTACTCCTATTTTCATAAAATTCGACTATTTGTCTAGTTAGCCTACTCGGATTAATCCGTTTTATGTGTCCGTAAAACTTAAGTCTTCTTTTTCTCATATCGCTATGTATATCTGTGTATTGTTTCATTTCTTGGTTTTCTCGAAGTCGGTATGTTGTGCTATTTATTTGTTTGGAGCCTAAGTTTTTTCTTATGATTTTTCTTTCCTTCTTTTCAATGTCCTCGATGTCTCTCTTTCTATTCAAAATGAGCGTTTCTGTCCCATATGGACATTCTAGCTTAATAACTGTGTTGTAATGTCTCAGTTTTGTGTTTTTAGCTATGTATTTTTTGTTGTAAATATTTTATGTAAGTGTCAATGCCGTTTCCATTTTTTAACATCTACCCTTATTGGCCGCTTTCCAACCAATTTTCCATGATTATTTCACCCAAATATTTGAATTGAGAGACTCGTCTGATGTTACCACATTTTGTTTTTAGAAATGGTGTTCTTAGTCTGTGGCAGGTCATGTACTGTGAATTTTCAAAGGAAATTTGGAGTCCTACCTTTTCTGCTGTTTCTTTTAGGATTTCAATCTGTTTTTGTGCCGTTAATATATCTTGAGCCAAAATTGCTAGATCATCAGCAAACGCCAGACAATCAATTTTGATGTTGGTTCTCCCCAGTTTAATGGGCTGGTCAATATTCTGGACCGATTTTTTTTCACGCCACTCCTGTATAACTTCTTCTAGAACACAGTTAAATAAGAATGGTGAGAGTCCATCCCCTTGTTTCACTCCAGTTTTAATTTGGAAGGGCTCTGATATGTCACCCATGAATTTGCGTTTTGACCTTGAGTTAGTTAATGTTGCTTTCATAATCGCCAGCGTTTTCAGATCTAGTCCTTGTTCTTTCAAGATTTAGAATAAAGATTTGCGGTCAATAGAATCATATGTTTTTTTGAAATCCACAAATGTACAGACGAGATTTTTATTGTACAGTTTTTGATGTCTTAGGATCAACTTTTGATTCGGGATCTGTTCAAGGCAACTCCTTCTGGTTCGCCAAACTTCTTGTAAAATTTTGGTTATTGTACCTGGACCAGCGGATTTCAAAAGTTCAGCAGTGATTCCATCTTCACCAGAAGCTTTGTTATTTTTAAGTCGCTTGATTTGCCTAATTATTTCATTTTCATTCGGTGGTAATGAATCTGGGTTTTTTGTTTAGGGTTTAGTGTTGGTAATTTATTTAAGGGTTCAGGACAGTTTAGTAGTTGTTCGTTTCTTTCGTTTATATTTCGTTCATTATAATATATATTGGAGTGGAGGCTGAAGTGGACAGGAATGGCTGGAAGGAACTTTGCATAACGAAACAAACAATAGTGAAACGAGACTGGGAAACTTAGCAATAATAACGGAAATGTACATAGTTAGCACACAATACAAACACAAAACGCAGCATAAAGTAATATGACTAATCCCAGTCAGAATGACAGGAAACCAGATAGACAACATCCTCATAATCAAAAGAAGGCAAAAACTAATACAAGATGTAAGATCATTCCGAGGAGCAAACGGGGGTACAGACCACAAGCGAAGCTTAAGCTAAGAATGGTGGGTAAATTCACAAACCATCGGAAGGAGATCGAACATTGAGATGATAACAGGTAAGGAGTCACTATACGAAAAAGAAGTAAGAAAACGACTGGCAGTTAGTCCAAAAGATGAAAACATAACAGTAGGATGGATGTACATAAAAAGATATATTGCGTACGCCGCAGATAAGATAATTGGAAAATAGTCCATAGAAGGAAGGAATGGAATGGTTTGACAAAGAATGCAGAGGAAGGGGGCGCTACAAAATTGAAGTGTGTATATATATATATATATATATATATATATATATATATATATATATATATATATATATATATATATATATATATATATATATACCGTCATTTTTTCGAATTCGGAAATTTTTTCTCAAAAATTTTGATTTTTTCTGTAAATATTCCCGTACAAAGGGGAGTGGGTCGACTTTTCCTTCTATTTTTTTATTTCTGTGATTATAGCGTTTTATATCTGTGATTAAAGCGTTAATTGTTTGATTATTATAATCTACATTTTATTTTAATAATTTTATTGGGACATTTATAGTAAAATCCAATTGACAAAACTATTTGATCGATATTGTGATCCTTATGGGTTAGAAAATCATCTGAAAAAAAAAGGCTTACGTCCTGCAACTGACAATATGAAAATGACGTTGGAACTAAGCGATAATTTTTTATTATGTAACTCTTGTGGAAAAGGGCATCAGTGTTAGTCAATCAACAAACAGATAGTAGAGGCACAGATAAATTACAAAAGTATTTGCGGAATAGATAAATTGCTCTCCTTCGTAGAACGTGACAAAGAAAACCTTCAATGAACACTAGAACATATGATAGATATGTAGGTTATATTTTGTCTCTATCTTATCGATCTAATTATTGTGGCAAATTCAAATACTATTTATTTCTTAAAAATGATTAAAAAAAACTATTTATTTGAACTCCAAATATCTTGTAATATATTTGAATGGGAATTAAACACCGCAAAATCATTGAGTGACAATAATTTTACTGTATAAACAATTTTTTTAAAATAAAAAAAATGGAAAAGTGAAAAATTAAAAAAACTTTCATTCAATTAAAAAAGGATAATAGAAGGAAAAGTCGGGCCACTCCCCTTTGCACGGGAATATTTACAGAAAATTGAGAGATAAAAAAAATTAAAATGCAGAAATCGAAAAAATTACGGGTATTTCAAAAAACTGAAAAATTTCATAGCACTTGATCTCTGAAGTTTTTTTCCGTATTTTTTTCTAAAAAGTGCATTGAAAAACAAAACTAAAAAAAAAAAGGCTCAATAGGTCAATTTTTGAAAAAGTTATGGCTATTTAAAAAAAAGGGCCATTTTTTTCAAAAACCCATAACTTTATTGGGTTGGGTAAAAAAAATTTCTGAGAAATGTCTTTCGGTAGAAAAGGAGACAATATATATATATATATATATATATATATATATATATATATATATATATATATATATATATATATATATATATATATATATATATATATATATATATATATATATAAATATATATATAGACAGGGCCTGGGTTCACAGAATAACGTAAACTACATTTGATTACAGTCTAAATCGGACCGGACCTATTTATCTAGTCGTACCTTTGCTCATTCCTTCAGGAGCTTTCAGGATATTCAGCTCGAGCCCAACTGATGACGGCTTAAGATCAGAAACAGATCTTGGGAGATACTTGTTGACGTTTTGACGACAGCTGAAAATATTGGACATTTTTGGGTAGAGCAAGGATGAATTTGCTTTCTTTGTGAATAAAATAATAAATAAATACTTTGCGTTTTATTAAAAAGTCATTTTTGATCATAGCATTATCCATAGTTTATTTTTAGGTGAAACACTCCAAAGTCTACCAGGATGAAAGGGAGGAAACAAAACGATTTGAGATTTTCCAAGAAACCCTGAAGGAAATTGAAGAACACAATGCTCAGTACGACAAAGGATTAGTTACCTATACTCTGGGAATCAACCAATTTTCTGACATGACCCAGGAGGAGTTCAATCTAATGCTCCGGAAATCTTTCAGAAACAAACCTTCGAAATCCACCACCAGACCTATCTATGAGTAAACTTTTTTCAGTTTTGGTTATTACATAATTAAATTCATTTCATTTAAAGGGCGCCGGTAGGTGCTGTGAGCCCTGACACTGTTGACTGGAGGGAAAAAAGTGTTTTGAATCCTATTAAAAATCAAGGTACCTGCGGATCCTGTTGGGCATTCTCCAGTGTATGTATAGCTTTATCGAATTGGGAAAAAATTGAAAGAACTCTAATTCTTGTAGATTGCTATTATTGAAAGTGCGAATGCCATTAAAACCGGTAATTTGTTATCTTTGTCTGAACAACAACTTGTAGATTGCGCCAGAGGTGGCAACTATGTTAGCAGTGGATGTTTTGGAGGTTTGTATTACCACTACTACTCCTCTATAATATAATTAAAGTTCTATTGTAACAAAGCAATTACTCTTGATCTGTTAAAATGGCATACCATTGCAGTGCAATGTATAAGGAGTGGGGGAAACATTCAATGAGCTGTTTCACTAAGTTTTTTTGTCAGTACAGCCATGAGTGAGCAACAGGTTCCGACGTCCGTTGCTCAATGGGTTGAATGAGCAAAATTTTTTACAAAGGAAGGCGTCCGAACCATCCGAAGTATTAACTCGGTTGAAGGTTCAGTATGGGGACGATACCCTGTTTAAAACCCAAGTGTTTGGTTGGGCGAAGAGGTTTAAGAGTGGACGAGAATCTTTGGTAAATGTAAGTCAAATCGACGTTCCAGGTCAAGTGTCACTGTTGACAACATTGGTGCAGTTCGCGACCTTATCGAAGGTGACCGGTGGTCACTATTCATAAAATCGCTTTAAAAGCTTTAGCCTTGGAAATGCTCAAACAATTATCTTGGCTTCAATAAAATATGTGCCCGATGCGTTCTGAAATTGTTGACCAAAAATCAAAAAAACATCGGATTGTAATTCAGTAAGAAAAATTCTGAATGGATTTCAGCGGGAAAAAGAAACTGAACGGAAATAAAATATGCTATTTTGCTCTGAAAAATTGTTTACTGTGATAAACGCTGGAGGGGCGGCGCCCCAACGCCCTCTCTCGCGAACCGGCACTGACGTACGTACATTTACTAAACGTAGTTTAATTTGCTTCAAAATATTGTGTTTTTTTTTCCCAAATTTTTGTGAGTCCTTCTAATGCAGATTTGGCCATCCCGATTCGTCTTTGATTTCTGTCAATCGCTACGTATATACCTAAACAGATGATCTAATTTTTACGCGGAATCTAAGGTAATCGAGTGCAAATTGTTGGTATATTATTTGATTTGTCAACAACCATCAAGCAGCATTTCACTTTCTTTAGTATAAGAGTCACTTCTCCGTTAAATGTTTCAATAAGTTTAGGAATTCGCGTCAACTCCACCTCGAAGAATTCTACTAAGATGTTAATTTTTTTTTTTTTAGGTATCTACAAAGATGCTTTCGCTTATATCATCAAATACGGTATAGAAACTGAAGAAGAGTATCCTTACGTAGGAGAAACAGAGACTTGCGCTTCCTCTGGAAACTCCGTCCTCAATATTACAACGTGAGTGTTTCGAAAAGACTCCATCAAATCTTCATCTATCAATATTTTTTAGGTTCCATGATATTTCACCTAAAACTGAAGATGATCTCGCGAATTTGGTGGCCACCAATGGACCCATTGGTGTTGCCATCGTGGCTGATACCTTGAAGAGCTACAAAAGTGGAGTCTTCACTGGTTTTTGCGTCGACTGGACATTCATGATCGACCATGCGGTCACCATCGTGGGTTATGGTACAGAAAATGACGTCGATTATTGGCTGATCAGGAATTCCTGGGGCTCTGGCTGGGGGGAGGAAGGTTATTTTAAGCTTCACCGTGGCGTGAACAAATGCGCTGTTAGACACGAAGCTGCCTACGTCCAAATTTAAGAATTTCTTTACTTTATAATGAAAGAAACTGAAATAAACTAATTTGCAATAAATTAATTTTTTTTTTTACGTAATTTAAGACGACTTCTTTCTAATGGTAACTTTAAAAAGTGTTAATGTCAATTTTAAAATTTAATATAAGAATAATACTCTCAAGGAGTCAAGTGTGGACAGTAGTCTGGTGCGTAACAAAAATTTCTATAAGTCATGTAGTCCCGCAATATCATAGAGAATAACTTTTTCTATGTTTTGGGCTAAATTTTCACTTTTCAACATTTAATTCAGTACCTACTTGCTGCCCTAAGCTTTCGACAAAGCTTCATAAAGAAATAAGGTGGTTGGGTTGAGATGGCCAACTCAAAAAAATTCTAGAAACACTCGCTAGGTGTCGCTAGTTATCACTCAGTCATCGCATAACACCTGGGTGCAAAAATATTTGCTAATAAAATACCAAAAGTAAGTGAAAAACATCTCTTTTCTTTTGCCTAGTCTGAAAATTAGTTAATAAGGTTATGTTACAAGTTTGATTGTGTAGTTTTTAAAAAATTATATATTTTTAAGTAATGAGTTGTGCTTGAACATAACCTCAAAATAACATACATTTTGTCACGTGGCTATCACTGTGGTTTCTCCTGGAAAATTAGGAAAGATGGCCACATTCGGTTAGGGTCGATCCATCACCATAATATGGTTATGGCATAATAGTACTGACAATATTTTCATATTTTTTGGACTAAACCAAACATGTTTGTGTTTAGGTTAGAAAAGAAAAGCATTAGCTACTCGAGGAAATTGGAGCCAAGAACCATTAAAGGCCGAAATAAACGTTTTGAAAAATGGTGAAATGTCAGTTCGTACAGCTGCTAAAGAAAGAGAAGAAAATGAAAAGAAGTTTGCAAACCACATCAAAGTCATGCATCATGAAGGGTAAAAGTAAAAAAGCTGAGTTTGAGAACGGATAAAAGATATTTATGTCCCAGAAATGTGCATAAATAACTTCAACTATATTTTTGGTATGGTTGAAAACACATTTCGCCCCAAGGAAGACTGCAGGGAAAGTTCTTCTGTTGCAATACGTAAAACAAAATGACATAGTCTTGCTTTCAATGCCAAGTCACACATCTCACTGCCTTCGGATCCGCAGACCATCGGATCGTGCGGTGTTCAAGTTACTGAAAACGAACTTAATTTTTATTTAATTTTACTAACAATGTCGACCGTGGTTGAAACAAAATCCGGATCGTCGAATTCCAAGACTGTCATTCGCAACACTGCTTAACAAAGCGTGGGGAAAAGCTTCTGCAGAGAATGCTATTGTAAGGTTCAATTCTTCAGGAATCAGCCTCTTAAAATGTCTCCCCAGCCACAATCACAGTTCAGGGACAGGCTACCAGCAGAACCAGCGGTTGAGTATCAACAAATCTGGAACAAGTTTCAAGAACTTTAGAAGAATCAGTAAATGAGTCTGTCATGGGTTGTGAGCTGAGGAACACCGAATCTCAAATGGAAGTATCTCCTACTTCACAAAAAGTTATAGAAGTAGGCAAACGGGCTAAACAAGCCGCCATACTCTGGTTCATCAAAAGGACACATTCAAATGAGGAAATGTAAAAAAGAAAACAAGACAGAGAAAAGAAAAGAAAACTGAAAAAGACAAAAAACAGCAGTGTGAAGCGGCCCAGGAAAGAAAAAGTCCTTAAGGATATGTGGCAGTAGAGAGGATGATGAACAGTCAATTTTATGCGATGCATCAGATGAAGAGGGTGAAGGGAGAGAAGAAGATGACTGTGTGGGGTGTGGAGAGAATTATTTCGAAACATGGCTTCAGTATATCATTTGGCAATTTTGAGGTGGTCATTTGGTCAATTTGCACTGAATTTGACGATATGTGGAAAAAAAGGAACTCAAACTCAAAAAATGCACAGTAAAAAAGGAGAAACAGTACTGGCCAAATCTTCCGTACCAAGAAGCTGGCTCTCTCCCAGCGTATCCGTTAATTAGCTTGTAGTGTAACATTGAAGGTTTAATTAAAAATAATAATTACAATCTATACACATGTAGTTAGTTTAAGTGGACCTTGAAAAAACAATGGCCAACTACCCCGGACTTACCCTACCTAAAAGAGAAGAGGAGAATAAAGAAAGAAATGTAGATGCTAAATATTAGGGACTAGGGTGAAGATTAGAAAAGAATGGAGTGAAATAGCCGACCAAGGCTTGAGTTTGCGAGGCTTATTGCGCTACTTGTATGTGTATTTGTATGATGGTTGTACCAATTCTGTATCCTGATTTTAAATGCCCAGCATGTGGAAGACGTGGCGGAGTTCTTTGAGATTTAATAATACTCATAATTCTTCAACTTAACTAAAATGATGTGACATGGTGAAAACAGTTGATAGACTAACGTGTAAAATGTTCAAAATACACCAATTAAATCCGAATAAAAATATTTTCCAACTGTCTCCGGCAATCCCCCAACAAACACACCGAAAAGAAAAGGCGAAATTCCCCATTTCTGACACAATTTCACCTTTTGATAACGCTTAAATTGAAATTTATATTTATTTGCACAAGGACTACGTTGCCTTTTAAACAGTAGACTCTGGAATTTTTTCGTTTAATTGTTATAATAAAAATAAAGTTAAATTTATGACGGTCGTAAAGCGGGGACCGGGAATTAGTCGTATTTACTGCCGTATTTAAAATCGACTTAGTTCCCTGTTCTGTAAAATGCTTGTCATATCGTAAAAATGGTTAGAGACCACTCGCTTTGAGCTTCAGCTTTTTAATTGTTATCAGCTAAATCACAAAACAGGTCTGGATTTAAACAAAACTATATTTTGTCTTAGCTATAGAAGATAATGAAAATGACATTGTTTTTTGGCCAAACTGAATGCTGGTTCGGAACTCGCACAGTACCAAATCAGTCGAATATGAGGTATGGTCGTAAGTTTTTTGCATTGCAATATTGATGGAGCATAATCAATGTAAAATGAGGTGTAAGACAGGGTGACGCTTTCGACGTTTTCTCAGTCTGCTTTGAAGGCAGGATTGAATTGTGTATACTTAAGCCATCTTAGATTCGCAAATAATGTCGTTCTTTTTTCACAAGACCCAGAGGAACTACAAAAACACATATAGGACCTGCAAAGTGCAGGAGAACCATTTACTTGAGAATAAACCCAAAAAAGGGTCAGGGCACTTTCAATAAATTTACCCGGAACAGAAGAATTTCTATTTTAAGGAGTGATTTGAATGTTGTGAATCACTACGCATTTCTCGAGCAGGGGATCTGAATGGAGGGAAACCAGAACGGCGTTTTAAACATGGCTGGCAGATTCGACATAATCTGAGGGATGTATGCTTGGTATTAAAAGCGATATAGAAAGACCTGCACATGGATCAGAGAGTAATCGAAAGTATGTGACATCACTGGAAGAGTAAATTAATTGAAATGGAGTTGAATAGGTGATAATTGTTGCTCATTGCAGAAGAAGTAGATGGTGTCCATAGCGATTTTTGATTTTTGAATGATTAACTAAACAATTATTTGTCTAATTTGCATTATCGAATAGTTGTTATGAATAACTTGAGAATAATATCCTTCAAATTAATTGTGTTTTGTTATAAAAACTGCGGACGATAGAAGGAGCTTTGCAGACAAAACACAATTAGATCCACCACTAACAGCAGAATGTTTGAATTATATGTACAGACTGGTGTAAAACAAGGTTCTCCGTTTCGACATTTTTAAGGTCGGAGGTGTTAATAATAATGTAGGATAGTGAGTCAACTATTTTGTTCCCAGCGGACAGTAGCTACATTTTTGGAGACTA
Source organism: Cosmopolites sordidus (assembly GCA_031761425.1). Lineage (NCBI taxonomy): Eukaryota > Metazoa > Arthropoda > Insecta > Coleoptera > Curculionidae > Cosmopolites > Cosmopolites sordidus. Next base: position 1,871,438 of record JARFXV010000563.1, on the reverse strand, counting down.
GGGGAGACTTTTGGAGACTCTGTAGGTTGCACTAGAAGTTAAGGCAGATCACGAACTGCAAAATCAGCTGAAAACATCTAACAGATAAAAAAAAGTTTTCGGGAAGCTGCAGGAACACAAATCTGTTCAATTGGAATAAAGCGATGGTCAATACAGCGTATTTAACAAACGCATTTCTATATTTTTGGTTTCCACAAGGACGCATTTCCACGAGGGTCCTTCAAAAAGTCCTTTGAAAAAGATAAAAGAACAAATTATTTTAAGTAGATTTTTTTAATTTTCTAAATAATCTCCTTTTATCCAAATTTTTTTCACACCCAATGTTTCATGCAATATTGAATACACCGTTACCTTACGATAAGCCTGTGGCCTAAACTATTTCGCGCACTTTAATTCGTTGATCACTTAAAGTCCATTTTTTCCATTTTCCCAAATAAATAAAAGTTTCTTACTTCAATCGACAATAAAAATGAAACCATGTGATAAATATAACTGAGACTTTGACAACTATCTGGTGAATAACGATGCTTAGTAAAAACAAACCATTTGCGACTCTCTATTCATAGTGGAAAGGTCATAGTCTGATCTGTATTTTCTGCACAAAGAATTATTGGACTTTTCTTATTTAAAAATGGAAATGGACGAGTAGAAACCATAAATGCCGAGCTGTGTAGATAAATGTTTCAAACCTGTCACTTGCCTCAATTAGGGAGCACCGAAATCTGTTGATTTTGAAATTTTGAAATTGATTTTAGCAAAATGGTGCTCTAGCACATACTGAAAGGGCTGCTATAACAGTTTTGTAATCTCCAAAATGGAAGGTTTTAGATGGTCGTGTTTCATTCTCCAAGACTTCTTTCTTTGGGGCGTCTTTAAAGAGATAGTAAATATTAATAAGCCCCAAAGACTAGATTAGTTTAAAGGCAATATTCGGTGAGAAAGTTGTCGAGATGGTCGAGATGTTGTAAAAATCATCATTTTGTGAAAGCAAAAATGGCTCCCATACGGAAGACGTTATTTTACGAAAGCAACTGATTAACAACTCCAGAAATCGTACTTTAACCTACATATTTGATTTTGAATCTCTTATAGTTGAAACTGTTTATTTTATGTAAAATAACATTCAATGCTATTAACGTTTCAAAACAATTTCGGACAAATATCGAGGCTACTTCTGACAAAGTGTATTCTGTCTTATGTCCGCTATTCTCCGAGCTTTGTTGGCTTTTAAGGCGACAATAGGTGCTGGGTTTTCGGCATAGGATAAAAATTTAACATAACCCCAAAAAATAATCTAAAGGTGTTAAATCACATGATCTTGGTGGCTAATTAACAGGTCCGTTTCAGGAAGTCATTTTCTCGCCGAACTGTTCACTACATAAATCGATTGTGGAGTCGGCTGTACGACATGTGGAGCCGTCCTTTAGAAATCATGTCTGCTCCAAATGAATACCATTCAAATTCAGAATTAAACAATCATTGATCGTCGTTTTGTAACGATCCCCATTGACCAACTGATAAATTAGAATCTTCATCAACACTGGCAGCAACAGCGACGATCCTTTGTTTGGAACGCATAGTTTTTGGACTTGTTTTTGTTTTAATATTGAGCAGCGTGAAATGCATTAGCAATTATGTGCCCCATAAAATTTTCAAAATGCTCTAAAAAACAACTTTGATTTTCATAATAAATTTCGACAATTTGCAAGTTGCAAATCCTAAAGCTTAAATCCCAAAGCTGGTTATTTCAAAAACTTCACAGCATTTTTTACGTTAAACGTCGAATTTGGCAAACAACAAATCTCTAATGTTATCATGAAAAATAATTAAATAAATTCCACGTTAAAAGCATGCTCGTAAAATATTTTATGCTTAATCGAATTATATGATGGCCGAGACTAATGAAATTGTAATGTTTACGATGAGACAAAAAGTAAGCAATTCTCGTTTTCTTCACTCCCACCTTTCGTTGTATTTACATTTTACATAAGAGAAAAAACTGAAGTAGCACGCTATGAAAATCGTGAGTTTTTTATTTATTTTTTAGCCTCTACGAAGGGCTGTTGATAAGTAGTTTTTTTTTTAAATTCTGGTCACGTTATTTACGTCCAGAGTTTTATTGTTTAGTTCCTGTTTGGTTCCTTCATTTCGTCTATAACTCTCTTTACTTCTACTCCAAACTTTTCTTTATACACACACAACAACACATACAACTTTTCTTCCGCTTCAATCTCTTAATATTTCCTCTTCTTTCACTCCCATGCTTCCTACTTTATCTTTATAGTATACGGCAGTGATTTCTAAATTGGGAGACGCAGATTAGTGCACAAACAGGAGCGAAAAGTTTAACAGTAATGCATTGGAATAGAGCACACAATGTCAAATTTATTTTGACATATCTCTTTAAATTCAATCAGAAACGAAAACAATCCAAATCACGAAAATTCGGCTTTTCCCACATATCTTCGGAAGTATTCGGAATTTTTATAATCTGAAAACTTGACATTGCAGCGTTCAGCTAGATGTAACTTTTTTCTAAGTTAATAATCTCTGTATCTCTTATGGTTTCCGAGAACCCTGTAGAGTGCATTTTTATCTGGGACACACTGTATATATACATACATACATATATATATATATATATATATATATATATATATATATATATATATATATATATATATATATATATATATATATATATATATATATATATACCAGGTGTCCCATTAAGGATGGATCGCGGCCATCTAACGGATAACTATTTATCCCATAGCTTTGAGGAAAAAAAAAAATTGTACTAAAAATGATCATGAGAAATTCACCAAAAATATGACATTTTGTCGTAATTTCATGAACAGAGGGGTGGAGGGGAGTTTTACCTATTGAGATAAAAAGTCGTCACGTCCTCTTGCGGTCGTTTTAGAAGCTTAAAAATATTTTTGGTGAATTTCTCATGATCATTTTTAATACAATTTTTTTCCCCATGTATATATACAGTGTTACATATATGTTAACAATGGTGCTGGATAATTTCTGCAGATAGAGATTGTTGAGATAATTAGATAATTAAAAACCGCGCCTACTCTTCATCAAGTGAGGTCAAAATCAATCCGCTAATGTTCGAAATAGGAAAAAATATTTCTATCCTGTCCGATGATGAAACTATAAAAAATCTGTAACATTAAACACCAGCTGTTTTTTGCCATCATCAATCAGGGCCACGACCATATAATATCGCCCAGCTCCAATTTGAATGGGAGCAAAAGCTATTATCACTTTTCAGGGACGGATCTTATATATTAGCTTGTCAAAAAGCTGACAGACCCGACCCTTCAGCGCTGATATATGGGCCCGGCCCCCTTTCAACCCTTGTATTGTGGCCGGGGCGCCCTACTTGCATCTCTCATTCAACAGCGATCTCACGCTGCCACATCTCATTATGTTTTTTTCCTTTCGCTCCGTCTCTCTTTCTCTTTCGCATTAACTCTGGTGAATGACAGTTCTGACGGTTTCTTAAAAAGGTTTTGACAGGCGAGTGACTTATTTTGGTTAGGGGGAATGATGGGTCTTTGTGAAGGCACTGCTTGAAAAAATAGTTAATGTAATATAGTTTATTACGGGGTTGTTTGGTTGGAACCCTGGAGTTTTATGATTTAACAGCTGGTCTTGTATTTAGTTTGTTAAATCTGGTCAATACAGTTGAAGGGTTGTTCAATAAGAGTGCTGGAATTTTAAAATGAGGCAGAATGATAACAACAAGATATAATTCGATCATTTTAATTTTCATGTGGTACATTTTCATGGATGGCTTGAATCTTTCTTTTAACACGCCACCGCTTCGAACAGTTCGTGCAGAACCCATCGAGATCGTGGATTGGTCGACAATAAAATTTTTTCGGCCCACCTTCGGGTTTCTTCCTCTTCCAGGGATACGAAAAGTGCCTGATTCTCGAAATCTGATGGCCCTGAATTGTTCTCCAGATTGGCATCATCTGATGTGAAGCTGGTAAACAATTCCTGAGATTTTTAATTGTTGATCGTGCTCTTATCAAAAAAGTTCGTTGTAATCGTGGACTGACATTGCCGTTTTCCATCTTTTCTCGAACGGGTAGAGCATAAAATGACGAATGTAAATATAGTTTTTAATACGCATTTATATGAACTAAATATAGAAGAATATTTTTATGAAAAAAATAAATAAAAGGCTAATGTTCCTAAGAAAAAAAAAATACAGAGAACTAAACCTCGTATAATTTCGCATCGATTCAATATCAACAAGAATGCTAGAAAGAAGATTAAGAGACAAAATAGTACCAATAGCATGGATTAAGATGGGGAAGAAGCACTCACGATTTAATAATTGTAGTTGGGAAACGAAGAAAAAATTAAATTAACGACAAGAAAAACATTGCTGCCTTATAAGCGTTATATATCAATGTTTAGCTCTAAAAAGTATGAGTAAACTTTAACTATCCACCGTATTCACCCTATATAGTACCTTCTAAATATGTTTTGTTTTTTTTTAGTTAAAGCGTTTAGTTTTGCAGTGAATAAAGTGTGTACGCCCCTGGATCACAAACGCGTCATTTCTAATTAGTCTTCCGGGTCGGAAAAGCGAGCTGAACAGGCCAAGACACGCTCACCGACGAAAAATCCGTCGTGTTCGTTTCGTTGGCCGGTCCGGCGAACGGACATTAAGCTGTCCCGAGCCCTAATAGGACGACTGACGGCCACGATGCGTCCAATTTATCATGAGCGGATGACGGGTGGAAGATTCGAATCTGGAACGCGTTCATTTTTCAGGCTGACAGCCCGTCCGGCTACCAGACTGTTGCTTTGACGCTTCTGACTCATTAACCCGACTTAAAAGTACGCTCTTTTTAATTCATCGGACAACATCGTTTCAACGATGCAGCGACGGCTTTAAATCTTTATGGTACTTTTAGAATCAGTGCTCTGGTACCAAGATAACGTAAAAAGTCACGATACTTTTTATATGAAATGAAATATTGCTTGTACTAGCACATAGTCTTCTTTTAGCTCGATACGCTTCGCACAACTATTTTATACCTTACGATATAGTATTTGCAAAATATTCCTCTGTTTCGGAGATGATCTCTTCATTCTCTTCATCATTCGTTTACATTTACATTCATTACATTTAGTTGAAGGGATGAGTGGGGCTCGTCTCCACCGTAACCAACAAAAATGCTCATTAAGGCGAAGACGCAGGTTGTTGTGTGTTCCACATGAGATTGTGGAACCCAACGGTTGGGTGTATGATGACACTTAACTACTCTTGTCTTATTGGATGCAGTCCAAAGAAATCTGACATTGCATATATACGCCATCCGACGGGAAGTCGGCGAAAACATTGGTTGTTGGCTGCGGATAGAGTCTCCCTATTCTTGATGGGGGAGCATGTGTAGGTACCCTGAAGAGTCTAAACAACAAGAGACGAAACATATGCCCTCCAGTTGAAGGGTTGGGTGGGACTCGTCTCCAGTCATCAACCAACAAAAATGCTGGTATATATAATGTGTTGTTGCATGAGCTGATACATCGGGTAAGTTGAAAACCGTCATTTCTCGGTTTGTTACAATGAAATGTCAAATGTCATTTATGTCAAATTGTTGACATAATTGTGACACATCTGTACCTCTGCTAAACAATGTGTTGTAAAGGAGTCACATTAGCTGTGGTGTCTAAGGCGTCAGCCTTACGATACGGCAGTTAATAAAATTCTTGTGAATGTTTCTAGGTAAGAGTGTAAAATCTGACAAGGAATCACCCCTCAGGCGCGTCAGTTCGTGGCTGGGTTCTGAGAGGTTTTCTACGTTGGTCACTCGCCAGGCTTCTCGAGATACTTTCGGTTAAGCACAAAACCAAGGGTTGATAGTTCGAGGGGGGTGATGACCGGGGTTTTCGGTAGCTGACGACCGTGGTTCGTAACCCACGTTAAGCTGGGTAGATCCAGTCGCTAAATAACCTTCTCGGTTGGTATGGTTTGATGCGCCTTTAACGATAATAAACATTTTATAAACGTATAATAAACTCTTCGATATCTATATCAGTAAAATTTTATTACCAAAAAACAAATTCTGTCTCTACCTACCCCACCTTTCCCAACTACAATATTGATATATATTATTCTTATATATTGTATGCATTTGTATATAAACACATACATTTTTAATAGCTTAATATATAAACGTTGCATTATTATAAACAATTGGTTACATTTTTGAAAAACATAATATTTTTTGTTCGGTGTTTCGGTTTCTGACTGACATATTTTATGCATTTTTTACCTTTAGATTTATTCCTTTTGAGTTCCAGAATTAATTTAGGTCCATGTTAACAGTTTTGGGATTTTCGCGAATGGTATTTAATTAAACGTTAATTTATTATGTAATTATATCTATATATATATATATAATATTATATTATATATATATATATATATATATATATATATATATATATATATATATATATATATATATATGTATATATATATATATATATATATATATATATATATATATATATATATATATATATAAAAAGGGGTGTATAACCCCTGACTACTGTTGTCTCATTGGACGCAGTCCAAAGACGTCAAAAAACTTATGTGTAAGCCATCTGACGAGAAATCGGCGAACAAATGGGTTGTTTGATTGTGGAGAGGGACTCCCTATTCTTGGCTAGAGAGCATATGTCAGTACCCTGATGAGTCTAACCACCACCAACAGACGACACATGTGCCCCCCAATGTAAGGGATGGGTGGGGCTTCCTCGCGGTCAAGAAACTAGCTTATATATATATATATATATATATATATATATATATATATATATATATATATATATATATATATATATATATATATATATATATATATATATATATATATATATATATATATATATATATGTTTCTAAATCATTCCGGGTGTCGAGCCGTTGATCCTGTGATGAGTCACGACGTTTCGCCAAAATCGCATTTGACATTTTCAGATTTTATCCATTTCAACTGAAGAGTCCAACTGACGTGCACGTGTCGTTGTGTTCGCTTTTATAGCCGGCCGGCCACAAAAGCGACTGCGCAGATTATATCGGGGTAGTTCGGGATCATTTGCGGTGCTCGGCAACGCTGTCGGGCATCCGTTTATTGATTTTTCTACCTAGCGGCCACGTTGCCACGTTTTTTCTTTTTTCAGAAGGGATTTCCATACTTTTGAAATGTTGCGAGCATCGCTTCGCTTATTCAGCTCACCTCTTTCTTCTATTTTAAGGGCTTCTCTGATTGTTCGGACCTTGTAGTTTTCAATATTCGCTATTTATTTAGCTCCTTTGAAATTCATTTTATGTCCTGTATGTAGATGGTGCTGGAACAGAGCGGAAGTGGTGTTTGTTTTTTAAGTCGTTTTTATGTTATTGTATTCTGGCCGATATTCGTCTGTTTGCTTGTCCTATGCATGCTCTGTTGCAGTCGGAACAAGATATACTATACACCCCATGATTTTTCAGTCTAACTGTGTGGCTTGTAGGGCTGTTCTGATCTTATGTTTCCTTAGTAGTCTGTCTATCCTATCTGTGATTCCTTTTACGTATGGTAGCAGGACTTTTAGTATATTTGGTTCATAGTCCTCTATTATTCTTCGTCTTTGGGTTTCTTGACAGCGAATAGCCTTCCTGATACAATTTTCTAAATATCCATATTGTCTAAGGGTTGTGGAAATTTATGGTAGCTTCTCGCTTCGTGTATCTGGTAGTGTGAAAGTGTTCCCTACTCCTTACCATCTACTCTACTCCACTCCTCTACCATCCGTGAAAATATTAGATATATATATATATATATATATATATATATATATATATATATATATATATATATATATATATATATAGATATAGATATAGATATAGATATAGATATATATGGAAATTACAGACCAATATGAAGAAATCGCTAATAATGTGCTTAAAACGGCGGCTTCGATAGCACAAGAAGATAAATGTTTCAAAGAGTCAAAAATTTCGCGGGACAATGAAGAATGCAGACAGTCTTTTTGGTTGGGTCGAGTACGTTGAGATTTACAAAACTATAAGAAAACGTATTCGAGAGGAAACGCGCCGATTCAACATGCAGCTTGTGCAAAAGACTCTGGAAGAAAACATGGGAATTAACAAAGCTAAGCAGAGACTAAGAAAGAAAAGGACACGAATGTTTTCCTTAATGAGTGAGGATGGTACAATATGCAGGGAATGGACGGAAATGTTAGAGGTTGTCCAAAGATTTTATTCAGGGTTGTATGAGGACCAGAATCAACCAAGAACAGCAATGCCCACTGAAGAACAAGTGCCGGATATCCTGGTAGAGGAAGTGACAACGGTTGTAAAATCGACGAAAAATGGCAAGACTCCAGGAAAGGATAGTATAACTGTTGAGATGTTAAAAGCTGGTGGTCGGACTTTACATAAAACACTAGCAAAATTATATTCTAAATGTCTCAAAGAACAAGAAGTACCCAGCTTATCGAAAAATGCAGAAGTGATTCTTTTACATAAAAAAGGAGCACGGGAAGATTTAAAGAACTACCGTCCAATAAGCCTCCTATCAGCGGTGTACAAAGTTTTCATCAAGATAATATCCAAAATAATACTAAGAAAACTTAATGACGCACAACCAAGGGAGCAAGCGGGATTCAGAAGTGGATTCAGTACAATGGATCACATCCAGGTTCTACAGCAGGTCATAGAAAGACACAACGAATACACTATGCCACTCTGCTTGGCTTTTATCTCGATTATGAAAAGGCATTTTATTTAATGTCAAAGCGGGCCATAATAGATACACTGCTTAATCAAAGTGTAGAGAAAGTCTATGTTAATCTACTAGGACCGATATATGGTTGGAATAAATGTAGAGCGGGGCGTACGACAGGGTGACGCAATATCGCCTCTTCTTTTTTCAGCCTGCCTGGAAGGAGTGTTCTGTAATCTGGATTGGGAACAGGCTGGAATAAGGATTAATGGTGTATACTTAAATCATCTGAGATTCGCAGATGATATCGTTCTTCTTTCACAAGATCCAGAGGAGGTGCAAAGACACGTACAAGAGCTGCAAAGGGCTGGGGAACCATTTAGCTTAAAGATAAACCAGAAGATGAGTAAGGTCATGTTCAATAAATTTGCTGAGGACAAAAGGATTTCTGTTTTAGGAACGGATTTGGAAGTTGCGGATCATTATATATATATATATATATATATATATATATATATATATATATATATATATATATATATATATATATATATCATCAACCCGTATCAATCCACTGCAGGATGAAGATCTTGGGCAAAGGGTTTCAGTGGAAGGGGGATACCGCCCGGGAGGTGGAGCGACGCGTTAAATGAGGCTGCCAGGCATTTGGCAAGCTCAACATAGTGTTTAAGAGCACTAGAGTTTAACTACCACTTTGCCAGTGTGTCCTGCCCGTTATGACATACGGAAGTGAGAGCTGGACACTCACATCACAGTCAGTTCAAAAACTTTGAGTAGCACAGAGGGGAACGGAAAGATGTATGCTTGACATTACTACACGGGATAGAAAGACCTGTACGTGGATCAGAGAACAAACGAACGTTTGTTGGAAGAATAAAGCAATTGAAATGGAAGTAGGCAGGCCATATAGCGAGGCGATGGGACAAAAGATGGACCAGGGCCGTCTTGGACTGGATACCGCTTAATGGCAAACGTCCACGGAGAAGACCGAAAACTCGATGGATTGATGACATTATTAAGTATATTGGACCCGAATGGCAGAGGAGAGCTCAGGAGCGCGAGAGTTGGAAGCATGCTGAAGAGGCCTTCATCCTGCAGTGGATTGATACGGGTTGATAATAATATATATATATATATATATATATATATATATATATATATATATATATATATATTATTAAAACTTCGGGTGGCACAGAGGGGAATGGAAAGATGTATGCTTGGCATTACAAGACGAGACAGAAAGTCCTGCGCATGGATCAGGGAACAAACAAAAGTCTGTGACATCATTGGAAGAGTAAAACAATTGAAATGGAGATGGGCAGGCATATAGCGAGGCGATGGGGCGACAGATGGACCAAGGCAATCCTGGAGTGGATACCGCTTGATCGCAAACGTCCGCGAAGAAGACCGAAAGCACGATGGATTGATGACATCGTTAAGTATATTGGACCCGAGTGGCAGAGGAAAGCCCAGGACCGTGAAGGTTGGAAGCATGCTGAAGAGGCCTTCATCCTACAGTGGATCGATACGGGCTGATGATGATGATGATGATATATATATATATATATATATATATATATATATATATATATATATATATATATATATATATATCTATATATATATATATATATATATATATATATATATATATATATATATATATATATATATATATATATATATATATATATATATATTGTAAACCTGTCCAAGAATTAAAATATATTTTAGAAGGGTAGATATGGCAAAAAATATCGCTTGTTTCAATAAGAAACGATCGTAGCCGACGAGGCCAACATGGCTGACCGTAAAGTATGCCCGGGGCACCGGTAAGACCGCCGATGATTTACGGGCGAGGCGTAACCTATTGCCATGCTAAAGTCGATTTATTGCCAATAAATAAAAGTATTTTACGACGTATGCCAGTTTCGCCAACGTCCATCCGAAGACGTGCACACACAAATTTTCAAGAGCCGCATTAATTTTTTTTTGCTGGCTATTCTTTTAAAGTACACTCTTCGACAAAAATATACAAGCGGTAAATTAATATATTTAATTATTCTACACACCTTTAAATTATAAATATTTGCTATTATTCTAAGACAATTCTGTCATTGTTGACTTTCGGAAAGGCTTCCGCGGTCCGTAATGTTAGAATTACGAGGTTCTCAGGTAGAATCGCGGTTTAAATTTCTAAAATCTCTATGTTTCGGCCCCCAGTTTGAAGTTATTATTAAGAGAATCTAGTTGACTTGCTCCGAGGTCTCAATATATACCCTAATATATACATTCCGTCAAAAAAGTTCCAGGAATTGGTCAATAAAACGCAAAATGTTTAGTATTTATCCAAATTTATTGTATCGCATTTAATGTAGGCCCCTTCCGAAATAATCTTTTTTATCCATTATAAAAATCGCAAAAAACACTTGAGATAAACTGACAAAATCGAGTACTGTAACTGCAACTTTTTCAATTATTAATGTAAGGCTTAGTACACTTCACGGTTCATGATTTTTACACGCTTCGTTAGGTATGGTTTTATAAACAGAACATAGTTTAGTTTTAGAATTAGATTAAATCATCTCCTGATGATGCTAACATGATTAGCGAAAAGTGCGTCGAGCAGTTCAAAAAAGTGCTTTAGTGTTTAATGGTAAATCCAATTGAAGAATTCCAATTGAAGAATTGATCATCATTAAGAATGACATAAGAGACTAACTACATATTTACATAAACTATTTGCATTTCTTTTTCTCATTAAAAAAATCCGTACGAACTTCCCGGACAACCCGATCATTGGTTTTATTTTCAGCCACTTATATCGAGCGGCACGATCGTAAATCTGTCGTCGACGTTTCACGGTAGCTTTTCGGCAATCGAAAATTATCAAAACAGTCTCGGTTCAATCGTAAATTCGGCAAATTTATGTTGGCCGACAGACAAGGTCGAACCGCCCGACATTCCCGACTTGGAACCGACAGAAATTTACACCGTTCCACGTCAAATCACAAAGATTCATTCACCGCGACACCACATATTTTTTCGTCTTAACTATCGAGATGCAGCACTGGGGAAACATTTGTTTTTCGTACAATTTTAATAGCCACGAATGATTTTTACTTTTTATTGATCGCGTCAAAGAGGCGAATAAAAATCGTTAGACGATAAAAAATACGGTCACATTAAAATGCCATTATTAAATACTGAAATATATGTTTGTGAGGATCTATTTAGAGATGCGCGTATTATCGTAAAGGGTGGCTGTTGGCATGAATATTAATCCGGCTCGATTGGGATCAAAAATGTGCTATAAATTCTTATATGTGAACAGTATCTTGGATGAAAAGACGTGGACGTCGTCGTGGTTTCCCTAAAGCAGCCTTTCTTGCTTGTGAACTCTCTAACTTATATTTACGTTATAAAAACAATAAAATAGTACTTAATGTTATAAAATAGTACTTAACAGAGACGTTTATATCTTTTTTTGGGATTTGACGATGTTGGTACGTTTCTAACCTTGGTAAAGGTTAGTCTCGTCTTGTAATTTCGCCTTATATGCGAGGAGTTCTCGGTCTAACCGCACTCGGTCTGGCACGATGGGTGCCAGACACCCAGAGCTGACTGCGCTCGAATAAACTGTTCGAAATTCGAGAAAATACATATGTCGACACCTGGTGGTTCATTAAGGTTCCAAATTTAAGTGTAGCATGTTAGTATATGCTACCCTAACCAAAATAATGCGTCTAAATAAAGAACGACTTGATGATATGCCGCTAAGGGGGCGAATCCAACAAAAATCCTGCAAAATTAACAGCACAACAATGCCGAAAGGGGTAATAAAATATCTTTTAAAGCCTCACAAGAAAAGTACTCAACTCCTATTCTTAGGAAAGATATTCGCTACGTATTAGCAGTTTGTGCCTTGATAAAGTGACGGAAGCGTCTACTGAATCACAATTGATTATAGCAGATACCTATGCTCATTGTGCCATATGTCCTGCTAAAACAGACCGGAAGGCAAAGATACGCTGTCCAGCTTGCCTGCGCTTAATATGTTGGTGTTAAATTAAACACCGCTCAGGTCTTTGTAGTGACTGTGACTGTTCTGAATAAATGTTTATATTAAAAAAAACGTACGTGTACGACCGTCTAATAGTTTTTTTGCTTTTGATAAGATTTTTCTTATATTTATAGTCAAATAAATTGATTTATATATAAAAAATGCGGTGTTCAAAACGACTTTATTAGAACTGATCTCAAACTGTACCGTGCTGAGTTATTGGATTTTTTGCAAAACATGGGTTTAAATTGACCGGTCTTTACTTCAATCAACCCTGCGATTTTTTGTTTATGGTCAAGAAGCACCATATGACTGGACTAAAATAGCGCACCTCATACCACAATGTTAATTTGAACATTTTATACTACATTTTATATTCAACTTGTAGTAAGCTGCATGCAGAATATGTTTCTGTACTTAAAATTGAGCTGTCTTTACTTCAATAAGTCCTGCGATTTTTTAAAATCGAAATTTATGTTCAAGAACCACCGTTTTGAATGAATTAAAAAAGCGCACATTGTACGACAGTGTTAATTTGAATATTTGGAACAGTGTTTAATATTTAAATTGTAGTAAATTGCTTGGAGAATACGGTTATGTAGCTAGAATTGAGCTATCTTTACTTCCAAGAGCGCTGCGATTTTTCAAATTCGAAATTTATGGTCACGAAACACTGTTTTGACAGGATTAAAAAAGCCCACCTCGTACCGCAATGTTAATTTAAACATTTGAAATTATTTTTTGTATTCAGATTATAGTAAATTGCATGCAGAATACGGTCCTGTGATTGAAATTGAGCTGTTTTTACTTCAATAAGCCCTGCGATTTTTTAAAATCGAAATGTATGGTCAAGAAGCACCGTTTTAACTGGACTAAAGAAGCGCAACTCGTACGTCAGTGTTAATTTGAACATTTGGAATCGCATTTTATATTCAAATTGTAGTAAAGTGCTTGCAATTTGCGTTTCTGTGGTTTAAATTGAGCTGTCATTACTTCAATAAACACTGCAATTCTTTAAAATCGAAATTTATGGTCAAGAAGCGCCGTTTTGGCTGTACTAAAAAAGCTCACCTCGTAGCACAATATTAATTTGAACATTTAGAACCATATTTCGTATTCAGATTACAGAAAATTGCATGCAGAATACGGTTCTGTGGTTGAAACCAGCTTTAAAATTGAAATGTTAATAAGATTAATAAGTAAGTTTAAAATTTTGTTTTTTCCACTGCATCTTTTCAATTTCTCGTTCTCTTATCTTTGTGATCTGTATGGGTTTTAGTTCACACTTCTGACAGAGTTTTTATTTTGCATCGCATTTTTACATTCATCTTCATACCATTAGCTTTTTTTGTTATAATCACAATTACTGTTGGCAACATTCGAAATATTACATGTTAGTTTCGCATATATTAATACGGGAGTGGAGAAAACAAATATTAAATGAATTAAGCAAACGAAAACAACAGATAAATAATAAAAAATGATAATGTTTCCCGCACGCCCTCTGCCGTCACTAATAAACAACGCTCCTATGATGGATGGGCTTTTCCCGAGCCTCAGCCCAAATAAAATCCATTTTCATCAATCAACTGGTAAAAGTTTATTATTTTGCAGCGCAGCGATTTGTCAGCCAGGCCTGCCAACAACAGCGAAAAACCTAATAATTTTAATGCCACTGATACGCCGTTGACATTTTAATCGTTTTGGTAAACAGACAGACAGGTGATGCCACTACACCTGGGTCTAATCTGGGGTCTAACTCTCGAATCTGATTTTATTATATGTGTGTTTTTATTGTTGCAGATTGCGCGGAACACTTGAACTTACATGTATACGAGGGTTACTATTTATGTATTTATCATTGAAAATTGGTTTAATAATCTTTTGCATACGTTTGAACCAATTTGCATAACACATTTTCCATTCTGTTTGAGGTATCTCCTAAACATACTTTTGAACGCATCGATCACTTCTTGTGGTGTGGAAAATCTTTAATTACGTAGTTTATTTTTCACGGACGGGAACATAAAGAAATCGCTGGGGGCCAAATCAGGACTGTACGGTGGATGACCCATCAATTCGATGTTTTGACCGGTCAAATAGTGAATTGTTCAGTCCGATGTGGAAAATGATTTTGTGTCTCTGTTCTGTTGACCCCCTACTTCCGAAATCTCGAGAGTGGTACCGCTTTGAAGCTTTTTTAAACACTCTTTTATTAGCTTCATCAATCATTAGCTTCATCTTTGTGACGGAATATTTAAACGTCCTTTTCACCCACTTCAAAACGTCAGATTAAACTGAAACTTTGTAAACTTATCCCTTGATACCGATGCCGATACAATAATTTAATAAGTTCGTCGCATTATCGTCAACAGGATCGTCAGGATTTGCTTTCGGAGAGGCAACCTGAGCTACAAATAAAAAATAAATTATATTTTGAAAAACTGAAAAAAAACACGCCTTAAAGGTAAACCAAACTAAAATATCAAAAATAATTTTTAGTATAACAATAAAGTAATGAACGAGAAAATTAATGTGTCATTGTAAAAAAGTGTGGGGTGCTTTATATCATATTTCCATACCATATTCCAGTACATACTCAATGACACATCACTTTATTCTTATAATAAAAATTATTGTTTACTTCTTATTTCGGTTTTTTTCATTAAAGCGTGTTTTTTAGTTTTTTTTTTAACTATAATGTTTTAAAATCTTTCCCTTTTTTTATTTTAACAATCCTTCTCCTAAATGCATTTAGCTTTTACTCGACAATATCTGTATGCAAAGATAATATTTACGAAAAAAACTGACAGAAATGATCGCAAAATTGTTAAAAAATTGTCTTTGTTGCTGCCATTGATAATCCTCTTTAACTTTTGCCTTTTCATACTCGCGCCTTTATATCCAGAGTGACGGCTTCGTGAAATAGCTTGTAACATGCCACATCGACACGAATACCGCTGAACCGTGGATTTAACAAGACGGAAACGATGCTTTTTTCGATTTATCTCCGTATGACCTAACATAGTTGAAAGTAGTCTAAAACCTTTCGAAAAACAAAAAAAATTATTAGACCTCTCTCTCGAGACCGGTTTCTGCCCTTAAACCGTCATCAGTTGTGCTCGTCAGACGTTTAATAAAGGTTAAGGCAATTTTTAAGTGGAGCACAGAGGAATTTGTCGTTCCGATATCCCGGAAAAAATGTCAATCGGCCATTAATAACTGCTAACGACGATAACATCGAGAAAATGTTCAAAATCCATCATGTTGGCATTAGAGAGATACCAGAAGATCTTGGCATCTCTTATGGATCATCTCATCACATTTTGGTTGATATTCTGGCCATAAAATGCTCCATCTCATACGGCTCTAATTCTACCTGATTTTTGGCATGTCACATATAATGACGTTTGGACAGAGTTGAATGAGACAGCAGTAATCAGGAGTTATACACCCCCGACTGTTGGGTTCCACAATCTCATGTGGAACGCACAACAACCTGCGTTTCCACCATAATTAGCAATGGTTAGTTGCTAGATCGGGAGGAAGCCCCACCCATCCCTTACATTGGAGGGCACACTTGGCGAGAGAGCATATGTCGGTACCCTGATGAGTCTAACCACCAACAGACGAAACATTATTATTATTAGGTGTGTATAGACCCGGTTGGATCACGCAAAGCATTCTGACTCAGTTTCGAGTGTTTTTTTTCTGATCCTCCACAACTCTCTCATCCTTTCTCTGTGGATTCTCTTTCTTTCCTCCGTCCACTTTGTTCCCGATCTCCTCGAAACTTCGCTCTCTGATGCAACATTCCACTTATGTATTTTGTTTCTGTACGTTCTTCTGTCCGCAATCTCTGTCGGACCCATTTGTGCCTTTTCCAGATCAGCTCTGACTTGTGTGATCCATGGTACTGTTCACTTTACTCCTTGTATGAATGTAAGAATTCTGTTGGTGAGTCTTGTCGGCGGGAGTCTACTGATATGTCCATAGAATTTCAACCTTCTTTTTCTTATGTCCGCCGCTACGTTGGACATTCTCTCTGTGGTCTTGCGAGAATGTAGTCTGTATCCTTCTTCTGTCAGTTTTGGACCGAGAATTTTTCTCATAATTTTGCGTTCTTCTTTTAGTATGTTTTATATGCCGCTTTTTGTATGAAGTGTAAGTGTCTCGCTTGCGTATAGCACCTCTGGTTTGATTACTGTGTTGTAGTGTCTTATTTTTGCGTGTGTGGATAGGCATTTCTTATTTTAGATATTGTGTGTCTTGCTGTATGCCCTCTTCATCTTCTGTAATCGAGTCTTCTGTGCTATCTTCTCTCATCCTGTGGGTTCGAGGATCTCGCCCAGGTATTTGAAGTGAGTGACCCTATTTATTTTGCCTTATTTGGTGTTCAAAGTTTGGATATTTAATTTTGAGCAGAAGAATTCGGTTTTTTGAAAGGATATTTGTAGGCCGACTTTCTCTGCACATTCCTTGAGAACTTCGATCTGCTTGGTTGCTCTTTTTTCATTGTGTGCGAGTATGGCTATGATATTTCTCTGTTGTTTTTGGATCGCCCGATTCGTATTGGTTTCCAATATCCTTGATTCTTCAGTTCTTTTTCCTATTCCCTTATGACTTTGTCCAGGACCAGGTTGAAGAGGAGTGGGGATAACCCATCTCCTTGGCGTACTCCAATTTTAATCAGGAAGGGTTCGGAAATTTCTCCCATAAATTTTACTTTAGAGCTTGTGTCAGTCAGTGTCTGCTTGATCAATCGTAGTGTTTTGGGGTCGAGTCCTTGTTCTTCTAGGATGTTGAACAAAGATTTTCGGTCGATGCTGTCGTATGCTTTCTTGAAGTCCACGAACATGCAGATGATTGGGACGTTCCTGATAGTTTTGTATTTTAATATAGTTTTTAGGTTAAATATTTGTTCAGTGCATGAGCGACCAGGGCGAAAGCCTGCCTGGTACTCGGCAATTTTGTGTTCTAATTGTTCTTGTGTTCTCTGAAGAAGGCATGCTGAGAAGATTGTGTAGGTGACTTGTAGTAAGAAGATTCCTCTGTAGTTGTTCACATCTGATCTGTCTCCCTTCTTGTGCAGCGGGTGGATAAGAGCACATTGCCAATCATCTGGTAATTTTTCTGTTTGCCAAATGTTCGTAATAATTTGCGTAAGTTCTTGCAGTGAATTTGATCCGAGGTTTTTCAAGAGTTTCGCGATGATACCATCTTCACCGGAGACCTATATATATATATATATATATATATATATATATATATATATATATATATATATATATATATATAAGAAGAATGAAGGTAAAGAAGGTAATTTGTAAGGCATTAAATTTGCTATAAAAACTTCCTTCCTTTGAGCAAACGGTGTCCGACCAACAATTTTTGAGTTATAGAGCTTGAAATGTGAATGTTAATAATAATTGACATCAAATCTCCTTTAAATTGGAATTTATCGATCTTACATTATCAACTGACTTACAATAAGCACTATGGAGCTATTAAATTTTTAATTTTAGAAACTACTATTCATATTTGATAAATAAATATGATTTTTTTACTTTAATAATTACTATGAAATCATAATACCATCAAAAAAATTCAAATTCAAATTTTCGGTTATATTTTATTTTTTAAACTTTTTATAGTTCTATTTTATACTATAGTTGGTGCTGTTTTTGACTCCGTCTATACTTTCACTGTAGTAAACAGAAGTTTTTGTTCTTTATTTGTATTGACTGGCATTGATTATAGATCACTGTAAATTAACCTCATTGTTTTTTTTTCTCCGTAATAAACATCTGTAGTAGTGATTAGAAGTATCGAAGTGAATTGGACTTAGTGATTAGACTAATAAATTTGGCAAAATGGTAAAGTTTTGGCATTTTGGCAATTTTGTAAATTTTCATCCCTGGAAAGCTACCTACCAATCAGGAAATATTGCGTTTATTGATGTACAATTATAAATTAAAGTAAAATAAATCGTCGCGTACTAAATTACCCTTTCAAAAAACTAAAGAAGTCAAATTTAAGCTTTTGTCTCAAAAATTATTTGATATAGCAAGTCAAAATAAAAATGTTTTTTTAACTAATGTTTCTGGATAATGAGGGAAAAAATTAACGTCCAGGTATTATACCACTTGATTTAGAAGAAGCACGTTCCGATTCTGAGGAATCGTTACAAGGTATTTTGATGTAATTTTATTTTGTTTGTATTTTATTTTAATTTTGCGCTATTTTATTGTAGAATTGAGCAAATCTTTGTCAAACTGTCAAACTTTGTCAAACTTTACAACGAAACCCTTCTAATTTTGAAGATGATCTTCCTACAAATTCAATGGCAATGCCCAGGAAACAATTTCCGAATGCCAATAAGCAAACATTAATGCTACTTCAAATTCAGAAATGAAAAAAAATCGCACTTCTATTAATTATCAGTATTTATTATACAAATTTATATTTATTTACTTAATATGAATAGTAGTTTCTAAAATTAAAAATTTAATAGCTTCATAGTGCTTATTGTAAGTTAATTACTAATGTTAGATCAATAAATTCCAATTTGAAGGATATTTCATGTCAATTATTATTAACATTCACGTTTCAAGCTCAATAACTCAAAAACTGTTGAACGGACAGCGTTTGCTCCGAAGAACTTTTTTGTAGCTAATTTAATGCCCTACAAAAGTTGTATAGTTTTTTTGTTATTTTTTCCAAATAAAAAATTTTACTAACGAAAAATAGAGTTGAAATCGAAAATTTTTCCCTTGTTATCTATAAGGGAAATCGAATGTTTGGAGGAAGCCTATAATTCACTTAAATTCTTTTTTCAACAGGAATATTTTTTTATCAGTATCAGCTTTTCAGGTAGGACAGAAATATATATATATATATATATATATATATATATATATATATATATATATATATATATATATATATATATATATATATATATATATATATATATATATATATATATATATATAGAGGTTGTCCGAAGATTTTATTCAAAGTTATATGAGGACCGGAATCAAACAAGAACTGCAATGCCCACTGAAGAACAAGTGCCGGATATCCTGGTGGAGGAAGTGACAAAGGCTATAGACTTGATGAAAAATGGCAAGGCTCCAGGAAAGGATAGTATAACTGTGGGGATATTAAAAGCTGGTGGTCGGAATTATATTCAAAATGTCTCAAACAACAAGAAGTACCCAGCTAATGGAAAAATACAGAAATGATTCTTTTACATAAGAAAGGAGCACGGGAAGATTTAAAGAACTACCATCCAATAAGCCTCCTGTCAGTGGTGTACAAAGTTTTCACCAAGATAATATCCAGAAGAATACTAAGAAAACTTAATGGTGCACAACCAAGGGAGCAAGCAGGATTCAGAAGTGGATTCAGTACAATGGATCACATCCAGGTCCTACAGCAGGTCATAGAAAGACACAACGAATACACTATGCCACTGTGCTTGGCTTTTATCGATTATGAAAAAGCATTTGATTCAATCTCAAAGCGGGCCATAATGGATGCGTTGCTTAATCAAGGTGTAGAGAAAGCCTATGTAAATCTCCTAGGATCGATATATGACGAAGCTACAGTGACAGTCCACCTTGATGATCTTGAACTTGGAATAAATGTAGAGCGGGGCAGGGTGACGCAATATCGCCTCTTCTTTTCTCAGCCTGCCTGGAAGAAGTGTTCCGTAATCTGGATTGGGAACAGGATGGAATAAGAATTAATGGTGCATACTTAAATCATCTTAGATTCGCAGATGAAATCGTGCTTCTTTCACAAGACGCGGAGGAGCTGCAAAGACATGTACAAGAGCTGCAAAGGGCTGGGGAACCATTTGGCTTGAAAATAAACCAGAAGAAGAGTCAGGTCATGTTCAACGTCATGACAAAAGAATTTCTTTTTTAGGAACGGATTTGGAAGTTGTGGATCATTATATATATTTTGGGCAGAGGGTTTCAACGGAGGGAGATACCGTCCGGGAGGTGAAACGACGCGTTAAATGTGGCTGACAGCCATTTGGCAGGCTCAACATGGTGTTTAAGATCAAACTACCACTTTACCTGAAAAGAAAACTCTTTGAACAGTGTGTCCTGCCCGTTATGACATACGTAAGTGAGACCTGGACACTCACATCACAGTCAGTTCAAAAACTTCGAGTAGCACAGAGGGGAATGGAAACATTTATGCTTGGCATTACTAGATGGGATAGAAAGACCTGCAGATGGATCAGAGAGCAAACGAAAGTGAGTGACATCATTGGAAGAATAAAGCAATTGAAATGGAAGTGGGCAGGTCATGTAGCGAAACAATGGGACGAAAGATGGACCAGGGCGGTCCTGGACTGGATACCGCTTGATCGCAAACGTCCACGGATAAGACCGAAAACACGATGGACTGATGACATTATTAAGTATATTGGACCCGAAAGACAGAGGAGAGCTCAGAACCGCGAGAGTTGGAAACATGCTGAAGAGGTCTTTATCCTGCAGTGGATTGATATGGGTTGATTATGATATATTTATTGATGTTGATATATTTTTGATGTTGATGATGATATATTTAAAAAAAAAATTAATTTATATAGGAAGTATTTATTCTAAGAAATTTCCTGATATAATGCCTGGTGATTTTCGTTTTTTTCTTATTTCTTTCCCCGCACAAAAAACATCGAAAATCGGCCATTTCATGACTCATTCTCCTGCCATCTCGTTATAGGGTCCCTAATTAAAATGATATTTATTGTGTTGGGTACATTGTAATCAGGGCTCTATTAGTGTCTGGAAAGGCAGCAATTTGTTTAAGTGGTGGTCTGTATCGTTGCCCCGTTATTACCTTTTCTTCGGTAGGAGCGGTGCTGAGCATTGGCGGATCAATTTTAACGGAATTAACAGTTTTACAGTGGCGTAGGGCAAGTAATTATGACATGGGAGACTAAATTCTTGGGAGACAGATCATCTTTAGTAATCATGAGAGAGAACGTTATGCAGGGTATAAAGGATCAACAATTGAATCCTGATGGATCTAAACAAAAAAGAGAAAATAGACGTTGCCATTGTTAACAAAATTAAGCTGGTTTTTAGACTTGTTTACCGCCGAAATTGTATAGAGTTTTTATTCAAAAAAACTGCAAAAAATCTTTGATTAAAGTTTCAGAAGTACTTTTCCTTACACTCTATTTGACTAAATTATTATTGGACATCGTTAGTGTGTATCTGCTATCAAACAGTGTAGTTTTTACAAGAGGCAGTGACAGTAACATTAATGGGATGGCATTGGTCGAACTTTTTAACTGTCATAACCAACTTTGAAGCATGTGTACTATGCGCCTGGGATATCTTGTCTGGATATTTTTTTTTGGTCAAATTATATTGTTTTATTAAAAGTTATCTGGTATACTAAAAAATATCTAGCTTTTATTTACAGCATCACGATATTTATTTCATTTTCTTCATTGAAAATGTTCAGGTCTTTCCTGGCAATCCAATAATTGCTGCAAAGACGGCGCGAGATGGCAATAACGGCCGCAATAGCTTCGTAAACGTTTCCTTCGACTCGTAAATATTTTGTCGCCTTCGTAGTTGTGTATCTTGTTTTTCCACGACAAAACAAACGAGCTGCATCTGAAACCGAACTTCTAATATTTCTTTCTTCGAAGTCGTCCAGTGTAAATTACTTATTTTTGTCTCAGTTAAAACTCTTAGGAAATTGCCGTTAAATGAAATTAAAAAAAAATCACTAAAACGGCGAATGTTCAGTATTTTTAGTCGTTAGCTAATGCAGCTTAAACAATTATGTGACCCCCATAGGTGTCGTTTATAAATTTTAAAAACAAACTTTAAATAATTGCCATTTGATAATAATTTAACTTAAAACGAAATAACTAGAAACCAGACTTCGTTTATTTTCAAACCCAGGTACATCAACTTATTGCATAATTGAGATTTATTTTACCGATTTTTTACTTATAACAAAAGCTTTAACGTTCAATTCGCGATACATCAACTTTATTATGGCTTATAAATATTTTAGTTAGTTTCAAAAAAAGATAAGTATCAGAATATGACTTTAAAGACCTTTCAATCATAAAAATTATGAAAAAAAGGAATAAGACAATTTTTTACTGTGTTATTTATCACTTTTATTTTTAAACAATATTTGTGTGTCTATAGATTCGTAAAACGGCATTAAAACGACAAAATTACATTCTCAAATACTACTTTAAAACCAAACTTTGTTTTAATTAAGTATTTAAAAATAAAAGTGACAGACAACGAAGTAAAAAATTGTTTTATTACTTTTTAAAAAATGAACTATCACAAAGTAACAGACAAATCAATCAATAATAAAAATTATTTGCTTTGCGTTGAAGGTTACATTAACTGTAAAACAGGCTTAAGAAGGAAGATCGGATCGGATCGGATCGAAACCCGAAATAATTTAGAAACATTAACTACCATCCGATCCGTGTAATATATATATATATATATATATATATATATATATATATATATATATATATATATATATATATATATATATATATATATGTAGTATTAGATTTTCTTGGACTGCGTCCAATGAGACAACAGTAGCTGAGTGTCATCACACACCCAACCGTTGGGTTCCACAATCTCATGTGGAACACACAACAACCTGCGTCTCCGCCTAAATGAACATTTTTGTTGGTTGCTTGACCGGGAAGGAGCCCCACCTATCCCTTCAACTGGATGACATGTGGATGTGTGGATGGCTGTGGATAGGGTCTCCCTATTCTTGATGGTATGGTGTATGTCGGCGCCCTGATGAGTCTGAACCTCGAGAGACGAAACATATGTCATCCAGTTGAAGGGATAGGTGGGGCTCCTTCCCGGTCAAGCAACCAACAAAAATTGTTCATATATATATATATATATATATATATATATATATATATATATATATATATATATATATATTACTTCGTAATATATATATATATATATATATATATATATATATATATATATATATATATTACTTCTAATATATGTATCTCATTGGACGCAGTCCAAGAAAATCTAACACTGCATATATATGCCATCCAACGGGAGGTCGGCGAAAACATGGGTTGTTGGCTGTAGATAGGGTCTCCCTATTCTTGATGGTATGGCATATGTCGGTGCCCTGAAGAGCCTGAACCTCGAGAGACGTAACATATGTCATCCAGTTGAAGGGATAGGTGGGGCTCCTTCCCGGTCAAGCAACGAACAAAAGTATTCATATATATATATATATATATATATATATATATATATATATATATATATATATATATATATATATATATATATATATTACAGAAATCTTTCACCCTTTCTCCACGTGGTGCCACCGATCGCCGAACTGTCAACCATACGACGTCACGGGTCTCTCGGGAGTTTCTGGTTTCTATATATATATATATATATATATATATATATATATATATATATATATATATATATATATATATATATATATATATATATATATAT
This sequence comes from Cosmopolites sordidus, assembly GCA_031761425.1. Lineage (NCBI taxonomy): Eukaryota > Metazoa > Arthropoda > Insecta > Coleoptera > Curculionidae > Cosmopolites > Cosmopolites sordidus. Next base: position 1,847,035 of record JARFXV010000563.1, on the reverse strand, counting down.
ATATAATATATGATATATATATGAGCTCCTGATGATGCAAACATGGTTAGCGAAACGTGCGTCGAGCAGTTCAAAAAAGTGTTTTGGTGTTTAGTGGTAAATCTCTTCAAGTTTAGTTGACTGTTTTTGTTTGTTTCCATGGTTCCCTTCTTACACTCTTTGTGTAATGTACCTAAGGATTGCATACGTTTATTTGGAAACCCGAAAACGCATAATTTCATTCATCCACTCATTTAGTTTAAAAGAAAGAGTAGGTATATTTATTAATGATTGATTTCAATATTCTGTCAAGTAGTATTTAAGCATTACAAAAGAGAAAATGCAACAATTGGGGAAAGGTATTTTTTCCGCTTATGTAATTAAATTAGAAAATATTATCATTGTCAGGATTAGATCATTTATGATGATTGATACTGAATAGATAATTTTATTTTTTAAATAAAATTGTTGCGGTTGCGATTGCGACCTAAATATTAAGACCAATTTTTAACTTAATATTACGGTAAAAATTAAAACTAACTGATTTTTTTCAGAAAAATCGAAAAATCTCTTGACATGCCAGAGATATCGATTTCGGGTTTTCACTGGACGATTCCTCTTTAAATTACCTTTCTTGCCATGTAGTAAAAGCTGTACCATTCCATTTGAAAAAACTGAACAAAACTTCAAAAAAACTATTGTTGAATGTAACGCCACCTCGCGGTTTCATTTATAAACTAAATAATTTATCTCCCAGATTATCTGATTGTCCCAGCAATTGCCTTTTAAATGAATCCAAATTGAGGAAAATCGGTTAAGGCAAACGGACATTAGACGACTTTTTATCTCAATAGGTAAAACTCCCCCCCACCCCCTCTATTCGTAAAATTACCACAAAATGTCATAAAACAAAGTTGTAGGAGACAGTTTGCTAATTATAACTGAGAGTTTTTCTTACTCGGCTAACACTTGAAAATAACAAAAAAAAAATTTTTTTTAAATGTTTAGCTCGTCACGCCCTCTTGCGGTCGTTTTAGAAGCTTAAAAATATTTTTGGTGAATTTCTCATGACCATTTTTAGTACAAATTTTTTTTTCCCAAAGCTGTGGGATAAATAGTTTTCAAGATACGGGCGCGATCCATCCTTAATGGGACACCTTGTATATATATATATATATATATATATATATATATATATATATATATATATATATATATATATATATATATATATATATATATATATATTATTATTATTTTATATTTTTTGGGATTTTCCGTCTGTCAATAAATTATAGTTAGTTTTATGAAGACTGACGACGTTTCGCCAAAATTTCATTTGCCATTTTCAAGTGTTGTTCGCTTCGACTGAAGAGTCCAACTGACAGTAAGCTTCAGATGCGGACAACACGGACGCGGACAGAAGCGGACAACACTTGAAAATGCCAAATGAGAATTTGGCCAAATGTCGTAACTGTTCACAGAACCAACGGATCGACATCCGGAATGATTTAGAAACATATATATATATATATATATATATATATATATATATATATATATATATATATATATATATATATATATATATATATATATCAGCAAAACGACACATTACTACATATGATGAACATAAAATACCAGGGTGTTGAGCTAGAAACTTATTGATGAATCCTCTTAGATAAGCGTTCCTTGTATTTCTAGGTCCTTGTCTTGATTAATTAAACAAAGATTCAAGCCTTACAACATCCATTTCCCGCTTTCGTGTGATTGCGATTTAAATACTACAATGCCTACTGTTTGAATGATAATTGCTAGGAAAGGGGGGTGAATTTTTAAAGCGTTAAAACAGTCAGTCTAGAACACGACGATTGTGAATTATTAAATGGGAGTTGAGTAAATATTTCAGAGATTAAAACCAGAAACATGTAAACGGAATATTTACCAATTTACCGTGATGGTGTGTGGTGATTTTCTACATTAACTTTAGAAAAAGTGTATGTACAGGTTACGACATACACTCAGCGTCAAAATGTTTGACTCGCTCTTAAAATAGTGTGTAATATATTACTATAAAAAATGTTGTAAAATGATTTTTTTCTCATCTTAACATTTTAATTGTTTTCGATCTTGGATGCGTTAAAATGCTGGACACATACTTAGTTTATAGGACAGAGGAAAGTTAACAAAGAGGAAAGCAAACAAATAATATTTCAATATTTTGTGATCTTTCCAGCACCTTTAATTGGATCAAAAATTCTTTTTGGTGATGAACCATACAATTGTTTTATTGTTTGTTGTGGAATTTCTTCCCAGCCTGAATAAGATTTTTCAAAATTTCCTTCTACTTCTCCTTTTTCTTTAAGAAAAGCCTAATTTCTCGAAGGCTGTTCAATATTGATAGCTCTCCTGAGATATAGATAACCAACTATCTTTTCGTTTTTTAAGTGACAGTTTTTCTTGGACATTTCTTTTCCCACAGCTAACAATCTGTGTATGAACGGAGTTGATTCATTGACATTAGAAAGAGCATATCAAAAAGTAATAAGGAAAACTTATTTGTCATTAAAACCGACATTCAGAGAAAAAATTATCTAGGAAAAAAAGTTTTCGAAAAACTTCTATAAATCATTTAAGGCTGGTTGAACCTGGACACTGATACCAAATTTAATAAGCAAATTTAGGAACTTTCAAAAGACAAATACTGGGAGTTTTATTTAAAGAAAAACAGAAAAAATAAATGGTGCCATAGGCGTTAAAATTTTGAATATGTAAAAACTTGTTAAAATAAGCAAATCGAAATGGGTAGGGCATGTTAAGAGAATGATGATAAGAAAGCCTTCCAAACACTTAAGAATACAATGTAGGAGCATGCAAAATTAGTTCATTTTATAAGTCAGGTTCAATTCTGGAAGTTTCAGAAGTCACATGGAGCTAAATCGGGCAAATATGACGTATGATCAAGTACCATGCCACTATTTTAAGACAGAAATTGACATAGACTATTGTTTTTTTAGTCTTGAGCGTTCGGTTTGTCAGGTTTTTCAATAAGAAGAAAACTCCGAATATTTCCGTATATTTTCGTTAATTTCAGCTATTCTCTAGATGTATTCGTGACTTAATACTGTTGATGGAGGTGGTCGTCGATCTGTTTCACTTATATACAATTTAACACCGCATTTAATAAACCCGAAGAGATTTAGCACTAAATATCAAATCATTTTAGTTGACATTTGGAAGGAGTTACTTTAGATATACGGTTTCAGTAACAAGATTGTTTCAGAATCTCGGGTAGAACCGCGTTTTAGATTTGTAAAACCTCCACTTTTCGGCTTCTACTTTGTAGCTATTATCAAGAGAATTTAGTTGATTTGCTCCGAGGTGTCAGTCTTCAGTTACTTTTTGAGGATATAATTTTCGATACAAATAACGAAAATCTAAAAGAATTTCTTGAGAACTTTAACGATAAATTCCAATCCAAATACACCACCACTTCGAGATACACTCCTAACGATTCAAACTACCATAGCTTCTATAACAAAATGGTTGGTTTAAACTTTATGGTGGATAGATTAATAATTTTACTAATTGGTAAATTAATTTGGGTAATACATTAATTAATTATTTAATTTTTCAACCAAGATAGTTATAACAAAGTATTGAAGTTGATTAGGGACTATGGTTATGTTAAACTAAAGGATTTATATTAATCAGATATAAAGAACATATTGCCCGCATTAGATACCTTGTGTTATCCAACAAGCACTCCATGATCATAATATAAATATTAGTAACGTAAGACTTGTTAAAAGTAAGTAATAATAATAATCGAACTTTGGATGCAAATTATAAGACAATATAAGATAAGAGAGAATAATAATAGACTCTTAATATAACATTTGGTTAACTAGTTTTCTTTTTAGAATTAGATTGAATTATCTCCTGATGATGAGTTGAGAAATTAAATATAGCGATTTAGTGTTTAGTGGTAAATCTCTTCGAGTTTTTCGACGGAAAGTTCCAATATTATATGTTGTCCAGAAAGTACTATCACGTCTAATGTCATTAAGCATGAACAAGAGTATTAAATAATGCATTTATTAACTCAGAGATGGCGTGGCTGGTTACGTGAAGAATTAAATATACATCTTTACCGAGCGAACGTACTGTAAATATCGTTTTTGCGAAACAATAGGTGCGTTTCTCAAGTCCGTGCTCGTAATATATCATTTTAAATTGAAATTTTAACCGTAATTACCCTTCCAACGTATTGGTAATACCTCCGAAACCACAATTTCCTCAATGGTAATAACAAAACGTATGCATAATAGAAACCGACTGTTAATTTATTCGAAATAATCGCCGTAATTGCCGCTTGGTTTCGCCGTTATGCCGGTAATTACATATTTTCCGAGCGGTCTTGACCATTATTTATCTTTGACTGTGTTGGTATTCTTAATGATAGCCTGTCAAGATACGTTAAAAACTGTCTGGTACCGTATCCTGTAACGTGCTTTTATCAGCTTTATCTCTTTTCTTTGCGGCAGTACATAGTTTTTATCTAGAATATCTGGTAAAAACTTGGTATTGGTATCTTTATCAGTTGGCGTTCATTCTACATGAAATTATTTCGATTTTTGTAGTAAATATTACGAAAAGTCACAAATTACACTGATCTTGTCACTTAGCAATTTTAAGATGTTTATGGAACAATGTGATAAGCTGAAAATAAGTCTGTAACACAATTTTTCAAGTATGCTTTTTACAGGGTGTTTGACGCATCGTTTGCCAAATTAAAATGGTCGATAGAAAGGGTATTTTGCTACATCTTCAGTCTCCATAAAACATTATTGGACCCACAGGTTTTTTTATGTTAATTATTTAATTCTTTATTTGAAAAATTCCAAAAGTCAGCATTGAACTTGAATTAAATAAAAAGTTATTGATATAGCCTCCAAATTATTTTTTTATTTTATTGTTTGTATTGTTTATTGTTTTATTTAATGTTGTAAGGTTCTACGAAAATCAAAATTAGATGCAAACGGCATCTACTTTTTTTTATAGACTCGCAAAGTTTTTGATAAAAAAATAAAACTACATTGAAAGCGCAATTTTGAATTGCTTTTTAGAATAAACTTAAAAATCATGGTCTTGAAACTCTTTCAAAAAAATCTCTGGTTTATCTTCTTTCTAACGATATTCATTCATGCCCTAAAAACGTTTTACTAACCTCACTAATTTGCTAACTTATAATATACCCTTAATAGGTAGAAAATGCTATCTCACTCTTTCCTAGTGAAGTCTGCTGCTATCTCTTTCTTACACAGGGTACTAACGTTCCTTGGCCTTGAAGTAAAAACAAAATTTCAAATTGCTGAGTACCGTAGTAGTACGTAAAAGCATTTCTTCTTTAATTATGACGAAAGCCGCCTCTATGGGTTGGAATAATTCTTCTCTAGTTTCAACTTCTGTGACGTGTACAAGTTTTTTTCCCCGTCCACACATGTAAAAATCCAACAGAGTTAGATCTGGAGACCGAGGAGGCCATGAACTAGGGACACAAATACAAGTTTTAATTCTGCACATCGAATATCACCCTAATGCATTCCGAAATACAATGTTAGCAAATTAGTGAAGTTAGTAAAACGTTTTTTTTTTTATTTTCATAGGACCCTACACATTACACATTAAAAAAGTAATTTGTTCAATGCTGACTTTTGGTATTTTTCAAAAAAAGATTTAAAAATGAACATAAAAAACCTAAACTTGAAAAGATTTACCACTAAACACCAAAACACTTTTTTGAACTGCTCGACGCACGTTTCGCTAACCATGTTAGCATCTTCAGGAGATGATTTAATCTAATTCTAAAACTAAGCTATGTTCTATTTATATGAAAACCATACCTAACGAGGCGTGTAAAAATCATGAACCGTGAAGTGTACTAAGCCTTACATTAATAATTGAAAAAGTTGACTGAAAGGAATCGGTCCTTCATCTCGGTTCATAATTTTTTTACATTTTTCTATTTGAATGTTTTCATATGCATCCAAAGCCCTATTATTATTAACACTTTTAATTAGTCTTAAAATACTAATATTTATACTGTGGTCATGTTCGATTGCATGTTGGGTAACACAAGATTTTTCATTTCTCCCATATCTAATGTGACCATATCTAATCTCTTCAAGTTTAGTATTTCACACCAAAGGTTCCAATAGAAGAATTAATAAAAAAACCTGTTGGCCCAATAATGCTTTATAGAAGCTGAGGCAATAGCAAAAAAGACCCCTCCTATCGGCCATTTTAATTTTACAAACGATACACCAAACACCCTGTATGTCACATGGCGCCTGGTAACAGCAATGCTGCCTATTCCGAATACATACACCCTCCAGCTTGCCTCATGGTAATAGAACCATTTTGTGGTTTGAAAAAAAATCCCCGTATATTTCAAATGATGTTGCACTATTACTTTTCACAGTTCAAATACTTTTATTGGAAAAAAAATTGTTTAAAATCTCAAACATACAAATATCACTTAAGTAACAAATAACGAAGGAAAAAAGAACAAAGTCAACTAATCTGCTGTCGGATTGAGTCCGCAAATCCTTATTAATGACAGATTTGACATTTCAACACGGTCACCGTGTGGGTCGAGCGAAAACTATTAATAATTCCGCCATGTTGATTAGCATAGAGACAAATAAACGTATATTAAGCGTCGTAATTCAAGTTGGCGGGCACTGTCAGAAACAATGGTGTGACAGGCTGCAAGGTGAACGATTTCGTTTAATAGACAAGGACTGGCGAACTGTTAAGATTACCCGATACAAGTTATCGCGCGACAACGTATTCTACGAATATACTTTATTAGCAAATAAATATTTATCAATTGTGTGTGACTAATAATCAACTACCTTTCATAAATTAACGATACCGGGGAATATTTTTAACGTCCTATCGCGTATTTGCAGTAATAATCCAAGAAATACATAATATACTATAGTTAGGATATTCATAAATATATACTCATCGTCAAAATGTTAGAAACGTTATATATATATATATATATATATATATATATATATATATATATATATATATATATATATATATATATATATTCACAATCTCCACAATCCTCCAACACATACACGCCATCCGATGGGAGGTCGCCGAAAACATGGGTTGTTGGCTGTGGATAGGGTCTCTCTATTCTTGATGGTATGTTATATGTCGGCGCCCTGAAGAGTCTGAACCTCGAGAGACGAAACATATGTCATCCAGTTGAAGGGATAGGTGGGGCTCCTTCCCGGTCAAGCAACCAACAAAAGTGTTCATTTAGGCGGAGACGCAGGTTGTTGTGTGTTCCACATGAGATTGTGGAACCCAACGGTTAGGTGTGTGATGACACTCAGCTACTGCTGTCTCATTGGTCGCAGTCCAAGAAAATTTAACACTAACTATATACGCCATCCGACGAGAGGTTGGCGAAAACATCGGTTGTTGGCTGTGGATAGGGTCTCCCTATTCTTGATGGTATGTTATATGTCGGCGACCTGAAGAGTCTGAACTTCGAGAGACGAAACATGTTTCATCCAGTTGAAGGGATAGGTGGGGCTCCTTCCCGGTCAAGCAACCAAAAAAAACCATATATATATATATATATATATATATATATATATATATATATATATATATATATATATATATATATATATATATATATATATATATATATATATATATATATATATATATATATATAATATATATATATATATATATATATATATATATATATATATATATATATATATATATATATATATATATATATATATATATATATATATATATATATATATATATATAAAAACTGAATGACGCACAACCAAGAGAACAAGCAGGATTCAGAAGTGGATTCAGTACAATGGATCATATCCAGGTTGTACAGCAGGTCATAGAAAGGCACAACGAATACACCATGCCACTGTGCTTGGCTTTTATCGACTACGAAAAAGCATTTGATTCCATCTCAAAACATGCGATGATGGATGCACTGCTTAGCCAAGGTGTAGAGAGAGCCTATGTAAACCTATTAGAATCGATATATGATGGAGCTACAGCCACAATTCACCTTGATGATCTTGAAGTGGGAATTAATATAGAACGAGGTGTACGGCAGGGTGACGAAATATCGCCTATTCTTTTTTCGGCTGGCCTTGAAGAAGTATTCCGTAAACTGGATTGGGAACAGGATGGTGTAAAGATCAATGGCGCAAACTTAAACCATCTGAGATTTGCAGACGATATTATTCTCATTTCACAAGACCCAGAGGAGCTGCAAAGGCGCATACAAGAACTGCAAAGGGCTGGGGAACCATTTGGCTTGAAAATAAACCTGAAAAAGAGTCAGGTTATGTTCAATAACTTCGCTCAGGATAGAAGAATTTCAGTTTTAGGAAGGGATTTAGAGATTGTGGACAGCTTTGTGTATCTTGGGCAGAGGATTTCAATGGAGGGGAATACCGCCCGGAAGTTGGAACGGCGTCTTAAATGTGGCTGGCAGGCATTTGGTACTCTCAACATAGTGTTTAAGAGCAGACTCCCACTTTGCCTGAAAAGAAAATTATTCGATCAGTGCGTTCTACCCGTTATGACATACGAAAGTGAAACCTGGACACTCACATCGCAATTAATTCAAAAACTTTGGGTGGCACAGAGGGGAATGGAAAGATGTATGCTTGGCATTACAAGACGAGACAGAAACTCCTGCGCATGGAGCAGGGAACAAACAAAAGTCTGTGACATCATTGGAAGAGTAAAACAATTGAAATGGAGATGGGCAGGCCATATAGCGAAGCGATGGGACGACAGATGGACCAAGGCAATCCTGGAGTGGATACCGCTTGATCGCAAACGTCCGCGAAGAAGACCGAAAGTACGATGGATTGATGACATCGTTAAGTATATTGGACCCGAGTGGCAGAGGAAATCCCAGGATCGTGAAGGTTGGAAGCATGCTGAAGAGGCCTTCATCCTGCAGTGGATCGATAAAGGCTGATGAAGATGATGATATAATATATATATATATATATATATATATATATATATATATATATATATATATATATATATATATATATATATATATATGGTTTTTGGGTGTTTTTTGGCAGTGGTTTGAGGCGAAACGTATTAAAATGTTATAGTAACCTTCACAGTCTCCAGATCTGAATCTGATCGAGAACCGTTGGAAACAACTAAAACGATGTCTTGCTGGTAAAAACAGCAAACAAGAGGGCATTAAACATTTTATCCTCTCCTTTCTTCATCTCGTATTATTTCTGGTTCCTTAATATACTTGTATATATTCCTGTATATAGTTATTTCCGATTCTGATAGTTCTTAGAAGTATTTTCTGAAACAGATGATGAATCAAATTTATCGTTAATGTCGAACGAAATCAATTAAATATCTGAGAAAAATAATAATAGAAGTCCACGTTAAATACCTCGTCTATTTACATTTTACGAATGTTCTCTCGTCAAACGACCGAGACAGTCAATCCTTATTCGAGTCGATTCGTTGTAGTGTTTCCTTTTGCCGGCGTTTGCTGATTAATTACACTCATTTAATTACCGAGTGTATCCAATTAATGCTGCCGTCATATATCATTGCGCAAATTAATGTCCCGTCAGAACGACACAAGGACCGAATAGAAACAACGCTGTTTTACAACGGCATAAATTATTTCGCGCTTTAAGAGGCCTCTCCGAACGCCGCGTTCGTTTTCTTTATCGATGGATGTCGATTCCGCTATATCGGCTCTATTTAGTGTCCGGTGAACGCAGATTTTTGCTACCGTTAAGGAAATCAACTAACTAGCTTGTACGAACTTGTAACTAGCCAATTACCTCAGACAAATACGGAATGTGTTTTTGTCTGATGACCGTTGTACAAATTTAAATAAAATAAAAATAATCTATTGAACAGCAGGTGTGTGTAAACTGGAAATCTATGTATATGTACTTGAGCTGATAAGTATTATTCAGGAAACAAACTTTAAGAGATTTGAAACTTAATACTAATTTGAATCAATGTTGAATTATCTCCTGGTATTTAAATCGGATATTTAATTGATTTCGTTCGACATTCACGATAAATTTGATTCATTATCTGTTTCAGAAAATACTTCTAAGAACTATCAGAATCGGACATAACTATATACAGGAATATATACAACTATATTAAGGAACCAGAAATAATACGAGATGAAGAAAGGAGAGGATAAAATTTTTAATGCCCTCTTGTTTGCTGTTTTTACCAGCAAGGCATCGTTTTAGTTGTTTCCAACGGTTCTCGATCAGATTCAGATCTGGAGACTGTGAAGGTTACTATAACGTTTTAATACGTTTCCTCTCGAACCACTGCTTCACCACATGAGACGTAAGTTTGGGATCATTGTGTTGTTAGTAGACCCACTGTAAACGCATATTCAATTTGCCATCAGAACCATTGGTTAGTTCCATCGGTACAAAAAATGTTTTTCCAATTACGTTGATAAATATATACTACAGTTTCTTTTTGCATGAATAGAAAAGATAATATATATAATTATTCAAATAAATTATAAAGAAAACTTGCTTTTAAAAGTTCTTTCTACCATTTCTATTTTATTGGCGTTATCGAGTATACCAGCGAAGATGTTGGCTAGAATATTAGAAAAAAGGTTAAGAAATCAAATAGAACATTATATACATTAATATATACATATACAGGGAATGCAAAATTATGTATACACATAGTGGTTATACATATTTCTTTAATTTTTACTATATTATAACATACCGTATTATATATTTGGTATACAATCAATATTTGAATTTGATACACTACTAACTAGACTAACAATTTACAGATTACGCGATAAATGTGATCAAACCAGGTCTATCTGTAATGCACCCATCAAAATGAAATGTTAGTCGCGCTGACATTTACTCCAGCCCAAAAAAATCAAAGAGAACTTCTGTTGGGTTAGAGATTTCCCATAGTTTTTTGAGTCCTCCGATGCATCGTTTATATTTGAAAATGTCTCGGATAAGATTACTTCATCGCCGTTTACAATTCTGAGAGGTACTTTCGAATAAAGATGACATCAGTCCCAAAATCGTCAGGTAACAATTACAGAATAGTTGAATCACATGAAAATTCATAATAAAAACTGTATATCTACTTTTATATATATATATATATATATATATATATATATATATATATATATATATATATATATATATATATAATTATTAAATATAATTTGACTGTTTATGTTTGTATTAATTATGTTATCAGCTAATTCCTGTAAATTATGTTAACAATACTATGTTGACTGTGTATTTCTCCCCTCTTCATTTTTTTGCAATTGTCTTTTTTTTTTCTTCTTTTTCGTTTTTTTTGTGCCTTGTGTTATAAATGTTATATTTGAATTGTAATTCTTTTTTTTCTGTTTGTTATATAGAATTAAATGTGTATTATGTACTTTCTAAACGATGTTATATTATATATAAATATATATATATATATATATATATATATATATATATATATATATATATATATATATATATATATATATATATATATATATATATAATATATATATATATATATATATATATATATATATATATGTAGTGTTAGATTTTCTTGGACTGCGTCCAATGAGACAGCAGTATCTACCAACCCGCATTGGACCAGCGTGGCAGATTACGGACCATACCTTCAACATGGTATTTCAATATGTTGATGACAGTACAACCTCAAACACGGCCCTCATTCCCCGGAGGCCAAGGGGCAACTATCTACGGTAGCGGGAAGACCTGCCCCAAGGCAGAGGGTGCTAAGAATCACCGGGTTAGATCAGGCTGCCATTGGACTTTTGACATTGCAACGCTAAATATACGGACTATGAAAATAGAGGCCCGATTGGAAGAACTGTTAATCGAACTTGACAACATACATTGGGATATTATTGGGCTCTGTGAAACACGAAGAAAGGGTGAAGAGTTAATCAAACTGGAACCAACTGGACACGTACTCTATACTCGAGGTACGGAAAATGACCGATGTGGCGGAATTGGATTCCTCATCAATTGAAAGCTGAAGGACAGTGTGGTAAAATTTGAAAGTACAACCGACCGTCTAGCCCAATGCGTCATTCAGCTGAATAAAAAGTTTAGGCTTCAAATCGTCCAAGCTTATGCACCATAGGGATGAGGATATTGAGGAATTTTATGATGATGTGGCCCAGCTTTTATACAAGGAAGGACGTAGGTACAAAATCGTGATGGGTGATTTTAATGCCAGAAATTAGAACAACAAGAACTGACGAAAATGCAACTGGCCCATATGAAACTGGCGAGCGAGACAATAGAGGTGACAGATTGGTTGATTTTGCTGAAGGACAAGAACTATTTATTATAAATTCATTCTATAAGAAAAATATCAGCCGAAAATGGACATGGAAAAGTCCATCTGGGCTCGCAAGCGAAATTGACTACATCATGACCAACGATAAAACAATATTTACCAATAGTACTGTCCTTAACAATTTTAATGTTGGAAGTGACCACCGAATGGTACGAGCAAGGGTTCGGATTGACTGTCGAAAAGAGCGCGAAAGAATGGTAAGATCAAAGAAAGGCAAGGTGGATTCTGGAAAACTGCTGGAGAGAGGAAGCAATTTTGAGATTGCTTTGTCAAACCGGTTTGCTGCGTTACAAGATCCAGAGGAGGTGGAAATATCAGTTCAATATGAAGAAATCGCCAACAATGTACTTCAAACGGCTGCTTCAATAGCACCAGAAGAAAAATATCTCAAAAAAACAAAAATCTCCAGTGAGGCCATTGATTTAATGAAGAAACGGCGAGCAATGAGAATTGCAGGTAGTCCTTTTGGCAAGGTCTAGTACACTGAGCTCTGCAAAACTATAAGAAAACGTATCAGAGAGGACACGCGCCGATTCAATATGCAGCTAGTGCAAGAAAACTTTTTAGTTTAGGAAGAAAACAGCTTTATATATCTTGGGCAGAGAATTTCAATGGAGGGGAATAGCGCCCGGGACGTGGAACAGCGTGTTAAATGTGGCTGGCAGGCCTTTGGTAGGCTCAACATAGTGTTTAAGAGCATACTCCCACTTTGCCTGAAAAGAAAAGTCTTCGATCAGTGCGTTTTACCCGTTATGACATACGGAAGTGAAACCTGGATACTCCCATCGCAATCAATTCAAAAACTTGACATTACAAGTCAGCGACAATATGGGTTGTTGGCTGTGGATAGGGTCTCCCTTATGCTTGATGGTATGGTACATGTCGGCGCCTTTATGTGTCTGAACCTCGAGAGACGAAACATATGTCATCCAGTTGAAGGGATAGGTGGGGCTCATTCCCGGTCAAGTAGCCAACAAAAAAAAAATAAAAAAAAAATATATATATATATATATATATATATATATATATATATATATATATATATATATATATATATATATATATATATATATATATATATATATATATATATATATATATATATATATATATATATATATATATATATATATATATATATATATATATATATATATATATATATATATATATATATATATATATATATATATATATATATATATATATATATGATATGACCAGTTGACTTAGTCTTGCTCTGTTCGTTTCGTTTCAGCTGTCTCACTGCGTTGAGCTCGAGCCCAGCTGATGACGGCTGTGAGGCTAGAAACCGGTCCTGGGAGGTACTTGTCTCGGCATGGTGACGGCGACTGATTTGAGACGAGCAGAGGTACGTGGAAGTACGGATGGAAAATTTCTGTTTTTCATATATATATATATATATATATATATATATATATATATATATATATATATATATATATATATATATATCTATTTCCAAAACATAAAGGGTATAAAATGAAGGTAAAAGGTTTGATGCTAAGAACTTTTGATGATAAGATGATTCTCTGATGATGTAACATGATTTGTTGACAAGAAATTGCAAACAACTGATTTGGGTGTTTTTGGGGTTCACCTCTACGTGTTATATCACCCTTACCGAGACGAATGAACTAAATGATAGTGACAGCTAAATAATGATATATAAAATAAAAGCCAAAGGTGGATTTTTTGTCCAGAGGGGGCCAATTTTATCAGCTCTGACGGCCGTTAACACAAAGAGAGAGTGAGAGAGGAAGCGAGAGAGAAGGGTAAAATTTACTGGCGGGGGAATAAAAGAATAACTTGTCAGCGGGTCGTAAAAAGTTTATCTCCGGCATTAAGCGGAAAAATCATCAATAACGGGAATAAAATGAATTAATAAATATGGCATGTTGTTACAGTGCGAGGGCTTTATCGGTTTATGTTCGATATTTATTGCTTTGGGTCGACGCAGTGCGACCATCGCGGTCTCTAGAGCAAGAACCACTACGGTGGATAATAAATAAAGAAAAACAATTTATTCGCGTTCTTCTTTATTAAATATTAATCAGGGGCAATATATCCTTTGTTTAATTTGGATGAACGTTCCGTTTCTCTTCATATCTAATGCTGCGTTTCTTTTATCTCCTGTGTAACAGGCCCAGTGTTTAAGTCACGATTTCTTGGAATATACGATGGGCATTAGTGATGATATCTAGAATTTTTGATTGGAATATTTCATTGATTTGCTTTTCCCTACACTTGTATTCCATAAGTTCCCAGACGGGTTTGAAAAAAACAACTTGTCTGAAATATTTGATAAACGACCGTGAAGCTAATTTTTATTTCATAATTTCAAACCTGATTGTTTTCTTTTTGGTCCATGAATATTAATACCAGGTAAGTCAATTTGGTAAAGTAATTGATCAGGTAATTTCAATCTGTTTTTGTGCCGTTAATACATCTTACATACAAAATTGCTAGATAATCAGCAAACGCCAGACAATCTATTTTGAAGTTGGTTCTCTCCAGTTTAATAGGCTGGTCAATATTCAGGGACGATTTTTTTACACGACACTCTTGTATTACTTTTTCTAGAATACAGTTAAATAAGAGGGGCGAGAGTCCATCCCCTGGTCTTACTTCAGTTTTAATTTCGAAAGGCTCTGAGATGTCACCCATGAATTTGACTTTTGACCTTGTGTTAGTTAGTGTTGTTTTAATAATTACCAGCGTTTTCAGATCCAGTCCTTGTTCTTTCAAGATTTGGAGTAAAGATTCGCGGTCAATAGAATCATATGCTTTTTTGAAATACACAAATATACAGACGAGATTTTTATTGTATAGTTTTTGATGTCTTAGGATCAACTTTAGATCCAGGATCTGTTCCGGGCAGGGTCTGCCCGGTCGAAAACCTGCTTGATATTCACCAATTTTAGGTTCTAACTGTCCGTGTGCTTTGTCTAGTAGACATTGAGATAGAATGTTGTAACAAACTGGGAGAATAGATATCCCTCTGTAGTTATTTCCATCCGTTCTATCTCCTTTCTTATGTAGTGTATGGATTAGAGCATCTTTCCAGTCTTCGCCAAACTTCTTGTAGATTTTTGGTTATTTCCTTGATTGTACCTGGACCAGCGTATTTCAAAAGTTCAGCAGTGATTCCATCTTTACCAGAAGCTTTGTTATTTTTAAGTCACCTGATTTGCCTAATTATTTAATCTTCATTCGGTGGTAATAAATCTGGGTTTGTTTGTTTAGGGTTTGGTGTTTGTAATCTGCTTAATGGCTCAGGAGAGTTTAGTAGTTGTTCAAAACATTTGGCAAGTTGTTTCCAATTGTCTTGGTTATTTAGAGCTAATTGTCCGTTTTCGTTACGGAAGCGAAGACTTTGGGGTTGATAGCCTGTTAATTTAATTTTAAATGTTTTGTAAAAATTTCGGGTGTTATTTTTTTGGAAATATTTTTCTATTTCATTAAGTTGATTGTTGACATATTTTCTTTTAGTTTGTCTAATTAGCTTCGATGTTTATTTTCTTACTTTCAAAAAGATGTTATAGTTTATTGTTGTTTTTTGACTGTTCTACTCTTTAATCCACCCCACCAATAAATGGGCCATGTGGAATGGTGGCTGCAATCATATGCAGCACTGCCATACTGTGATAGACGGCCGCGACTGATAAACTGTGCGAAACCGTTCGTGGCCCGTCTAATCTTTATATGGTCATGGCTTTAGTCGTTCGTTTTATCCGCTCTCCTGGCGTTCAGCTTGAGCCCAGTTGATGACGGCTTAAGGCCAGAAACCGGTCCTGCGAGACGCTTGTGGGCGCTTTGGATGGTAGATTTAGGAACGACAAAGCATCAACGTGGAGCGCGGATGTATTTTCTTTGTTTTTAATATCTTTCTCCATGAGCCCATTGTTTTCATAAGCCCATAGAGTTTCCAAAAGGAAGATTATGTTCCGTCAGCCATTCTGCAATTTTTGGTTTTGTTCATATACTAGTTGGAGGTATATCCATCAGAAAATAGCTAAAACAGCAACGCATACAGTAAAAATAATTCAGAAACGTTTGAAGGCACAACTGAAAAACGATCAGAACATGAAAATTCCAGAAAATTACAGATTCTACGTAAAAGTTGTGTTAGGTCAGCAACACTGTCCAAAACCACAAACCTAAATGTTATTTTGACAGCAAATCCACAGAATGTGCCGTCTCACCGTATTTTTATCCTATTCTCATAGGATTAGAGGAAGAAGGAAAGAGAGTGTTTTGAACTTTAAATGATTTTTCCGTTTTTATGGATTTAAATTGGCAATATATTTCTCTAGATTGGTGACGTGCAACCACTGTTTTCCTGAATAAGCTATATATGGATGCATTGCTTAACCAAAGGATAAACAGAGCCTATGTAAACCTACTGAGATCCATGTACGATGAAGCTACAGCGACAGTTCACATGGATGGTCTTGAAGTTAAAATCAATATAGATCGGGGTGTACGGCAAGGTGACTCAATATTCCCTGTTCTTTTCTCAGTCTTTGAAGAGATATTCCGTAATCTGGAGTGGAAACAGGATGGAATAAAAATAAATTGTGAATATTTAAGCCGCAGATGATATCGTTTTCTTGTCAGAAAACCCAGATGAACTACAAAAATACCTACAAGAGCTGCAGAAGGAGTCAGGAATTGGACACATGAGCTGCAAAGTAGTCAGGTTTTGTTCAACAAATTTACTGAAAACAGAAGAATATCTATATTAGGAAGGTGGTGGACCATTACATCTATCTTGGGCAAAAGATTTCAGTGGAGGGTGATACCGCCCGGGAAGTTAACTTTGTCTGAAGAGAAAAGTTTGTGATCAGTGCGAGCTGCCTGTTCTGACATACGGCAGTGAAACACGGACTCCCACATCACAATTAATTCAAAGACTTCAGGTAGCACAGAGGGGGAATGGAAAGGTGTATGCTTGGCATTACAAAGCGGGACAGAAAAATCTGCACATGGATCAGAGAATAGACGAAAATATGTGACATCATAGCAAAGGTGGAGGAATTTAAATGGGAGTGGGAGCTATGTAATGTTGTGAGAAGAGCGGACTGATTCAAATGGAAATACGTAGCTTATAAAGCAAGATAATTTATGTTAAAATGAACATTGCTAAGCATTCACAAAAAGAAGACAAGAGTCCAACTGATAAAGTAGAACTGAGGAATGCTTGACTTGTAGACTTAATGAGTTTTCATCCTGCAGTGGTCAGGGTATGACTGAAATCACGTTAATGAGAGAAACAATGCAAAAAAGTAACCAAGTCAAAAGTAAGTTTGGAACAAAAAACCTGAAAGTGTTGCTAATCTATCTGAATCGATGGTCTAATTCCTGAACGATGATTGATTCTGTAAAATCCTAGAAATAATGTAACTGCACAATCAATATTTACGCGGCAAATGTCGAACAGGAAAAACGGTACGGTAATTTATTGGACACGTAGAAATTGCAGTTTGTTTGACTAGTGTAATCCCATCAATAAAGATCTTAATTTTTATCCGAATCGGAAAAGGAATATATAAACAAAAGACCATTCTGAGTCACAGGGTTTTACATCTGTTCCACTTCCAAACTTTGTATTTTCTTTAAATTGAATCATATTTATGATGATAAGATAATTAAAAGAACGAAACATATCGACATATCTGATTAATTTATAAGTTCGTGCAGACAGGCATTTGGTGCGGCCTTGCGAAATAAAAGCACAATATAATTTTGAACTTACGAGGCTAAAGCAGTATTTTTAAAATCGGCCTGGAGAAATTTATGAACAAATTCTAGAAAATAGAGTCAGAACAGACATAGAGATATGGTACTATCTACCTGGCAGAAGAGGTACTCAAAATTGGATCCTCTCCCTCAGATAGATATTTGAAAGAGAGTAGAAAACGCCAGGTTATATGTTCATTAGACCTGAAAAAGACTTTTGATACTGTGCCAAGAGAGAAAATCTGGTTTTCAGTTGAAAACTGAAGGAGATATAGAAAGTGGACTGACTCCTTAACACTGCCCAAAGCATGAAACCCAGGACGTTTCGTTACACTCAAAGGAGTTAGACAGGGGGAATCCTGAGCCCGACTTTATTAGCTCTGAGCCCGTTCTATATTTAAACTCTATACTTGATAAATATTTTTCAGTGGTTTTGTGGTACATTTTTCAAGCTGGCCTCGTATATTCCAGCTGACGTGACATTTCAACCATTCCAATTGTATTTTCTGATCGTACCCGTACAGGGACATCTATCTGCTCCAGGGCATGGCGGCAGTAGCCGCACGAAATCGACTTCAACGAAATGCCGCCGCCAGTTCCTCGCTGTACAATTAATTATCCGCCAAACATTAATAATCCCTCTGACATGAGAGTGTAATAACTTTGGCCAAAATAAATTTAAACCGACAAGGATTAATAACCCGCTCTTTTTTTTTGCCGATGCCGATGATAATGACCATGATGGGCAATTATTAATGGTTCGTAAACTTTTTTTTAATTCACCAAAGAGAAAACCGGGAAAATGTTTGATTTTTCTCGCGTGGTTTTGCTCAAATATGAGCATGTTTAGACTGGACTCGATTCTAAAACAAAATCTGACAAATACCATTTCACCCCCTCAAGTGTTTCTATTCCCTGAACTAATTATCTGTCCCAGTAACGCAAATTTGAATCAAATAATACGAGAAGTTGCCATCAGCTTTATTTTGATAGTCTTCGAAGTCGAAATATAATATAAACATTTTACTGCAAACTCACTCTCTATTCCTCTCAATTTACATAGATGGATCTACGTCGCACCAAGGCGTTGGCTATGGGTTTATACACGATTAAACCTCCTCAGGATTCAAACTGAGGAGGAGGAAATCAACAACATAGAGGGGTTCAGTGTCATTTATTGTAATATTTTGGGAAACTGAGTGGTGTTTACAAACCATTGTAATAATATAAAAAAACCGTTTAAATAAAATAAAAGAGTAAGATAAGTTTAATGTTTTAGTATCTTAATAATTCGATTATCAATTTTCTGAGTGTTTTATTGTTGCATTTGCCTAAAAAGACCTCAACATTAAGAAAACTGGATGAAGCACAACCAAGAGAGCAAGCAGGATTCAGCAGTTGATTCAGTACAATGGATCACATCCAGGTTGTTCAGCAGGTCTTAGAAAGACACAATTAATACACTATGTCGCTGTGCTTGGCTTTTATCGACAGCGATAAAGCATTTGCTTAATCTCAAAGCACTCCATAAAGGATACATTGCTTAGCCAAGATAAGACAAAGCATATGTAAACCTACTGGAATCAATATAAGATGATAGAACGGCGGTACGTAGAACGGCGTGTTAAATGTGGTTGGCAGGAATTTGGCAGGCTCAACATAGTGTTTAAGAGCAGATTCCCACATTGCCTAAAAAGAAAAGTCTTCGATCAGTGCGTTCTACCCGTTATGACATATGGAAGTAAAACCTGGACACTCACATCGCAATCAATTCAAAAACTTCGGGTAGGGCAGAGGGGAAAGGAAATATGTATGTTGGGCATTAAAAGACGAGACGAAAAGTCCTGCACATGGATCAGAGAACAAACGAAACTGTGTGACATCATTCGAAGAGTAAAGAAATTGAAATGGAGATCGGCAGGACGAGGTGATGGGATGGCAGATGGACTAAGGCAATCCTAGGTTGAATATATTGTTTAATACTTATCTGGACATCTAAAAATGTTTATATCGCATTTCATAAAATAATTATCATTACTGTATAATTATACCGACATCTGATAGTGTGCTTTGGCGAGTTATAACGTTGCTCTTTTGTTTTACATTATTAGAGTGACATTGCTACTGCAATATTGACAGAACGAAAAGTTCGCTAGTTGAAGAAGACGAAATGAGGCTGCTTCAGTTAGCTTTTCTGCTTCGGCGTGTTCTTTCATATCGACAAATATCAAATTTCAAATCTCTACATTGTTATAATAATACGTATAATAAACTTAATACAATTTGTATATATACATAGCCTATAGTAAGATAAAATCTATTGTAAATCTATTATGATGTAAATAAATGAAATTTCAAATCTCGAAGTTATGTTTTTTTACTTTCATTTCATTTATCTTCAGCTCATCCTTTTATTTTTTTATTTCTTTTAAAGATGTTATGGTTTATTGCTGTTTTTTGACTGTTCCAATCTTTGAATGCTTTACTTCGGCTTAATACTGCTTGCTCGCAAACTTCATCCCACCACGGATGTTTTCTACGTTTTTGTAAAGGGACCAGCTTTAAGGCTATATATATATATATATATATATATATATATATATATATATATATATATATATATATATATATATATATATATATATATATATATATATATATTCCCTACGAGCTTTTTTCCTTTCGTCAGACCAAGTTGTTCCAGTCTTCCTACAATTTTCTCTCTGGCCAACCGTCCAAACGTCAACCTTGTGTATGAAACAGCCTCTATCCTGAATTTCACTTTGTGTAATATTTGCTAATCTTAGGGCCTCTTTAGTTGCAGCAATCCATTTAATTATTTCTACTTTAGCTCTACTCCTATTTTCATAAAATTCTGCGTATTGTTTGATTTCTTGGTTTTCTCGAAGTCGGTATGTTGTGCTATTTATTTGTTTGGGGCCTAGGATTTTTCTTATGATTTTTCTTTCCTTCTTTTCAATGTCCTCGTTATCCCTCTTTCTATTCAAAATGAGCGTTTCTGCAGCATACAGTACATTGTAACAAACTGGGAGAAGAGATATCCCTCTATAGTTGTTTACGTCCGTTCTATCTCCTTTCTTATGTAGTGGATGGATTAGAGCATCTTTCCAATCTTCCGGAATCCATTCGGTTCGCCAAACTTCAAAGCGGATTTCAAAAGTTCAGCAGTGATTCCATCTTCTCCAGAAGCTTTGTCATTTTTAAGCCGCTTGATTTGCCTAATTATTTCATCTTCATTCGGTGGTAATAAATCTGGGTTTGCTTGTTTAGGGTTTAGTGTTGGTAATTTGTTTAAAGGCCCAGGACAGTTTAGTATTTGTTCAAAATATTTCGCAAGTTCTCTGCAATTGTCTTGGTTATTTAGAGCTAATTGTCCGTTTTCCTTTTGGAAGCAAAGACTTTGCGGTTGATAGACTGTTAATTTAGTTTTAAATGTTTTGTAAAAGTTTCGGGTGTTTTTTGTTTTTGTAGATTTTTTGGGTGATTTTTTTGGAAATCTTTTTCTATTTCATTAAGCACATATAGCATATATATTATATAGATTAGCATATAATATATATATATATATATATATATATATATATATATATATATATATATATATATATATATATATATATATATATATATATATATATATATATATATATAAATGCTAAACACAATTAAATCAGAATTCAGCTGATATAAAAATGTATTGCTTGTATTTTGAATATATGACTGAAATTAAATAATCATAATATTAATTTAGCGAAGGGGGCTATACTAAATTTAATCTCCCGTCCTTTAAATCATTCTGCTATAATAAACAATTTTATTCTTATTTCTTTCGTAACCATTCGCTTCAAAAATCGCAAATTCATTGAGTTCACACACACTTCAATAGCACCAGAAGGAGAATTGTGCGTATTGTTTGTGGGTTCTGCATATCCTGTTTGTTGCGGGACCACTTTGATTGGGACGAACGTGAATGGAGCGAAGTTCTTTTCACCAAAGAGACATAAATACAATTGTGGAAGCCTGATGGACGTGATAGAGTGTGTAAAAAAACATGCCGTGTAAAATCTTGTGCAAACCGTGAGCTTCGGTGGAGGGTCCATTATGCTATGGGGAGGCATCAGTTGGGAAAATCCTACGACGCTTGTTGAGACTGGTATATCCACAACATTATTAAAGAACATGTTCTACTATATGGTGGCTTTATTGATAGATTTGTGTAAATGCACGATAATGCTCGCACATATGTTGCCGAAACAGCGTTCCAGTACCTACAGTTTGAATGACCAGCTTTAACTTCCGATTTAAATCCCATCGAACGCCTATGGGATATTCTCAAACGTAGTATACGAATTCGAAATCCAGCTCCTAATTCAATTGCAGCATTACGAATCGTCGTTCCGGAAGAATAGAATCAATTCCCCAAGAGACAATAAGAGATCTTCTGAGCAACGTGTCCAGAAGGATGCAAGTTGTACTTAGAGCTACCGAAGGAAATCCCCAATACTGATACATCTCTACCTTATGTAAAGAAAATTATATTACTGTACATAGGATACTTCAAAATAATAGAGCCCGTCGCGTTGGTGCGGCGGTAAGAGCGTCTGCTTTGCCGAATCCGCGCTGGAGCGGTAGCTGGTTCGATTCCAGCGCTCGGATGGGTTATTTTTCTTTCTTCTGTCCGTTTATCTTTCCTAAATGTTTGTGATTGTTTCTAGGCAAGAGTGTAAAATCCGACTACGAATTACCCCTCAGTCACGCCAGTTAAAGGCTGGGTAAGGCCGGATGCCTTCTGAGAAGTGTTCTACGTTGGTCACTCGCCAGTCGGTAGATTTCCTGATAGACTTATGGGTAGGCACATAACCAAGGGTTTATAGCCCGAGGGGGGTGCTGGCCTGGGTTTGTCGGAAGCTGATGACCGTGGTTCGGAACCCACGTTAAGCTGTAGGTCCAGTCGCTAAATAGCCTAGTTGCTGATGCGCCTCTAACCCAAACACTTTTTAAAATAATAGACTTACATAGACAGTAATTAAAATAAATAATTAATAAAAATAGAACTTAGAAAAATTATGTAATATTTTTGTCCAGCAGTTTATATTATATTATCTCCTGATATTTTTTACTATTTATAGAAAACCCTGTAGAGAAATGAAATAAAACGTTTTTTTATCTTAAGACATAAACTATAATATATATATTATAATCTGTACGTGTCAGATAGGCAAACAAAAACTAATTACAATAAAATCCCTCGCCACTACATCTGTCCTTGTGCAAACTCACCGACCATAAAAGCGTCAGCGTACTTAAAAACTACTCGAGAACGATCATAATTACCGAGACTTTTCGTCTATTTACCCGTCGCAAACAATTCCGGTACCTTTGTTTGTCCAACTTTCCACGTTTTTAACTGTCAGAATGTGGTAAAAGTGGGTAATTATTTATTCAGCACGTATAAATATTTGACGAAAGTCTCTAACATTAAGTAATCTTTTTTGTCGTTGCTTTTTGTTGACTCGTAAAAATAAATAATAGGTGGTACGGTGTAAAAACCGTGGTTTGTTTTTAGATGTTTTGTCTTTAAAATTGCTAAAATTTCGTTCCGTTCAGTTTTAATACATCTCATTACTGTCACAAAATTAGGTATATAGTATCCTAACATATAGCAGGACTATGTATGATGGCCATTGCAACAGAAGTGCATTGTGAGCCAGTGCGTTGTCTTTATGAAAATTAATATTTTTCTTCGCTAAATCAGGTCTTTTTTTACGATTTTTTGCATCGAATTAATCCAAAAGGTTTCTGTAATATTGTCCGGTTATTGTTTTACCAGTTTGCCTTACAATATAACAAATAACCTTTTTAGTCGATTTCGAAAACTTCGGAGCTGTACAATCGGGCTCAGTCCACTTTGAGGTTTGTTGTCTCAGTTCAGGATCATAGCGGTAAACCCAAGTTTTATGCATCCTTACGAAACAACGTTTAAAATCTATTTTATTATTTCGAAAAAGATCCATATGTGCAAACTGTGCAAAATATCTTGGAATGAGACTTGACCGAAGACTAAATTGGAAACAACATTTTTATGAAGAGGAAACAACACTAATTAATAGGTAGAAAACCCAAACTTTAGTTCATGGACAAGTTAACCCTCTACAAAGCGATCAAATGAAAACCATATCGACTTACGACATAAAACTGTGGGATACTGCGAGTTTTTTCAATATAGAAATATTTCAAAGATTTCAGTACAAAACCATAAGAATAATTACTGATCCTCCTTGGTTCCTGACAAATCAAATTTTACACCGCGATCTAAAAATAAAGCCTGTGCTAGAAGCAGCTAAGAGCGACCCAAGTATGGGAGTGTGGGAGGGAACCCCTGTCGCAACAAAACCCGGCAAAGTTACAAGAAAAGTAAACAGGGCTAGGCCTATATCCATATTTTTCATTTGTTTAAAAACGATTGATTTACCAATATTAAATTTACCTGCTGTTGCAGGGATCGTGGTACTTGGATCTTCGGTTATTATAGCCTATATTTCCTTGAAATCAGTGCTTGAAGGATAGCCAGAGCGATGCCTTTCTCCAGGTTAAAATATCCACCCCTGAATCGACCATACCACTTTTAGACCGTGGCCACTCTAGCAAATTTTTGCTCATCATTGTTTGTGAATGTGGTTCACCCATTAAAAACCCTATTACTCACGTTACCAACAGAAATATCGACGATATTTCCCTCTTTAATAAAAAATGAAGATTTCTAATGTCTTTGTACGATGCTTAAATATTACGTCTGAAGCCATACCGGTAATTTCAAAACCTTCTTGACCCCTCTGATGTTTATAATAAGCATGTAGAAAAACACACCCCAATAGAAGCGAAATGATATGGTCGAGTCCGTGTGTAACTAAAGCCGGCAATTTTCCTTTTGTCCATCGTTCTACGGTGTATGAAAGCCTGCTGTTCCGATGACCATTCAAGTGTCTAGAGACGCAAGCACTATTTCGTCGGAAAGCTCGTGTCGATTGGTGCAAAGAAATGCTCCAAAAATTATAATCGTGGTGCGTTAAAAGCCATGTATAATATCCACACAGGGTCTTTCAAAATACACCAAACCTAACAAAAGTTGTTCGAGCAAGAAGCACTTTTGCCTGTTTTTGTTTTTGCCTGTACGCCTGTTTTTTGGGGATAAATGAAGCATGTGGCTACATTGTCACTAGAGAATCTTAGAATGGTCAATTCTGAATGGTACACAACCATCTGTTTTCCAAAAGTCTTTGAAGAAAGAAGAAAAAACAAGCACAACAACGCAGTTCAGTTTAGCCCGCTTTTGCTGCCCGTTTTTTTAATAGTTTTTTATCCTACAGGCGTAGGGCTATTCAACTGTGAACTCTAGACACTGAACAAAGCTGAAGAAAATAAGATTGAGACATGGGAAAAAACAAGCCTACGAAGAATATTTGGAGGAACAAGAATATATACAGGATATGTGAATGTAAAACAAACCAGGAGCTTCTGGAGTTGTAGAATAAAACTATAATAACAACTACACTAAGAACATAAACCATCAGATGGCTATGGGCATGTAGCAAGGTTACTAGATAAAACAACAGCAAGGAAAATACACCAAAGAGAAACAAAGATCAAAAATCGAATGGTTGACCCTGAAAATATTGGCATGATTAAACTGATGCCTCAGGACAAAAAAGTTCGTCTTTTTCAGACGCTGATTTTATCACTAGTTATGTATGGTTCAATCAGAGACATGGACATTACTCGAAGAAAATACAAACTTAACGAAAATTATAACATCACATTAAAGAAGAAGAGGTTTTCTAAATGCGATTCCTATCGTAAAATCTGAGAATTTCCCTTTACCATAGACTTTTGAAAGAAAGTTTCTTTGAAATAAACGATCAAATAACTGTGCATAAACCAGCAAACAACCGATAAACAAATTCAAAAGTGTTGACTTTTGCGGTTTGGCCATGTGTGCAGAATGGATCCTAACTGACTACCACACAACAAGACTCAGCGTACTCTGGCGAGAAAGATCAGCGAACTGGAAAATCCACCGACCCTGGAATAACTAGCTTGAACAACTACTACAAGACTTACCAACTAACCAATATCGGACGACTATCCAATATCGCTTAAGATTCACAAAAATGGATGAAAATAGTTCATGAAATCCGAAATCCATTGGCACCTACAGAAGAGACAGAGACACGCTCAGTCAACAATTAGTAGCTAAAGGGAAAAAGAAGGAATAATATATTGTTAACATCCCCTGGTAGTCTCTTACTTCCTGTCGTACACTCTTTAGTCTTCTTATATAGAGGCTTTCGGCTTCTATTAGAAATGCTTTTTCAAACTTCACACGTGGTGATCATTTCGATGTCCTCGAGGGACTTTAACAATGTAATACAAATTATAATGATAATATATTGTTTAAAAACTAATCATCATCACATTGTGACCTTTCCATTAACCTCTGTAGCAATAATTTTTATTCCTTGTCCTCAGTCTTTATTGCATTTTTTTAACGTGAATTTTTTTTCTATATATATTTTATACACGTGTCTTTCATACATATACATAATTCAATGTATAGAAATCAATCAATTAACAATCATTAACCACAATAAAAAAAAATTAATTGAAATATTAAAACTTTCTTCATATAGTATACATACCCGTACAAAGACATCTCAGAAATAGATTTTAACATTTTGTCAGTAATGTATCAATAATGATGCTACTATATCTATATGTTTATTGAATTTTTTGATGATGTATTTAAACATAAGAATCTAATGGGCTAATCACCATTAGCCCGTGTCAATCCACTGAGTGAGGATAAAGGCCTCTTCAGTATGCTTATAACTCTCGCAGTCCTGAGCTTTCCACTGCTATTCGGGTCCAATATACTTAACAATATCATCAGTCCATCGTGTTTTCGATGTTCTCAGTGGACTTTGCGGTCAAGCGGTATCCAGTCCAACCTCGCCTCGCTACATGGCCTGCCCACCTCCATTTCAATTTCTTTATTCTTCCAGTGATGTCATTCACTTTCGTTTCCCCTTCCACTGAAATCCTCTGCCCAAGATATGTAGTGATTCGCAATTTCCAAATCCGTTCTTAAAATAGATATTCTTTTGTCCTCAGCAAATTTACTGAACATGGCTTGACTTTTCTTCTGGTTTATTTTCTAACCAAATCGTTCTCCAGCTCTTTGCAGCTCTTCTATGTGTTTTTGCAGCTCATCTGGGTTTTGTGAAAAAAGAACGATATCATCTACAAATCTAAGATGGTTTAAGTATGTACTATTGATCTTTGTTATATCCTGCTCCCAATCCAGATTACGGAACACTTGTTCCAAGCAAGCTGAGAAAAGAAGAGGTGATATTGCGTCACCCTGCCGTACACTCCGCTCTACATTAATTCTAACAAGAATATCATCAAGATAGATTGTCGCAGAAGCTTCTTCATATATGGATCTTAGTAGGTTAACATACAAACCTAAGATATACACACACACACACACATATATATATATATATATATATATATATATATATATATATATATATATATATATATATATATATATATATATATATATATATATATATATATATATATATATATATATATATATATATATAGGCTGAAGGACAGTGTGGTAACATTTGAAACTACATCCGACCGATTGGCCCAATGCGTCATTCAGCTGAATAAAAAGTTTAGGCTTCAAATCGTCCAAGCTTATGCACCAACTATAAGCCATAAAGATGAGGAAATTGAGGAATTTTATGATGATGTGGCCCAGCTTTTATACAAGGAGAAATGTAGGTACAAAATCCTGATGGGTGATTTTAATGCCAGAATTGGAACAACAAGAACAGACGAAAATGCAACTGGCCCATATGGAGCTGGTGAGCGAGACAATAGAGGTGACAGATTAGTTGATTTTGCTGAAGGACAAGAACTATATATTATGAATTCATTCTATAAGAAAAATATCAGCAGAAAATGGACATGGAAAAGTCCATCTGGGCTCACAAGCGAAATTTACTACATCATGACCAACGATAAAACAATATTTACCAATTGTACTGTCCTTAACAATTTTAATGTTGGAAGTGACCACCGAATGGTACGAGCAAGGGTTCGGATTGACTGTCGAAAAGAGCGCGAAAGAATGGTAAGATCAAAGAAGGGCAAGGTGGATTCTGGAAAACTGCTGGAGAGAGGAAGCGATTTTGAGATTGCTTTGTCAAACCGGTTTGCTGCGTTACAAGATCCAGAGGACGTGGAAATATCAGTTCAATATGAAGAAATCGCCAACAATGTACTTCAAACGGCTGCTTCAATAGCACCAGAGGAAAAATGTCTCAAACAAACAAAAATCTCCAGTGAGATCATTGATTTAATGAAGAAACGGCGAGCAATGAGAAATGCAGGTAGTCCTTTTGGCAGGGTCGAGTACACTGAGTTCTGCAAAACTATAAGAAAACGTATCAGAGAGGACACGCGTCCATTCAATATGCAGCTAGTGCAAAAAACCCTGGAAGAAAACAAAGGAATCAACAAAGCTAAACAGAAGCTGAGAAACAAAAGAACGCAAATATATGCTTTAAAGCGTGAGGATGGCACAGTGTGCAGGACGCGTACCCAAATGTTAGAGATTGTCAGAAGGTTTTATTCCCAGTTATATGAAGATCAGAGCCAGTCAGGGACAGCAATACCCACGGAAGAACAATATATAATGCCAGATATCCTAGTGGAGGAAGTAACAAATGCTATAGAATTGATGAAGAACGGCAAGGCTCCAGGAAAGGATAGTGTAACTGTCGAAATGCTAAAAGCTGGTGGTCGGACGTTACATAAAACACTGGCAAAATTATACTCAAAATGCCTCAAAGAACAAAAAGTACCGGACTTATGGAAAAATGCAGAAGTGATCCTTTTACATAAAAAAGGAGCACAGGAAGATTTAAAGAACTACCGTCCAATAAGCCTCCTATCAGTGATGTTCAAAGTTTTCACTAAGATAATTTCTAAAAGAATATTAAAAAAACTGAATGACGCACAACCAAGCGAACAAGCAGAAGCAGGAAAGAACAAGCAGTGAAGGTTGGAAGCATGCTGAAGAGGCCTTCATTCTGCAGTGGATCGATGCGGGCTGATGATGATGATGATATATATATATATATATATATATATATATATATATATATATATATATATATATATATATATATATATACATGGTTATGTAAAAAATCTAATTCTACTGGATATACTAATATGTTTGAAAAGCGAGGTTGAGAAATTTGTCAATGTACATATTGCTGTTCTACGAAGTCCAATGGTCAAGCGTACTAATTTATATCGTGGTTTTAACCCATAATTTGTTTATTCCGCCGTGAAAAACTGAAAAATGTTCTAAACACAAGCGATAATATCGATTATGTTAATGTCGGGTCATTAAAACGTCAGCTTTCGTTCGAATGGACACGTCAATCATTACGCCAACCCGAACAATGGACTTGGAAAAATGCTTTTAAATAATAATACGACAAACATAATTTTTAATAATATATGCGTACAAAGTAGCATATGAACCTTTTATAATGCATTTCTCGCTATAATAATTTTTTACGTTTATATATATATATATATATATATATATATATATATATATATATATATATATATATATATATATATATATATATTAGTCCGGGAGTACATCCGATTGTTTGTGTCCCGTTTGTTGGGAACGTGCAGACGAGAGGGTGATCGTTGTAACGTCGTGAAATCCTTAGTACTCAGAAGAAAGAAGAACCTAAAGAAATTTCAGTAGTTGCAGAATAAAGATGCATCTGCTGGTTGAAGGACAAGGTCGAATATTTTTGAAGCCATCTGAGAATTCAAACTGAAAGATAAAATTCTAATTTAGAGGATTCGAAACTAATTTACTTTGACTTATTCAGTGACACGCTGTAAACTATGAAAATATATCCAAGTCAAAATGTTCCCTAAAACAAATAGTTTTTCTGTCGTCCTCTCTGCGGGGATTTCCCCGTCGGCTGTCGGGAAAAGTCCACTGTCTCCATTTCTTATTCCACGACGGCTACGTCATCGGTATGATAGATGGGCCAGTGCTCGACCTCCGGCCGACATCTGCAATCT
Source organism: Cosmopolites sordidus (assembly GCA_031761425.1). NCBI lineage: Eukaryota > Metazoa > Arthropoda > Insecta > Coleoptera > Curculionidae > Cosmopolites > Cosmopolites sordidus. Next base: position 1,816,573 of record JARFXV010000563.1, on the reverse strand, counting down.
CTCGGCCGTGATGGATCACCTGATCGTGTCGCCCCACCATTCATCATCTTTCCCGTAGATGGTCCTTCGAACCGTCGACGTCGGCCTTCTCACTAATTGATATTACCGGGTGTTCCATCAACAGAAGGAACCAGTTATATTTCATAAAGCGATACAGGTATTGATACACACACACACATTGTGTGTGTGTGTATATATATATATATATATATATATATATATATATATATATATATATATATATATATATATATATATATATATATATATATATATATATATATATATATATATATATATATATATATATATATATATATATATATATATATATATATATATATATATATATATATATATATATATATTTTCGTGACCGTTTAGTATTATTATTATTTTTTTATTTATTGGGACTTTCGGTCATTGTAAATAAATTTTAATTTTTTATTGTTTTATTTACGTTTCGGTTTTACAACGAACCATCATCAGAATACTTCTAAAATAAAAATTACTTAAAAAAAAATACAGTGAAGCAGTATTAGAAGTAAAAGTGCAGTGATGTTTGGTTCTAAGTTTCTAATGCTTTTTTTGTGTTCATTAATTCTGTTTTTTAAATATTGTTTCGTTTGGCCAATATATAAGCTTGGGCAGTTTAAGCAATCAATTTTGTAAATTAAATTTGTTTGTTCCATTTTGGGTGTTTGTGGTTTTAATTTTGTAAATATTTGTTTAGTGTTATTATTGGGTATTTCTGCTGTATTTATAGTATATGCTTTAAGAACTTTTTTTATTTTATTATTTATTTCTGGTATGTATGGTAAAGGTATGTAATTTTCATTTTTAGTTTTATTTGTTATGCTATTATTGTTATATATTCTATGTATACTATTTTTAATTACCGGTTCGTAAAATTTTTTTGGATAGTTACTATCTTCTAGTGTTTGTTTGTTTTTATTTATATATTTTGATCTATTGTTTGGATTAGTTAAAATAACAGTTCTATCAATTAAAGAATTAATTACACTTTTTTTATTTTTATTTGGTGTATAAGATTTAAAATTGAGATATCTTCCAGACCATACTGGTTTTGTTATACCAATTTGTTTTGATATTGCATCTTTATCATACGTGATGTTAATATCCAAAAAATTTATTGTTTTATTTTTTTCTTCTTCATGAGTAAATTTTAATTTGTTATGAAATATATTGAATTTGTTTAAGGTATATTGAATTTTATTTTTAGGTATGCGTAATATACAATCATCTACAAATCTTTTATAAAAATAAGGTTTATATATATATATATATATATATATATATATATATATATATATATATATATATATATATATATATATATATTTACGAATCCTACAAAATAAATAAATAATACTATATAATTGACTACTATTAATTAATATTAATATAATACTTACTATTAATAAATATTAATATAATAAATTACTCAACTTTGAGAACACCGTATATATATTTACAACCAATGCTAGCATAGATTTTTTATGTCGTTTTATCGGAATCGTCTCAATGACCCTAGTCACGTCCTCTTGGACCTGTGTAATACTGTCATAAATGTTCCTTTCATGATCAGTTTGAGTTTCGGGAACAGGAAATAGTCACACGGAGATAAATCAGGCGAATACGGAGGATGTTGAAGCACAGTGACTTGTTTTTTTGTATATCATATCTTTGGTCGTATTTAATTCCTCCGTTATAAGAACATGTCATAAATACATGTCAAAGGTAGTCAAAAAAGGCTGAGAATTAAGTTGAGTTGACAGTTACAATATTTTTGAATAACAGTATAACTGAAGCCAAGAAAATTAAGTAAAAAACGATTTCTAACGAGAATTAATGAAAATATCAAAGCGAACGAAGTAAATTCGAAAAATGTAAGGTAATGATGAGTCGTTGACAGCTCAATGGGCTCGTCTACTCTAGAAATGGGAATAAAATTCTTCGGCAGCATAGCGTATTGTCGATTCCACGTCTATAAAAGTCGATGGTGAAATTCTAATTAAACTATTAGCGCTAGAAAAGGTTGTTGAATAAGATGTTCGAGCGTTTGTCGCCGGGAAACATTTAATAAAATTTAAGTAGCCTTCGTGGACAGTGCCGCCGATAACTTGAACCGGTATGTGCAAGAATTTTACTCGATATTGTTATGGTCTTGGTGGCTGGATATTTTCCTTAATATACACGTCATTAGAATAGGAAGGAAGAAAATTTTCATCCATTCTCTGTTGTTTTATGTAGTTCGCTTTTAGTTTTTATTCAAAATGAATCAGTCAATTTAATGTTGCTAATAAATCTTCCTTTACTACATTTCCCGCTTCAGTTCTTCAAAATTATTCAGTATGCATATCTCGCAGCAGTGCGAGAAGAATATTCACTACTGACCTAATGAATGTTCGGTACAATCTTTCTTTTATTCTTCTTCTTTAACTTACTGAGATGACCAGATCGTGGCCGCACTTTATGGGAACCGCTGACTTTTTATTGATTTATTACGTACTGTACAGTGGCATGTGATTTTCCAATTATTTTGCCAATATTTCTAAAGGACTTTTTCTTTTTCCATAAATCTACCATTATTTTCCTAACCGAAATTGAAATTTCGCAATTTTTATCACTCATTTCGCTTCAACTACGAAAACACAGATTTAAAAGTGACACTTTTAAACAAGTATTCATTTGTTTTAAACGAAATTTGACACAGGCCAACTTGATAGACTATTAATCACTAATGATGCTAAATAGGATTTTACTAAAGTGTATGGAGATTTTTTTGATATCGTTTTTTGATGCTACCATCGTTTTATTTCTCATTGTTCAAATAAAGTGTTTGAAACAAATTTAGGTTTTTTTATTATTCATTTTTTATCAGGATATTGCCGATAGATACTTTCAAAGAATTTTCTTATTAAACTTAAATAAAAAAGGATAATAAAAAATCTTAAAAAGTCTAGCGTATGGAGACTTTTTTGATTGACTGTATATATATATATATATATATATATATATATATATATATATATATATATATATATATATATATATATATATATATGTTACCGTTGGGTTCCACAATCTCGTGTGAAACACACAACAACGTGCGTCTCCGCCTTAATGAGCATTTTTGTTGGTTGATGATAGGAGACGAGCCCCACCCATCCCTTCAACTAGAGGGCATATGTTTCGTCTCTTGATGTTTACACTCTTCAGGGTACCACTCAACTACTGTTGTCTTATCGGACGCAGTCCAAATATCTGACATTGCATATATATGCCATTGGACGGAAAGTCGGCGAAAACATTGGTTGTTGGCTCTGGATAGGGTCTCCCTATTCTTGATGGGAGAGCATGTGTAGGTACCCTAAAGAGTCTAAACATCAAGAGACGAAACATATGCCCTCCAGTTGAAGGGATGGGTGGGGCTCTTTTCCAGTCATCAAACAACAAAAAAAAAAGATACTACAACTTAAGGTTGGTTCCGAACCACGATCATCAGCTACCGATTAATTTACCGACTGTTGAGTGACCAATGTAGAATACCTCTCAGAAGGCAATCCACCTTACCCAGCCTCGAACTGGTGTGACTGAGGAGTGGGTCTTAGTCAGTTTTTATACTCTCGCCTAGAAATATTTACAAACACATAACAAAGTCACAAGCATCCATACCGAGAGCAGGAGTCGACCCCGCTACCGCGCTAACTACCCTGACAGGGCCACCGCCTTAGACACCGCAGTAATGCAGCAGGCCAAGTTCGTTTCAAATTAGATTGCTCGTGGATTGTATAAATAAAATTACGTTTGCAAAGTTCAGTTTTGTGTGTTTTGTAGCTGTAAAAATGAAATGAAATTTCGTGTATTGTCATTGTATTTTCCATCCAGATTAAAAATCCGAGTTGCAAAACATCATTAAAAAGCTATATATCAAAATTTATTTTTCAAATGTTGCATAGTTTCGAAATTATCAAATTTGCTGATTTAATTATTACTGCGTCAATTCCAACCAGTTTTGTGTTAATTCGACTCAGTAAAGCGACATCCTATTGTACAAGGAAACTGGCTTAATTTGTGATACAATACGTGTTAGATACAGAACATTCAACGCTGACAACTAGTGCTGTTCGTGATATCATACAATATTACCAATTCTGCATTATAGTTTCCATCTGATGATATATAAAAGGAAATGATTTCTATACAGGAAAAAATATAAAAAACTTCTTGCGTTATAAAAAAAATTATAATAATAATAATAATGGAGAGAAGATTGGAAAAAAAACATAGAAGATTTACGTGGCAAGGCAGATATAATAAAAGAATATTTGAAAGGCCAACCATCTAGAAAAGTGACCGGAAAAGCCAAAGCAATAGCCAAAAGGACAAGGATAGATATAAGAATCAAGGAACAAGTAATTTCATATATAGTCCAATCTATACAAAAAGCAAAAGCCAAAGGAGCAAGTATGCATAGATATAATGAGAATAAGAAAGGGAAGGAGCAAAACGCACACTTTTATAAAAATCAGAAACGGTTTTTTCGAGATCTTGAAACGACTGAACCTAGTAAATCTAATACCCAAAACATCGACCCAACAACATGTGACGAATTTTGGAAAACAACTTGGAAAGTATTGGAGGGGTACAACATATCAGCAGCCTGGATCTCAGATATCGAAAACCTGCAAGAAGGCTTACGGGAAATGAATGTGGCTGAATTTACAACAGAAGAGTTCCGTAACGCCATAAGAAAAACCCAAAACTGGAAAGTGCCAGGACCAGATAGAATCCAGAATTTCTGGATCAAATATTTAGATGCCATACATGACAATTTCTCACTTTGCTTCAGTAAAGCGCTAACCAACCACGAATCTATTCCGCAATTTTTATCTGAGGGTATTACATATTTACTATATAAGAAAAATGATAAGATGCAACCAAATAACTATCGACCTATAACTTGTCTTTCAGCACTCTATAAGTCACTTACATTATTAGTAAACGAAAAAATATATTATCACTGTTTAGATAATAATATCCTAGAAGAAGAACAAAAAGGATGTGTAAAACAAGCTGCGGGATGTAAACACCAACTTACCGTAGATGCATTTGCCCTGAAGCACGTTCAGAGAAAAAGCGTAACCTTAACTTATGTTACATTGACTACAGGTAGGCCTTCGACTCTGTCCCTCATGACTGGAGATAAAGTTTTGGAAATTTACAAAATCTGCCCTAAAATCAGAGCAATGATCTCGGGAGAAAATGCTGGAAGAGTTAACGTTGAGAAGATTATCACATCTGTTATATATGGATGACCTAAAACTGTACGCAGAGTCCCAGAGCAAACTCAAATCGCTTATTAAAACCATAAAAATATTCAGCGATGATATTAAGATGCCCTTTGGCCTAGATAAATGTTCTATCGTCAATATACAAAAATGACAAGTTAAACAAAATAAGCAATCATTCTGTCAGATTCACCCATTGAAACCGGATACCTATCGGTATCTGGGAACAGCACAAAATCAAATGCCAAACCATACGACACTCAAACATGAGTTCCAAGATAAATACAAGAAAATAATAATGAAGCTTCTTAATACAAAACTTTCAGGAAGGAATATATGAATCAACACATGGGTGTTAACATATTCATTTGGAGTGGTCAAGTGGTCAAACACAGAACTGGAAGAGCTAGACCGCATGACTACACGATTTTTAATACAATTCCGTTATTTGCATATCAATTCTTCTGTTGAGATTATACATTCCTCGAAATTATGGAGGTAGAGGGCTTGTGTCTTAGTCAGGAAAAGAAGCTTCGTCAACATTTTCTAAGTTCGAAAGATCAACTTATGAGACTCGCAACTCAGTTTGATCACAATTATACACCACTACAACTGAGCCATACAAACTACGCTATAGAAACAGGGACAATACAAATCAACATAAATCTCTGGAAACATAAGTCAATCCATGGTAGATTTGTGGAATAATTTTATGGCAATACTATTGATAAAAAAGCTTCTCCGCTCTGGTTAGACGAGAATCAACTATATCCGGAAATTGAGGGTTTTGTTTTTGCTATCCAGGATAAAGTCATCAAAATCAATAGTTACAAGAAATATATCCTTAAAGGAAACACTGAAGATGTATGTGGAAAGTGTGGCAAAATAGGGGAGACTGTTGAGCACATAATTGGTGGATGTCCTACTTTAGCAGAAAACGCATATTTAAAAAGGCATAATCAGCTTGTTGGAATAATCCACCAAAAACTGGCACTTAATCATGGTCTTTTACCAACATCTCCTCCGCCGTATTATAAATACAGTCCTCAAGCTGTTCTGGAGTCTGACGATGTGCTGCTCTACTGGGTTAGACCGATAATAACAAACAACGCTCTTTGAGCTGAGAAAGTGACACCAAGTTGATAATAATAATAATAAAATCTGGCATATAAATTGAAGAACCGGTGGAAACTGAGTAAGGTAGAAGTAGTGTCCATCGTTATATCCGCCGAAAGCTTGATAAGCAAGAGATTTTCAAAGAACCTCGAGAGCCTGGGTATCTCGATTTCGATTGCTATAGTGGGACAACGTGTCGTGCTCTTCCAGACATGTCACATTGTTCGTAAAATACTATGTTAGGGTGAGAGAAGCTGAATTGCTTTTTCATCTTGACATTTGAATATCGACCAGCATGAGCTGAGATTATACATTAAGGATAAGCGGAATAATAATAATTGGTATTCCGAACAGAATCATTATGAATATCCAGAAGGCACTAATGATACAAGCGGCATCTATTGTGAGATCTTTTCTTGGCTGGGAAAGGTGAAGAGTACTCTTGGATCCCGAGTACCCTTTTCGGAGATCCAAGTGTTCACTCGTAAAAAAAATAATATAAAAATAATAATAATAAGAATAGACAGGGGGCGGAGAATCCGCTTGGTGATTGGCGCCGCCATCTTCCCGAGCTGAGAGGAGTAAACCTCTAAAAAAGAATCTCCAAGCTCAAAGTGTCTCTAACGATGTCTCCGGACACCAAGTGCCCTCCGGTAGTAAATAACTTTCCCATGGTAAATCGGGGTTATGCCTTCGGTAACCGCTTTTCCCTTGAACCCAAATATATTTATGGAGAATAAAATAAAAGCCGGTAGGGTTTTGTGGATAAGAACCCCTCGGAGCCGTCGGTAGGATTTGTCCGAGGTTGGTGAATCTGGAGCGAGTGGCGGTTCCCAACTCTATTGCAACGAAAGAGGCACTCAAATAACAGCTGGATCATCTAAGGCGGAGTGCGGAGACGCAGGTTGTTGTGTGTTCCACATGAGATTGTGGGACCCAACGGTTGGGTGTGTGATGACACTCAGCTACTATTGTCTCATTGGACGCGGTCCAAGAAAATCTAACACTATATATATATATATATATATATATATATATATATATATATATATATATATATATATATATATATATATATATATATATATATATACCTGGCTTTTAATTATTATTATAGGCTTGTGTGAAATTTATGAAGCTAAATAGCTGGTGTTCGCTAAAACACAAATATATCTGACTTTTTGCTTTGCCCTCCCTCGTATAATCTATCAAAATTTACAAGGCAATTTAATACTTAACATGAATTGGATTCATATATAATTTATGAACCCCAGGCTAGTAGAAAAACCCAAAACGATTACCAAGAGGATTAAGATGTTTTCAGTGTAATTCAGTAAAGATTAAAAGGATATTAGACGAGTTAATGATAAATTTAAATTATTTTCCTTTCAAAATTTACAACCAGTTATAAACAGCTTAAGACATTCGAAGAAATGAGGAATTAAAACGTCCATTTGAATACATAATTTTTGTTTCTCTTCAGTTTTATTTCCTTGTGTATATACAGTATGTCCTTTTAGTTTTATCATACTAGAAATGGGTCGGATAAGAGTCACACTACCATTTTAAATATTTATAAATTTTAAAAGAAACAAAACAGACAATTTTTTTCTGTGATTATGTTTATTATACTACGACTTTCGACGTGGATTATCTCAACAACAGTGCATCGATCAACTTACTTCGACTTTTGTAGATAAAAAACCATTTAAAACCACTGTACATCACTGGTTTAGTGAATTCAATCTTGCCTGTCGCTCGCTCACGTATGAATTTAAAGAAGGTTGTTCAAAATCGCTTATTGTGCCAGAAAAGAGCGATATTGTGCGCGAACTGTATGCTAAATAGCAACCCGGGTATATTATTTATTCCAACACTTTTTCCAATCCTCGAAATTTCTGGTATTTCCTTCAATGGGACCTCTCTCTCGAAATGTTTAACAGCCCTTACAAACAAGCAAAAATATATGAAACTTTATAAATGTCAAAAACAATCATACCAACATAAAAAACAAATGATTGTATCGATACATAAATCCCGCAAATTTTTAAATCCACCTGGGCATATTAAATTAATGAAACTGTGATTTGCCTCCAAACTCGCCTTATTTGCCAGAATTAATTACCATGCTTGAAAAAAAAATCATAATAGGAATAAATCAATAAACGGTAAAAGTTGTTTCTTGATTTATTTCTAGTTATTTACTTGCTATTTTCCCTCGAATTCGTAAATATTTTTGTTTTGCGGTAATAGGTAGATTATCTGATTGATTTATTACAGTTGAATTTATGCAACAGTGTTTTATCACTTCATTTAATACTACGTTATAAAAAAAGCTGTTGATAAATTATTTCCTTGTTTCATTCTCATATATTTACTTATAATTATTTTAATACATATTGCTTCATTGTCATCAAGCTAAATCTGTTTAATCTTATTAAGTTTATATCATGAGACAACTACATACCTGTGGTAATTGACCGAGGAAGCCATCTACAGGACTGTCTTGGGTTAGGTCAGACCACCTAAAAAAATAAATGCTTTATCATTTTATGCAGGGGGAGAGTATTGAAAAAAAATATTGTAAAATAAAAAAAGTTCTACATAGCATACAGATTCAATTAAGATTCAATGAGATAGAAGATTGATTCAATGAGATAAAAGAGAGCCCGACTGATGATAGCTTAAGGTCAGAAACTAGTCTCGGGAAACGCTTGCTGACGTATGGGGGGCGACTAAAGAAATTGGCAACGGAAAAGGCAATTTCCTTATTGTTGAATATTTTTAATATTCTGGACGAGCACTTGAATATGAATATAGCACTCGACATGAATATATCCGACGAGTGCGTGATGATTTTGTTGCGGCTAAAAGTGGAACTGTCTCGAGGATTACTGCTAATCGATATTTACTTGCGGAGAGGACACCAGAAAACGTGTTAAGAATGTTTATCATGGGTAACTGATTAGTAATATTATATATTGAATTACCAAATCAATTTTCTAAACTTCTCGACGCACGTTTCGCTAACCATGTTAGCATCATCAGGAGATGATTTAATCATCGATTAAATTAGTTTAGTGGTAAATCTCTTCGAGTTTAGGTTTTATATAGTAAAATATTGAAATATTCATTAATTTATATAAACATTTGGAAATTGTGTATGGAACAACGCATCCAGAAAATGGCCGCTACAGTTTTGCATAAATGTGGCGGTATTTCGTCAATGCAGCGTTCAATTTCCACCTTGGGTGCTTGTGTGATCGTGGGCTTGTTGGTGTAAATTTTGGTAATTTTGTCTGCAAAACCGACATTAATTTTTTGTTGTCCAACGATCCAATCCGTAATTCTGTGCATGGTCTGTCGGCAGAAGTTGTTGAATCACTTGGACTTTGTAAGCTTAGAGAAGTAAATCGTCGTGTGTTTCACATCAGTAACTGAATAAGTACTTTCGAATTTTTCGATTATTCTTTTCACAGTTGATAATTTTGGAACATTATTTCTACCGAAAATCGGACACACTTTACGAATCCTTAGCAACCAAACTTTCATCATTTCGATAGTAATGTTTAACAGTACGGACGCGTTGCTCTGTCTTATTGAACTGTTATAATTCTTGACCTATGGAATCGCGACATCCAAAATTGAGCGCATTCAAATCTTGCGCTTTTATTGAAGCGCCCTTTATTCGAAAGCATGGCAACAATGCCATTCATGATGTTCATCCTATTGCCTTGAATAGTTAACCAAGTTTAAAAAAAAAAATAGAGAACGGTGATTTCAATCTTTTCGATAGTAGTGACATCCGGAAGACTTGTATACTTTAATAAGGATTTGTTATTAATGACACTGAATCTAATTCCAAGCAAGCCACCCAGGAATTAGTCACAAAGCTTAAAGCTTCATAGTACCCAAACAACGGTGTTTAAAATAACTGAACGCCGCGTAAAAGCAACGAGTCTCTATCATCCAAGATCTAAGCTATCCAAGACACCAAGATGAACATCATGAGAACTTCATTTCTTTAAAACATTGTTACTGGAGGTTAAAAGTGGATTTTATACAGTAATCCACATAAGAAAAAATAGTGGGGTATTGAAAATTCATCTTAAGTCAGTGTTATTGTCAGTATGGAGGAATTTAACAGGAATTATTCACTATCAAGCTCAATAAATCCTAATAAAACCCTAAAGGCTGAGTATTTTTTTGTCCTCAGCTTAATAAACTAATGTTGGCTTTGATGATCGATGTCGAAGAGTCAGTGTGAATGACAATGGATCAGGTATAACTACAAACTTTAGCAATTGCACAAATATGGAGATTGCAGACTATACGACGGTTCAGGGACTCAGATGGGTGGGACGAAAATGCCGAAAAACTGAGTACCAAGGAAAATCATGAAGGGACGAATAGGGGTAACAAAAAAAAAGAGGGAGGCGAAAGGCACGATCGCAGGATATTTTAAAAGACATGTTGTAAAACTACTGCACATCAAAAGGTGACAAGGGGCTACTGGAGATCGATGCGGTTGGAGGCGAAGGTTGAAGGAGATCAAGGTTCATTGATAGGCTGTAGCACCATAGGAAGAAGAAAAAGAAGAGCTATATACTTGGAAAACAAGTCAATTTAAGAAACCATCAGATAAAAATTTTCTGTAGTCCGTTACGCCGACTTCAAACTCATAAAATTAATCCAATAAATATTTTTTAATACGCTTACATATTTTTTGTTCCCCTGCATATTTATCCTAGCTAAGAAAACAACAAGCTTTCGGAATATGGTCACCTTTGATCTCTACTTAACGCACCATCTTGTTTGTTTTGAAACAAAATTTTCTTTGTAGTTACGAAAAGGATTAATAATCAGATGGAGATAAATCAGGAGAATATGGCGTGTGGTTGACAATTTCATAAATTTTTTATCCGGGATAATAAGAGGATTGCAAGGTTTCTTCTTTGTGTCTGTCTTCCTCTCCTGTCTTCGCGCCTCTAGAATTCTACAACTAGAAATTTTTAGACTATATAATTATTAAAACACCCTGGTATATTACTACTTAGTTGTATTGAAGATTTAGATTAAGTAAACACCGTATTTTTAATTAAAAATATATATCTTTTGGAATTATTTTTTGATAATGGTGATTCTACTTGTATTACTATGCTAGTTAAGAAAAAAATTCTTAATCATTTTCGATATTAATATGGCTTTAATACAGAGTGAGGCAAAAGAAAAGGTTCCCCGCAATATATTAATTTTTTTAATTTTTTCAGTTGTCAAAGGAATTTTCAAAAATTGGTGCAATATCGCCCATCGTCAGTTTTGGAGACTGTTTTAACGTTAGAGATGTTCCTTCCAGTCGCACGAAATGCAAACTAGTACCCAAATTGTTCAAGATTGGGTCTGTGTGTGATATTAAAAGACAAAGAAGATCACGAACAACAAAGTCAGTTCGACTTCATATAAAACCCAACCAGTGAAACAGCTTAACGCACATAACGTCGAGGTGCGATTAGAATTCAGTCGTGTCTTCTAACATCTTCTAGATGCACATGAAAACTTAGTCCATTTTCACTTAAAAGAATCTGTTAATAAAGAAAATTCATGCAACAAACCTACAATGAATTCATGAAAGACATTTTGAAAGAAAAACTTTTTGGCACAAAAACTTACTGTACTTGAAAATGAAGAAAGACGAATGCTGTTTGCTTGAAGAGTTCTACATGCCTCATTTAGGAAGCACCGAGATCTATTAGGTTCAGCAGGATGTTATAGCCTATACTCCAGGTGCTACAATATAGTTTTGAAAACACCTCCATAATCGAGTAATATACAAGACTCTGAATTGGCCATACAAAATCTTCGAGCCTTACCACCACTGACACTTTTCTTAGAGGTTATTTTAAAACGAATAAGAACACTAAGAAAGAAGTAAAAAAAGCATCAATTTGTAAACCTGCCAAGTTATCAATTTGAAAATTGCCACTATTTATAAAAAATATTTTCCAAAAGTGATTAATTAAAAATTTCAGAAACTGTACTTTAAAAAACATTCGAAAATAATTTTTTTTTCTTAAATTTTCTTACATATTTTTTTAATTTCAAATAGGATACCTACTTTTGGTACACTCTGTATTCGATATTAATCTTTCGGATGAGGAAAGTGCAAAAAAAAACCAATAAATAATTACTACGAACCATTTTTATTAAAGCATCAATCAAAAAATCAACATTCAATAATAATAATAATAATAATTACAAGTGTTAATGTTACTTTGTCAATCGTCTCGTCTTAACTGTCTTGAAATTCGCACAACCGCAACGAAATTTACATTGCACTTAACGAAAATATGTACAAGAACCGATTTACAGTAAGATATCACAGTCTAATCGCCTTCAGCGGCTTCAGAATAATCCTGGAGTAACTACGGATGGACCGCTGCACTTCCTAACCTTTGTCCGTATAACGAGTAGGGCGAATAGTAAGGCCCCAAAGTGGTCGGATTGAAAGCACTGTAAGGAGAAGCTGCCAGAGTTCCTGTAAGTCCTGATTTCACGTACGGATGATACCGAGCAGCACTAAGAGGACTGAGAGGGGCGGTAGGATATCCTGAACGATGTAACAATCCAGAGTGATTTAATAGTGACGCACTGCTAGAGTCTGAACTGCTGGTGTGCGTACGGAGATGTTGCAGGAGCTCTTCCGAGGTAACGAAGCGTTTTCCACAATAGGCATCCCCTGCTATCCAGTTACAAACATAGGGGCGGCCTAGGGAAGGGTACGCCAGAGAAGTCGGAGCTCCCAAAGACATCGCCATAGCCAAGTTGTACTTTTGGTGATCGCACTGGGTACAACCCGACGGACACGGCGGTGCTGCAGCTGCACTGATCAACAACTGTTGATTCTGTAAACTAAATTGACATCCAGCGCAGTACGGATCCTTGCAAACCGGCACCAAAGCTTCACCTCCTGAAGGAGTCTTCACGCGCGCGTAACTCAAGTACGATCCAGGAGCAGCACCAGCGTACCCCAACATAGCATGATGATGACTGTACGGTGCTCCAGGAAACGGGGGTCTAAAGGCTGGATTGGTTGCCGGATCCAGACCTGGGGGACAGCACAAGCCCAAGGGATTATTCAGAGCTCCGGATATATGCTTGTACGCTCCCAAAGACTCTTTTCCACTTCCTTGAAGAATTTCCAGACCGGAACGGATGATTGGACTGGCGGATGGAGTGGACTGTTTTTGTGATTCCGGAGAGGACTTTCCTGCTTCTGGTATGGGAGTGGTGTTATCTTCCAAGGGAGATGCAGATTTTCGATCGTTTCCAGGTGATTTTTTGTCAGTATCCACGCTTCCCTTACTGGAAGGACGGATATCGTCATTTCTCTTGGTCACCACTGTGCTTTCATACGGTTTGAAGGCCAGTTTTGTTTCTCCTGGCGTGATGCGATGACTTATTTTGTCGTTTTTCTCGCGCACTGCCGCAGGAGACGACCGAGTTTCAGATTTGGACTTGTTCTTCTCCAAGGAGGAAATCAACGGTTTGTTATTAGGGCTGTCAGCTCCGATTTGGGAGCAGGTTTGAGCTAATAGAGCCAAGGGACTTTTCTTGGCGTCCAACTGTAACAAAAATTATAAAAAATTTAATAAACATCGAAAATATTACCACGAAAAACCGTACAACTTACCGTAGTGGGTAAAGGACTAAGATAATCAGGTTGTATGTACTGATTTCCAGCTGACGACAGCATTCCACCTCCTTCCAACACAACCATATTTTTTCCCAATCACAAATTTCACCAACACACAGACAATCGCGATGACCGTGACAGTTAGACAAATCAAACTGTGAAAAAAAGCTTAATATGGACACGATGTGCTCAGACTTGATCGACGTAACGTACTAAACGACGGTTTAACTCATACTGGTGGAGAAAGGGACCCGAATTCCAAGAGTTAGAGAGCGGGGTTGAGGCGCAGGCGCGTGTAAAAAGCTCGGAATGTAGTAGTTTCAGAGATTGCGATGTTGCCGGTTATTTCTCGTAGGTATAGAGAGCTTAGATTATCCTGACGGTAATATTGCGGAGGGTTAAATTATTAGTGTTTGTTTTATAAGTTTAGTTTAAGAACAGATTTAATAAGTTTAAAGTTAATAAATTTATTGATAGGAAGTAGGGGGTTGCATTGGAAATGTTTTCATATTTTTATTGACCCATTAGTTCTCTAATCGGTCTAAATCGTTTTTACTTTTCCATTTTTCCACATTTTTTCTTTCCTAGGACTTGTTTTTTTTTTCGTTTTGAACGAACCTATTCCACAATATTTTGAGTAGCCTGATTTCATCTATCTTTTGGATATGAACATATCATATCAATGGTCTTCTCGCGATATCTATTGACATCTATTTATATCATCCACTCATCTCATCGTTTCGGATATTCTCTCTTCGTAGTATTCATCTAACCACATCTATTTGAAGCACTTTTAGTTTTTCCCATGATTCCCCACTTTTCTAAGCCATAGATAACGCAATTCATTGCACAGGCTTAGGCACAGATAGAAGATGAAGATTATTGATTCTAGAGTTTATGTTGTGCTTTTTGTGATTTTACGTACACTTCAATAATCTTTTGTCATCACTTGAAGTTGACGTTTTAGCTACGTCAGGTTTATACGGTGGATGTGAGAAGATATTTCAATCAAGCCAAAAACCTGGGAACGAGCCCCATCCATTCTTGCAATTGGAGGGCACATGTTTCGCCTCTTGATGTTCAGGCTCGTCAGGGTACCGACACATGCGCTCCCGTCAAGAATAGGGAGACCACATCCACAGTCAGCAATCTATACTCTCGCCGACTTCACGTATATATGTTATGTTAGGTTTCTTCTTTGGACTTAACACTCAGCTTCTGTTGTGTCATTGGACGCTGTCCAAAGAAATCTAATATTACATGTTACTTACTAACATTACACATTACATGAAACTGCTGCTGAAAGTTTTCGACTGTTAGTTGAAGCTTGACGGTTGAAACCCAAAAAACTTGTGAACGATGGTTTAAACGCTTTAAAAGTGGTTATTTCGATATAAAAGACAAGGACCGTCCAGCACAGCTGAAAAGTTACACATTTGCAAGCATTATGGGATGTAGACCCAACTTATATGTTAAAATAATTGGTAGAAGCATTGAATGTTGCCCAAGTCATCATTTCCAAACGTCTACACGCACCTGGAAAGATATACAAGAAAGAAAAATGAATTCCATATAAATTTAAGAAAAAATACATTAAAGGCGAAAACCCAGTTGTGAAATTTTGCTTGCCAGACAGAAAAAAAGAACATTTACATTGAGTTGTCCCATGTGACACTATTTTGACAATCCAAAGCGCAAAAATCATGGTTAGACCCAGAACAGCCTTCAGTATCACATCCAGTGAGCAATATACATGGGCTTTGCTGTGTATTTGGTGACATAGTTGGGGAAGTGTGTATTACGAACAGCTGGAACCTAGTGATATAATTACTGGAGATTGATAGCGATAATAGTTGATGAAATTTAACCAAGCTTTGAAGGAAAAACGACCAGAATACGCCCAAAGACACGATAAAAGCGTTACATGGGATGTCCTGGGCCACCCGCCATATTCGCCGGACTTAGCCCCTTCGGACTACCACTTATTTCGATCAATGCAGCACGGATTTTCAAACTAACACTTACATTGTTACGAATAAGTGAAAATTTGATTTGATGAATGGTTAGCCTGAAAAAACCAAAAGTTCTTTTGGTGCGGAATTCATTCCTTAGCCGAAAGATGTGAAAAAGTAATAACTAACGATGACCAATATTGTGATTTAGATATTTTATTCTGTTATGGAAATAAACGCTCAAGTTTTGCGAAAAAATCGGTATTACCAATCGAAACCCCTATTATAATTTAGTATTTTCCAGTAACACACATATTAAATGTTTTTTGTAATGTTAATTTGTTTAAATGCCGGTATATCCGTGGCTGTTGCGGAGTTGAAGATTTTTTTAACGATGTGGCATCGTGGCAACGTCGTAAGCTCAGGCAGAGTGACAAAGCGTTAATGCAGCCGCGTTTCGGGCTGTCTGACTCGCCACCCACGTCGTTGACAGGCCCACGGCTTCACCCTTTTTTTCTTCGTGGTGCCGACGAAACGTTCAAAGGGACCGCCAATCCAAAACGATGTTCGGAAGCGGCGTGGCGAAAATGAAAGGCTTTGTTGTGCTTGAGGGATTTGGCATCCCTTGACGTTATTGCCAATAACAAGCTTTTACAATATTGAATGGTCACTCTCTAATAGCCATCATGAATAGGAAATAACAAGAAGAATACGGTGTGATATCATCTGGAAAAGGGTCTTGCGGATTAAGTTTCAGAATACTTATTCCGTGTGTATTGAAGGATAGTTCGAAAAGTCTTCGTCTTGATAGAGAAATGACAAGATTCTTGTAGTCACCTTGCAATTGAGTCTCACATGTTTCATTTATTAAGCTAATTGAAAAGTTCGCGGAGCGGAAACGATAAAACAAATTTATTTCTCGCTTAGCCTCAATACAATTTTTCCAGCGATTATCTGATTCATTTATTCCATCTCTGAAGTCCTTCAAAATACTCATCAACGATTGCTATAAGTTTTTTATTTGATGAAAAACTCTTACCACGTAGGAATTTTTTGAGGTTTGGGAAAAGATGAAAGTAAGAGTGTGGTGACCAGATTGTAACGATTTTGTCCATGTTACAATTTATCTTTAATATATTTTTAATATCTTTAGTATCTTTTTTATACTTTTATTCCTTGGAAGACGAAGGGGAAAAAACCTTTAAACTGGAATCTAACCCTATTGTATATCTATCGGGGTTAATCCCCGATGCACCCTCTTACTTGTACTCTCTCTGCATCAGATCGAAACACATTTTGAACTTGTTCTTGGTCGAAAATATCCTTGCACTTTTTTTCAGACCGTTCTCCTCAGTAACAGGGAAACCTGGAGGTGGCAGTTTTTCACGTTAGCATATAGTTTCATTAAAACAATTTGAGTTATTTGAAACAAATAAAAAGTATTTATAAATACTAAACTTGATGTTGTATACACTCTGCGACAAAAATTCAGAGACACTGACATTTTTTGTTTAGAGTCTGGCAAATCTTCATAGAACCTTTAACATCGGAGCAACACTAGAAATTTTCGAAATTGATTATCAAAATCCCTCTTCTATGCGCCAAATTTATAAAATGAAAAATAACTTCACGAATTTTATCGATGTATTTCGAACGCATTGCACGATGCCCGATATTAAAACAAAAAACTGTGCATTCCGAAGAAAATATCGCCGCTTTTGCTGGCAGTGTTAATGAAGATCCAAATTTACCAATTCGTCGCCGTTATCACGAAGATAGGCTTCGTAATTCAATTACGTAGAAAATTTTGGTCTGGTGCCTTACAAGATCCAGCTTGTCAAAGAACGCCGTAAAACCATCGTTTACGCTGATGAATGGACAAATTATATCGGGGAATGTTGTTTGACGTCTTTATGATATTTTTTGGGGTTATGTTAAATTTGAATTTTTAAGCTCTCCTTTTTTTCGGACCGGCTTACAATTGTTGAAATTCTTTCTTGATAAAAGACACCAAACATTTTCTATTATGTTAAAATGTTGAGAACAACCTGGCCATTTCAGAAGATATATATTTTTTAACTCCCGTCTCGCTATATTTTCAAAAAAATGTTTTTGGAAATCTATCATACTTTTATATTTTTCAGCATTCACTTGATTTTCTATGAAAACTATAGAAAATTGCCTTAGAAGGCCAAGCGGGCTGTGTTCTGATAAGGGGTGGTTGTCCTTTTTACTTTTTTTTCCTTTGAGCCCACTGATTTTTTATGATCAGACATTGGACATTAAGAACAAGTCTAGTTTACTAGAAAATCTGGAAGCATTAGGGATAAGAGGAATTATCTGCAAGTGGTTTCATAGTTATTTATCTGGAAAAACTCAGATTGTTAAAGTGAATGGGTATAAAAGAACGGATAGAACATTGTTGTGTGGAGTTTCTCATGGTACTGTGTTAGGCCCAATATTATTTATAATTTATATAAATGACACAGCCCTATACACATACACAGCCGCCTTGAGTCGATTGAGAGAATGCAAAAAAGATTTCTAAGGATAATGTGCAGAAAAATTCTTCCTTTAAGATACCAGTATTATGTGGCGATAGCTGTTCTCTTATATAAACATCTTAGCTCTGTGGGGTTCTGCCATATAAGTAACACGTTCGTTATAGATCTTTTATAGATTACTCAAAAGCTTTTGATAAGATAAATCATGCACTTTTGTGTGCGAAATTGAATTATTTTGGTTTTTCCACTAATGTTCAGCATTTCTTTCGATCATACTTGCATGGCAGGAGTCAATGCATGGAGTTGGAGGAGCACCGTTCTGAATTTCAGCTGATTCAGTCCGGCGTACCGCAGTGGTCGATCTTGGGACCATTGTTATTTCTAATATACACAGCTGATCTCCCTTCCTGTATCAATCATTCAGTTATTCAATACTTTGCTGATGATACTCAACTTGTTCATTCTTTTTCTCCACTTAGATCTGATCCGGCGGCTGCGGCATTGAATGCTGATATTCGCAGTCATTGTGCATATTCCACCGATCACAACTTAACAATAAATGAAAGTAAATCAAGTGTTGTATTATTTTGTTCCAATAATGTTAGAAATCGTATCAGAAATGTACTAAATATTAACATCGGTTCTCATGATTTGCAGTTCTCTTCAGAAGCAAAGATATTGGGACTTACAATTGATGAAATGTTGAGGTTTACCAGCCATGTAAAGAATATGTTATTGAAAGTCTATCTTAAAATCAGAACATTGTATACTAATCGGTATCTAATTAACTTTAAATTGAGGAAAAAACTTTGCGAAGTGTTAATTTTGCCAATCTTCAGCTACTGTAGTATGGTATATTATCCTTGTTTAGATTGTTTTACTAAGCATAAGTTGCAGATAGCCCAAAATAATCTAGTCAGATTCATTTGTGGAATTAGGAAGTTTGATCATGTCTCACATAAGTATAAAAAATTAGCTTGGCTAAATATTGAATTATTTATGAAATACTACTCGTTTTCCTACATAAACTAATATTATGTTCTGAGCCGGCATAGTTGAGGGACAAATTGGTTTTTCGTGGTGAAATTCAGTGTGAGCATCAGGCAGGTTTCAGTTTTATCAGTTCCCCGGCATAAAACTTCACCTTTCCAGCGTAGTTTTTCTTATTGTAGTCGTAAATTATACAACATTGTTAGTAATAAATTAAAATCTTTGAGTGTTACCTCCCTCGTGCTTCGGTTGAAGGGAATATTTTTGCAGCAATGAACACTATTTTGTGATCGTTTCTTTCGCTTTAGAAATTGTTTTTTTTCCTGTTAGAATTGTAACTTGGTTAGGTCGTTGTTTTGTTTGTTTTTCCTACTCTAAGCCCTTTATAATGTAAAGCGTTCGGAGGTTGAGTGTAAGAGTAGCATTAGCTAAACTTCGCCGCCTTATGTTAGCTATGCAATGCACTTATTCTATGTTCTGATGCATTTCCAAATAAAGACGATTATTATTATTATTATTATGACATAAGGGATGGTGGTGCGACTGTTTTAAACATTTCATTCACTAGCAAAGCTGGAGAGAGAAAGTCCTCTTACGGAAAACATAAAAGATAACAATGTGAAGAAAGCAAAACTTTATAAAGAAATTGTGCGCGCCTCATTCAGGTCGACGTTGACGCATTTTTTCTTTTCTTGAGTTTGATCCACACGCAAGCAGTACTTTGTGGGTTGTTGGTTAGAATTCTTATTATGTTAGCGTAGGATATAGACATACAGGCTGTGTGATATTGTATTGGAAATTATTTGTATTGTAAAAATTGTATTGTGAGTATCTTAATAATAAGAATAATAAATCTAAAAAATCTAATTGTTTGGATTTCGGCTTGCTGTCTGATAGCACACGCAGATAGTGCAGAATTTGAAGTGATTTTCAAGGTTAGAGCCTCTTCTCGCTTTACAAGAACTTTTCCTTTTGCCATAGTTTTTACCTTTACTGACAAAATAGTTGACTACTGAGAGGCACGACGTGAAATAACCTCGACAGTATCAGGATTTGAAAATTCGTGCTCTTTCATTGCAAGAATTTTTCCTTTTTCTTGCCCACTCAGTTTCGTACCTCGATCCATAGTTAAAATAAGACTCAAATATTAATTAACAATTTTAAAACTAATTTATTGTAAGAAGTATACATAGTAATGTCTGAATGATTGTGGCGTGTTTATATATTTTTTTCCTTTATTTGGGTTTTTTGCCACTATCTAAAACTCAAAAAATATCAAAAATACCAGTTCTTATTTAAAGAATCACTGGGTAAAAACAAAAAACCAAACGGAGACAAATTTCTCAGTGATTCTTTTTTGTAATAAATTTGCCTAACGAACAAAATTTTAAAGATATAAAAATGTTATAACAAATTTTACAAACTTTTAACGTTAACGTTTCGGAGGGTACTCTCCCCCCCTTTTTCAAAACTAAACATTTCCATTATTAATACAATATTCATCAAAAAAATGTTTGCAATATTGTTCGGTGTATATTCAGCAATTTGAATTTTACACCACTTTAAGTTTACGCAGTTACATTGATAATTCATTTATTAAACTTATACATCTAAACATTAATATTAAAGAGATATTAATTTTTTATCTTAAACTTGTAAATTGTGATATAACCTCCAGGTTATTAAGAAATCTTTAATATAAAACATTTTGGCGCACAGAACAAATAAATATTTACTAAAAATGGTTATACATATTGGTTATACTAAATGATCTATACATACTAAATGATCGTAATGATCTAAAATAAATGATCGTAATGATCTAAATGTGTGTATCAAGATTATAATTTTTAACGATTTCTCTCGAAGAAAAAAAGCTTGGGTTCTCAGACCCTACAATTGTTTACATTGCTCACTTCCGTCATCTCCAATAAACACTTCAGAATTGCCCCGTGAAATCACGTTTCAGTCATATTTTAGACGATCTGAAGAGCCGCAAAAACCACCCAGAAAGGTGGCACAATAAACGAAATTAATTTATGGCTGCTTTCAAAGTTGATGTCGCCTTTGAACTTGCCGATGGGAAGTGAATGGTATATATTTTCTTAGCGCGGTCATAAAGATTATTAAGTTGAACTAGAGCAAAAAGATTGAGTCGACAACGAAACTGCAACGTCAAGATAAACGACTGATAATATACCGATTCTTTGAACAGTCTTTTGCAAAAGTTTCACTAAATTTTAAAAAAGTCGCAAATTTTTCAGGGATTCTAAGATGCATTTTACAGACTAGTCTGTAATATTTGTTGTTTAATTGGAATTTGATACTTATTAGTAGTACTCCACCCAATGCATAAAACAATCAATGAAATCGTTTTTAGCATTTATATTACAAATAAATTAAAGACACAGATCCTTGTTAAACTTTAAATCTCGTCAGGAATTAAGAAGTGTACTAATTTACTTTAATGTATTTACGAGTTCTTTTAGAGTTATCACATTGAAAAAGTGAAGATAAGATAAGAAAATTAAAGTAACAATCAAAAAACTCTTTTCTTACCTAAAACCAAAATAACGATAATGTATTATTCTACATGAATGTAAATATCAGGTAAGTCGAATAGCTAATTTCTATCGCAGAGCACTAGTCTGACTAAATTTTGGTTTAATTTCAATATAAAACAGAGCCATATATCTTCAAAACGCAATATGAGGTGCGCTCCTTTAGTTCCATCAAAAGACGCTTTATTAAAGCAAGGACAAGGACAAAACAGAGCTTCCTGATTATAAACTTCGATTTTAAAAAATAGCAGGGTTTATTGAAGCAAGGACAGGTTAATTTCTATCTTGTTATGTCTTGTTACCTATTATGTAATTTGAATCTAAAATATAGTTCCAAATGTACAAATTGTTATTGTGGTACGAGGTGCGCTTTCTTAGTCCTGTCAGAACAGTGCTTGTTGACAAAAAATTTCGACTTAAAAAATCGCATGGCTTATTGAAGTAAAGACAGGTCAATTTAAACCACAGGAGCGTATTCTGCATTCAGTTTACTATAATTTGAATATAAAATATAGTTCTAAATGTTCAAATTAACATTGTCGTATGAGGTGCGCTTTTTTAGTCCAGTCAAAATGGTGCTTCTTGACCAAAAATAAAAAATCGCCGGGCTTATTGAAGTAAACACAGCAAAATTTCAACCACATAAGCATATTATGCATACAATTTACTACAATTTGAATATAAAATGCGATTCCAAATGTTCAAATTAACATTGTGGTACGAGGTGCGCTCTTTTAGTCCATGAAAATGGTGCTTTTTAACCATAAATAAAAATTCGCAGGGCTTATTGAGCTAAAGACAGCTCAATTTCATCCACAGATGCGTATTCTGCATGCAATTTACTAAAATTTTAATACAAAATATGATTCCAAATGTTCAAATTAACATTGTGGTACGAGGTGCGCTTTATAAGTCCAGTCATAACGGTGCTTCTTGACCATAAATAAAAAATCGCAGGTTTTATTGAAGTAAATACAGGTCAATTTAAACTACATAAGCGTATTCTGCATGCAATTTACTACAATTTGAATATAAAATTTAATTTGAAATGTTCAAATTAACATTGTGGTACAAAGTGCGCTTTTCCAGTCCAGTCAAAATGGTGCTTCTTGACCATAAATAAAAAATAGCAGAGCTTATTGAAGTAAAGACAGGTCAATTTAAACCACACAAGCGTACTCTACATGCAATTTACTACAATTGGAATTTAAAATATAATTCCAACTGTTCAAATTAACATTGTCGTACGAGATGCGCTTTTTTAGTCCAGTTAAATGGGGCTTCTTGACCATAAATAAAAAATCGCAGGGCTTATTGATGTAAAGACAGGACAATTTAAACCACAGAGGTGTATTCTGCATGCAATTTACTGCAATTTGAATATAAAATATCAATCCAAATGTTCAAATTAACATTGTCGTACGAGATGCGGTTTATTTAGTCCAGTGATAACGGTGCTTCTTAAAGATAAATTTCGATGTTAGAAAATCGCAGGGCTTATTGAAGGAAAAATAGCTAAATTTCAACTACA
This sequence comes from Cosmopolites sordidus, assembly GCA_031761425.1. NCBI lineage: Eukaryota > Metazoa > Arthropoda > Insecta > Coleoptera > Curculionidae > Cosmopolites > Cosmopolites sordidus. The sequence goes on along the minus strand of JARFXV010000563.1, from coordinate 1,792,911 downwards.
GAAGCGTATTCTGCATGCAATTTACTACAATTTGAATGTAAAATATAATTTATAATGTTCAAATTTACATTCTGGTATGAGGTGCGGTTTTTTAGTTCACTCAAATGGTGCTTCTTGGCCATAAACAAAAAATCGCAGGGCTTATTAAGGTAAAGACAGCTCAATTTCAACTACCGAGACGTATTCTGCATGCAATTTACTACAATTTGTATCTAAAATGTAGTTCCAAATGTTCAAATTAAAATTTTCGTACGAGGTGCGGTGTTTTAGTCCAGTTAAAACGGTGCTTCTTAACCAAGTCGCAGAGTTTATTGAACTAAAGACAGCCCAATTTCAACCATAGAAGCGTATTCTGCATGCAATTTACTACAACTTGGATACCAAATCTGGTTTTAAAGGTTCAAATTAACATTGTGGTACGAAGTGCGCTTTTTTACTCCTGTCAAAATGGTGCTTCTTGACCATAAATAAAAAATCGCAGGGCTTATTAAAGTAAAGACAGGTCAATTTCAATTACAGAAGCATATTCTGCATGCAATTTTCTATAATTTGAATAAAAATTTAGTTGTAAATGTTCAAATTAATATTGTGGTACGAGATGGGCTTTTTTAGTCTAGTCAAAACGGTGCTTCTTGACCATAAATAGAAAATCGCAGAGCTTATTAAAGTGAAGAGAGCTCAATTTCAACCACAGAAGCATATTCTGCATGCAATTTACTACAATTTGAATATAAAATGCGAGTCCAAATGTTCTAATTAACATTGTGATATGAGGTGCGTTTTTTAAGTACAGTCAAAACAGGGCTCCTTGACCATAAATAGAAAGTCGCAGGGCTTATTAAAGTGAAGACAGCTCAATTTCAACCACAGAAGCATATTCTGCATGCAATTTACTTCAACTTGAATATAAAATTTGATTCCAAATGTTCAAATTAACATTGTGATATGAGGTGCGTTTTTTTAGTACAGTCAAAACAGGGCTCCTTGACCATAAATAGAAAATCGCAGGGCTTATTAAAGTAAAGAGAGCTCAATTTCAACCACAGAAGCATATTCTGCATGCAATTTACTTCAACTTGAATATAAAATTTGATTCCAAATGTTCAAATTAACATTGTGATATGAGGTGCGTTTTTTTAGTACAGTCAAAACAGGGCTCCTTGACCATAAATAGAAAATCGCAGGGCTTATGAAAGTGAAGACAGCTCAATTACAATCACAGAAGCATATTCTGCATGAAATTTTCTACAATTTGAATATAAAATTTAGTTATAAATGTTCAAATTAACATTGTGGTACGAGATGCGCTTCTTTAGTCCAGTCAAAAACGTGCTTCTTGACCATAAGTAAAAAATCGCAGGGTTTATTCAAGTAAAGATAGTTCAAATTAAACTACAAAAGCATATTCTGCATGCAATTTACTTCAATTTGAATATAAAATTTGATTCCAAATGTTCAAATTAACATTGTCATATGAGGTGCGCTTTTTTAGTCTAGTCAAAACGGTGCTTCTTGACCAAAAATAAAAAATCGCAGGACTTATTAAAGTGGAGACAGCTAAATTTCAACCACAGAAGCGGATTCTGCATGCAATTTACTACAATTTGAATATAAAATTTGATTCCAAATGTTCAAATTAACATTGTGGTACGAGGTGCGCTTTTTTAGTCCATTCAAAACGGTTCTTCTTGACCAAAAATAAAAAATCGCAGGACTTATTAAAGTGGAGACAGCTAAATTTCAACCACAGAAGCGGATTCTGCATGCAATTTACTACAATTTGAATATAAAATTTGATTCCAAATGTTCAAATTAACATTGTGATATGAGGTGCGTTTTTTTAGTCTAGTCAAAACGGTGCTTCTTGACCATAAATAGAAAATCGCAGGGCTTATTAAAGTGAAGAGAGCTCAATTTCAACCACAGAAGCATATTCTGCATGCAATTTACTACAATTTGAATATAAAATGCGAGTCCAAATGTTCTATTTAACATTGTGATATGAGGTGCGTTTTTTTAGTCCAGTCAAAACGGTGCTTCTTGACCATAAGTAAAAAATCGCAGGGCTTATTCAAGTAAAGATAGTTCAAATTAAACTACAAAAGCATATTCTGCATGCAATTTACTTCAATTTGAATATAAAATTTGATTCCAAATGTTCAAATTAACATTGTGATATGAGGTGCGTTTTTTTAGTCCAGTCAAAACAGGGCTCCTTGACCATAAATAGAAAATCGCAGGACTGATTAAAGTGGAGACAGCTAAATTTCAACCACAGAAGCGGATTCTGCATGCAATTTACTTCAATTTGAATATAAAATTTGATTTCAAATGTTCAAATTAACATTGTGGTACGAGGTGCGCTTTTTTAGTCCATTCAAAACGGTTCTTCTTGACCAAAAATAAAAAATCGCAGGACTTATTAAAGTGGAGACAGCTAAATTTCAACCACAGAAGCGGATTCTGCATGCAATTTACTACAATTTGAATATAAAATTTGATTCCAAATGTTCAAATTAACATTGTGATATGAGGTGCGTTTTTTTAGTCTAGTCAAGACGGTGCTTCTTGACCATAAATAGAAAATCGCAGGGCTTATTAAAGTGAAGAGAGCTCAATTTCAACCACAGAAGCATATTCTGCATGCAATTTACTACAATTTGAATATAAAATGCGAGTCCAAATGTTCTATTTAACATTGTGATATGAGGTGCGTTTTTTTAGTCCAGTCAAAACGGTGCTTCTTGACCATAAGTAAAAAATCGCAGGGCTTATTCAAGTAAAGATAGTTCAAATTAAACTACAAAAGCATATTCTGCATGCAATTTACTTCAATTTGAATATAAAATATGATTCCAAATGTTCAAATTAACATTGTGATATGAGGTGCGTTTTTTTAGTCCAGTCAAAACAGGGCTCCTTGACCATAAATAGAAAATCGCAGGACATATTAAAGTGGAGACAGCTAAATTTCAACCACAGAAGCGGATTCTGCATGCAATTTACTTCAATTTGAATATAAAATTTGATTTCAAATGTTCAAATTAACATTGTGGTACGAGGTGCGCTTTTTTAGTCCATTCAAAACGGTTCTTCTTGACCAAAAATAAAAAATCGCAGGACTTATTAAAGTGGAGACAGCTAAATTTCAACCACAGAAGCGGATTCTGCATGCAATTTACTACAATTTGAATATAAAATTTGATTCCAAATGTTCAAATTAACATTGTGATATGAGGTGCGTTTTTTTAGTCTAGTCAAAACGGTGCTTCTTGACCATAAATAGAAAATCGCAGGGCTTATTAAAGTGAAGAGAGCTCAATTTCAACCACAGAAGCATATTCTGCATGCAATTTACTACAATTTGAATATAAAATGCGAGTCCAAATGTTCTATTTAACATTGTGATATGAGGTGCGTTTTTTTAGTCCAGTCAAAACGGTGCTTCTTGACCATAAGTAAAAAATCGCAGGGCTTATTCAAGTAAAGATAGTTCAAATTAAACTACAAAAGCATATTCTGCATGCAATTTACTTCAATTTGAATATAAAATTTGATTCCAAATGTTCAAATTAACATTGTGATATGAGGTGCGTTTTTTTAGTCCAGTCAAAACAGGGCTCCTTGACCATAAATAGAAAATCGCAGGACATATTAAAGTGGAGACAGCTAAATTTCAACCACAGAAGCGGATTCTGCATGCAATTTACTTCAATTTGAATATAAAATTTGATTTCAAATGTTCAAATTAACATTGTGGTACGAGGTGCGCTTTTTTAGTCCATTCAAAACGGTTCTTCTTGACCAAAAATAAAAAATCGCAGGACTTATTAAAGTGGAGACAGCTAAATTTCAACCACAGAAGCGGATTCTGCATGCAATTTACTACAATTTGAATATAAAATTTGATTCCAAATGTTCAAATTAACATTGTGATATGAGGTGCGTTTTTTTAGTCTAGTCAAAACGGTGCTTCTTGACCATAAATAGAAAATCGCAGGGCTTATTAAAGTGAAGAGAGCTCAATTTCAACCACAGAAGCATATTCTGCATGCAATTTACTACAATTTGAATATAAAATGCGAGTCCAAATGTTCTATTTAACATTGTGATATGAGGTGCGTTTTTTTAGTCCAGTCAAAACGGTGCTTCTTGACCATAAGTAAAAAATCGCAGGGCTTATTCAAGTAAAGATAGTTCAAATTAAACTACAAAAGCATATTCTGCATGCAATTTACTTCAATTTGAATATAAAATTTGATTCCAAATGTTCAAATTAACATTGTGATATGAGGTGCGTTTTTTTAGTCCAGTCAAAACAGGGCTCCTTGACCATAAATAGAAAATCGCAGGACTGATTAAAGTGGAGACAGCTAAATTTCAACCACAGAAGCGGATTCTGCATGCAATTTACTTCAATTTGAATATAAAATTTGATTTCAAATGTTCAAATTAACATTGTGGTACGAGGTGCGCTTTTTCAGTCCATTCAAAACGGTTCTTCTTGACCAAAAATAAAAAATCGCAGGACTTATTAAAGTGGAGACAGCTAAATTTCAACCACAGAAGCGTATTCTGCATGCAATTTACTACAATTTGAATATAAAATGCGAGTCCAAATGTTCTAATTAACATTGTGATATGAGGTGCGTTTTTTTAGTACAGTCAAAACAGGGCTCCTTGACCATAAATGGAAAATCGCAGGGCTTATGAAAGTGAAGACCGCTCAATTACAATCACAGAAGCATATTCTGCATGCAATTTTCTACAATTTGAATATAAAATTTAGTTGTAAATGTTCAAATTAACATTGTGATACGAGATGCGCTTTTTTAGTCCAGTCAAAACGGTGCTTCTTGACCATCATTAAAAAATCGCAGGGCTTATTCAAGTAAAGATAGTTCAAATTAAACTACAAAAGCATATTCTGCATGCAATTTACTTCAATTTGAATATAAAATTTGATTCCAAATGTTCAAATTAACATTGTGGTACGAGGTGCGCTTTTTTAGTCCATTCAAAACGGTTCTTCTTGGCCAAAAATAAAAAATCGCAGGACTTATTAATGTGGAGACAGCTAAATTTCAACCACAGAAGCGTATTCTGCATGCAATTTACTACAATTTGAATATAAAATGCGAGTCCAAATGTTCTAATTAACATTGTGATATGAGGTGCGTTTTTTTAGTCTAGTCAAAACGGTGCTTCTTGACCATAAATAGAAAATCGCAGGGCTTATTAAAGTGAAGAGAGCTCAATTTCAACCACAGAAGCATATTCTGCATGCAATTTACTTCAATTTGAATATAAAATTTGATTTCAAATGTTCAAATTAACATTGTGATATGAGGTGCGCTTTTTTAGTCCAGTCAAAACAGGGCTCCTTGACCATAAATAGAAAATCGCAGGGCTTATTAAAGCGAAGAGAGCTCAATTTCAACCACAGAAGCATATTCTGCATGCAATTTTCTACAATTTGAATATAAAATTTAGTTGTAAATGTTCAAATTAACATTGTGATACGAGATGCGCTTTTTTAGTCCAGTCAAAACGGTGCTTCTTGACCATAATTAAAAAATCGCAGGGCTTATTCAAGTAAAGATAGTTCAAATTAAACTACAAAAGCATATTCTGCATGCAATTTACTTCAATTTGAATATAAAATTTGATTCCAAATGTTCTAATTAACATTGTGATATGAGGTGCGTTTTTTTAGTACAGTCAAAACAGGGCTCCTTGACCATAAATAGAAAATCGCAGGGCTTATGAAAGTGAAGACAGCTCAATTACAATCACAGAAGCATATTCTGCATGCAATTTTCTACAATTTGAATATAAAATTTAGTTGTAAATGTTCAAATTAACATTGTGGTACGAGATGCGCTTTTTTAGTCCAGTCAAAACGGTGCTTCTTGACCATAAGTAAAAAATCGCAGGGCTTATTCAAGTAAAGATAGTTCAAATTAAACTACAAAAGCATATTCTGCATGCAATTTACTTCAATTTGAATATAAAATTTGATTCCAAATGTTCAAATTAACATTGTGATATGAGGTGCGTTTTTTTAGTCTAGTCAAAACGGTGCTTCTTGACCATAAATAGAAAATCGCAGGGCTTATTAAAGGGAAGAGAGCTCAATTTCAACCACAGAAGCATATTCTGCATGCAATTTTCTACAATTTGAATATAAAATTTAGTTGTAAATGTTCAAATTAACATTGTGATACGAGATGCGCTTTTTTAGTCCAGTCAAAACGGTGCTTCTTGACCATAATTAAAAAATCGCAGGGCTTATTCAAGTAAAGATAGTTCAAATTAAACTACAAAAGCATATTCTGCATGCAATTTACTTCAATTTGAATATAAAATTTGATTCCAAATGTTCAAATTAACATTGTGATATGAGGTGCGTTTTTTTAGTCCAGTCAAAACAGGGCTCCTTGACCATAAATAGAAAATCGCAGGGCTTATTAAAGCGAAGAGAGCTCAATTTCAACCACAGAAGCATATTCTGCATGCAATTTTCTACAATTTGAATATAAAATTTAGTTGTAAATGTTCAAATTAACATTGTGATACGAGATTCGCTTTTTTAGTCCAGTCAAAACGGTGCTTCTTGACCATAAGTAAAAAATTGCAGGGCTTATTCAAGTAAAGATAGTTCAAATTAAACTACAAAAGCATATTCTGCATGCAATTTACTTCAATTTGAATATAAAATTTGATTCCAAATGTTCAAATTAACATTGTGATATGAGGTGCGCTTTTTTAGTCCAGTCAAAACAGGGCTCCTTGACCATAAATAGAAAATCGCAGGGCTTATTAAAGTAAAGAGAGCTCAATTTCAACCACAGAAGCATATTCTGCATGCAATTTTCTACAATTTGAATATAAAATTTAGTTGTAAATGTTCAAATTAACTTTGTGGTACGAGATGGGCTTTTTTAGTCCAGTCAAAACGGTGCATCTTGACCATAAGTAAAAAATCGCAGGGCTTATTCAAGTAAAGATAGTTCAAATTAAACTACAAAAGCATATTGTGCATGCAATTTACTTCAATTTGAATATAAAATTTGATTTCAAATGTTCAAATTAACATTGTGGTACGAGGTGCGCTTTTTTAGTCCATTCAAAACGGTTCTTCTTGACCAAAAATAAAAAATCGCAGGACTTATTAAAGTGGAGACAGCTAAATTTCAACCACAGAAGCGGATTCTGCATGCAATTTACTACAATTTGAATATAAAATTTGATTCCAAATGTTCAAATTAACATTGTGATATGAGGTGCGTTTTTTTAGTCTAGTCAAAACGGTGCTTCTTGACCATAAATAGAAAATCGCAGGGCTTATTAAAGTGAAGAGAGCTCAATTTCAACCACAGAAGCATATTCTGCATGCAATTTACTACAATTTGAATATAAAATGCGAGTCCAAATGTTCTATTTAACATTGTGATATGAGGTGCGTTTTTTTAGTCCAGTCAAAACGGTGCTTCTTGACCATAAGTAAAAAATCGCAGGGCTTATTCAAGTAAAGATAGTTCAAATTAAACTACAAAAGCATATTCTGCATGCAATTTACTTCAATTTGAATATAAAATTTGATTCCAAATGTTCAAATTAACATTGTGATATGAGGTGCGTTTTTTTAGTCCAGTCAAAACAGGGCTCCTTGACCATAAATAGAAAATCGCAGGACATATTAAAGTGGAGACAGCTAAATTTCAACCACAGAAGCGGATTCTGCATGCAATTTACTTCAATTTGAATATAAAATTTGATTTCAAATGTTCAAATTAACATTGTGGTACGAGGTGCGCTTTTTTAGTCCATTCAAAACGGTTCTTCTTGACCAAAAATAAAAAATCGCAGGACTTATTAAAGTGGAGACAGCTAAATTTCAACCACAGAAGCGGATTCTGCATGCAATTTACTACAATTTGAATATAAAATTTGATTCCAAATGTTCAAATTAACATTGTGATATGAGGTGCGTTTTTTTAGTCTAGTCAAAACGGTGCTTCTTGACCATAAATAGAAAATCGCAGGGCTTATTAAAGTGAAGAGAGCTCAATTTCAACCACAGAAGCATATTCTGCATGCAATTTACTACAATTTGAATATAAAATGCGAGTCCAAATGTTCTATTTAACATTGTGATATGAGGTGCGTTTTTTTAGTCCAGTCAAAACGGTGCTTCTTGACCATAAGTAAAAAATCGCAGGGCTTATTCAAGTAAAGATAGTTCAAATTAAACTACAAAAGCATATTCTGCATGCAATTTACTTCAATTTGAATATAAAATTTGATTCCAAATGTTCAAATTAACATTGTGATATGAGGTGCGTTTTTTTAGTCCAGTCAAAACAGGGCTCCTTGACCATAAATAGAAAATCGCAGGACTGATTAAAGTGGAGACAGCTAAATTTCAACCACAGAAGCGGATTCTGCATGCAATTTACTTCAATTTGAATATAAAATTTGATTTCAAATGTTCAAATTAACATTGTGGTACGAGGTGCGCTTTTTCAGTCCATTCAAAACGGTTCTTCTTGACCAAAAATAAAAAATCGCAGGACTTATTAAAGTGGAGACAGCTAAATTTCAACCACAGAAGCGTATTCTGCATGCAATTTACTACAATTTGAATATAAAATGCGAGTCCAAATGTTCTAATTAACATTGTGATATGAGGTGCGTTTTTTTAGTACAGTCAAAACAGGGCTCCTTGACCATAAATGGAAAATCGCAGGGCTTATGAAAGTGAAGACCGCTCAATTACAATCACAGAAGCATATTCTGCATGCAATTTTCTACAATTTGAATATAAAATTTAGTTGTAAATGTTCAAATTAACATTGTGATACGAGATGCGCTTTTTTAGTCCAGTCAAAACGGTGCTTCTTGACCATCATTAAAAAATCGCAGGGCTTATTCAAGTAAAGATAGTTCAAATTAAACTACAAAAGCATATTCTGCATGCAATTTACTTCAATTTGAATATAAAATTTGATTCCAAATGTTCAAATTAACATTGTGGTACGAGGTGCGCTTTTTTAGTCCATTCAAAACGGTTCTTCTTGGCCAAAAATAAAAAATCGCAGGACTTATTAATGTGGAGACAGCTAAATTTCAACCACAGAAGCGTATTCTGCATGCAATTTACTACAATTTGAATATAAAATGCGAGTCCAAATGTTCTAATTAACATTGTGATATGAGGTGCGTTTTTTTAGTCTAGTCAAAACGGTGCTTCTTGACCATAAATAGAAAATCGCAGGGCTTATTAAAGTGAAGAGAGCTCAATTTCAACCACAGAAGCATATTCTGCATGCAATTTACTTCAATTTGAATATAAAATTTGATTTCAAATGTTCAAATTAACATTGTGATATGAGGTGCGCTTTTTTAGTCCAGTCAAAACAGGGCTCCTTGACCATAAATAGAAAATCGCAGGGCTTATTAAAGCGAAGAGAGCTCAATTTCAACCACAGAAGCATATTCTGCATGCAATTTTCTACAATTTGAATATAAAATTTAGTTGTAAATGTTCAAATTAACATTGTGATACGAGATGCGCTTTTTTAGTCCAGTCAAAACGGTGCTTCTTGACCATAATTAAAAAATCGCAGGGCTTATTCAAGTAAAGATAGTTCAAATTAAACTACAAAAGCATATTCTGCATGCAATTTACTTCAATTTGAATATAAAATTTGATTCCAAATGTTCTAATTAACATTGTGATATGAGGTGCGTTTTTTTAGTACAGTCAAAACAGGGCTCCTTGACCATAAATAGAAAATCGCAGGGCTTATGAAAGTGAAGACAGCTCAATTACAATCACAGAAGCATATTCTGCATGCAATTTTCTACAATTTGAATATAAAATTTAGTTGTAAATGTTCAAATTAACATTGTGGTACGAGATGCGCTTTTTTAGTCCAGTCAAAACGGTGCTTCTTGACCATAAGTAAAAAATCGCAGGGCTTATTCAAGTAAAGATAGTTCAAATTAAACTACAAAAGCATATTCTGCATGCAATTTACTTCAATTTGAATATAAAATTTGATTCCAAATGTTCAAATTAACATTGTGATATGAGGTGCGTTTTTTTAGTCTAGTCAAAACGGTGCTTCTTGACCATAAATAGAAAATCGCAGGGCTTATTAAAGGGAAGAGAGCTCAATTTCAACCACAGAAGCATATTCTGCATGCAATTTTCTACAATTTGAATATAAAATTTAGTTGTAAATGTTCAAATTAACATTGTGATACGAGATGCGCTTTTTTAGTCCAGTCAAAACGGTGCTTCTTGACCATAATTAAAAAATCGCAGGGCTTATTCAAGTAAAGATAGTTCAAATTAAACTACAAAAGCATATTCTGCATGCAATTTACTTCAATTTGAATATAAAATTTGATTCCAAATGTTCAAATTAACATTGTGATATGAGGTGCGTTTTTTTAGTCCAGTCAAAACAGGGCTCCTTGACCATAAATAGAAAATCGCAGGGCTTATTAAAGCGAAGAGAGCTCAATTTCAACCACAGAAGCATATTCTGCATGCAATTTTCTACAATTTGAATATAAAATTTAGTTGTAAATGTTCAAATTAACATTGTGATACGAGATTCGCTTTTTTAGTCCAGTCAAAACGGTGCTTCTTGACCATAAGTAAAAAATTGCAGGGCTTATTCAAGTAAAGATAGTTCAAATTAAACTACAAAAGCATATTCTGCATGCAATTTACTTCAATTTGAATATAAAATTTGATTCCAAATGTTCAAATTAACATTGTGATATGAGGTGCGCTTTTTTAGTCCAGTCAAAACAGGGCTCCTTGACCATAAATAGAAAATCGCAGGGCTTATTAAAGCGAAGAGAGCTCAATTTCAACCACAGAAGCATATTCTGCATGCAATTTTCTACAATTTGAATATAAAATTTAGTTGTAAATGTTCAAATTAACATTGTGATACGAGATGCGCTTTTTTAGTCCAGTCAAAACGGTGCTTCTTGACCATAATTAAAAAATTGCAGGGCTTATTCAAGTAAAGATAGTTCAAATTAAACTACAAAAGCATATTCTGCATGCAATTTACTTCAATTTGAATATAAAATTTGATTCCAAATGTTCAAATTAACATTGTGATATGAGGTGCGCTTTTTTAGTCCAGTCAAAACAGGGCTCCTTGACCATAAATAGAAAATCGCAGGGCTTATTAAAGCGAAGACAGCTCAATTTCAACCACAGAAGCATATTCTGCATGCAATTTTCTACAATTTGAATATAAAATTTAGTTGTAAATGTTCAAATTAACATTGTGATACGAGATGCGCTTTTTTAGTCCAGTCAAAACGGTGCTTCTTGACCATAAGTAAAAAATTGCAGGGCTTATTCAAGTAAAGATAGTTCAAATTAAACTACAAAAGCATATTCTGCATGCAATTTACTTCAATTTGAATATAAAATTTGATTCCAAATGTTCAAATTAACATTGTGATATGAGGTGCGTTTTTTTAGTCCAGTCAAAACAGGGCTCCTTGACCATAAATAGAAAATCGCAGGGCTTATTAAAGTAAAGAGAGCTCAATTTCAACCACAGAAGCATATTCTGCATGCAATTTTCTACAATTTGAATATAAAATTTAGTTGTAAATGTTCAAATTAACTTTGTGGTACGAGATGGGCTTTTTTAGTCCAGTCAAAACGGTGCATCTTGACCATAAGTAAAAAATCGCAGGGCTTATTCAAGTAAAGATAGTTCAAATTAAACTACAAAAGCATATTGTGCATGCAATTTACTTCAATTTGAATATAAAATTTGATTCCAAATGTTCAAATTAACATTGTGGTACGAGGTGCGCTTTTTTAGTCCAGTCAAAACGGTTCTTCTTGACCAAAAATAAAAAATCGCAGGACTTATTAAAGTGGAGACAGCTAAATTTCAACCACAGAAGCGTATTGTGCATGCAATTTACTACAATTTGAATATAAAATGCGAGTCCAAATGTTCTAATTAACATTGTGATATGAGGTGCGTTTTTTTAGTACAGTCAAAACAGGGCTCCTTGACCATAAATAGAAAATCGCAGGGCTTATTAAAATGAAGAGAGCTCAATTACAATCACAGAAGCATATTCTGCATGCAATGTTCTACAATTTGAATATAAGATTTAGTTGTAAATGTTCAAATTAACATTGTGATACGAGATACGCTTTTTTAGTCCAGTCAAAACGGTGCTTCTTGACCATAATTAAAAAATCGCAGGGCTTATTCAAGTAAAGATTGTTCAAATTAAACTACAAAAGCATATTCTGCATGCAGTTTACTTCAATATGAATATAAAATTTGATTCCATATGTTCAAATTAACATTGTGATATGAGGTGCGTTTTTTTAGTCCAGTCAAAACAGGGCTCCTTGACCATACATAGAAAATCGCAGGGCTTATTAAAATGGAGACAGCTCAATTTCAACCACAGAAGCATATTCTGCATGCAATTTTCTACAATTTGAATATAAAATTTAGTTGTAAATGTTCAAATTAACATTGTGGTACGAGATGCGCCTTTGTAGTCCAGTCAAAACGGTGCTTCTTGACCATAAGTAAAAAATCGCAGGGCTTATTCAAGTAAAGATAGTTCAAATTAAACTACAAAAGCATATTCTGCATGCAATTTACTTCAATTTGAATATAAAATTTGATTCTAAATGTTGAAATCAACATTGTGGTACGAGGTGCCCTTTATAAGTCGAGTCATAACGGTGTTTCTTGACCATAAATACAAAATTGCAGGGTTTATTGAAGTAAAGACAGGTCAATTTAAACCACATGAGCATATTTTGCAAGCAATTTGCTACAATTTAAATGTAAAATATAGTTTAAAATGTTCAAATTAACATTGTCGTACGAGGTGCGCTTTTTTTAGTCCGGTCAGAACGGGGCTTCTTGACCATAAATTTCGATTTTAAATAATCGCAGGGTTTACTGAACCAAGGTCAAGTTAATTTCCATCACACAACCGTTTTCTGCGTGCATTTTACTATAATTGCGATATAAAGTATGGTCCCGAATGTTTAAATTAATGTTTTGGTACGAAGTACTCGCTTTTACTGGTGTCAAGGTGGAGCTTATACAGTCTATTATGACGTCTATTATTTACAGGGAAAGGAATATCGCTTATATGTGACTCTGTGTTTCTTTAAAACTATTACAATTCTTGTATGAATTAATTCAGTGCCCTATATCCTCAATTATACTTTGTGGTAAACTTGAAGAGATTTACCACTAAACACCAAATCAGTTTTTTTGAACTGCTCGACGTACGTTTTGCTAACCATGTTAGCATCATGAGGAGATGATTTCATCTCGTGATCCAGATTAAATCCAGATTAATCTGGATTAATCTTTAATATCCACATTAAATCATCTCCTGATGATGCTATCATAGTTAGCGAAACGTGCGTCGAGCAGTTTAAAAAAAGTGATTTGGTGTTTAGTGGCAAATCTCTTCGAGTTTAGTGTTTCACAGCAAAGGTATTGATATATTCTCGTGGTCTAAAATAAATTCTCTCTAAATATGAAGAGATTTAATTGATTTACGGCATTGAGCTTAGGTATTTTGATATTTTGTTTTATCTATTTTTGTTTGTATTCTAAGTGAACTATTTTTGTTCTTAATGAGCGAAAATAAAATGCGCCAATGAAATTTAATACCGCATTGTTTAGAAACCATCAAGGTCCAAAACAAAGCTGCGTCGACTTGTTTTAGACGTGTTTAACGCTCCGTTATATCCACTACGTGCCACACCTGCCCATCGCCGTGAAGTTGATTGGTGTTTGGAGACCTTATCGCACCTTGAAAGTTAATTATGAACTAGACGGGTTTTTTTTCTTTTTGTCTCTCTCTCTCTTCGTTCGGTGGTGAAACTTTTTTTCGGTGCCCGCTAATTTATAATGCTGCCGATGTATATCTGTAATGTACCAGTCCATGTCTAGATTGGTATCAGGTCTTCGGGTGACGTATTACGGTAGTGTATTTTTGTGATTTAGACGTTGAAACATGAGCCGATCGATGGACAAACGTTCTTTTTTTTGCTCGGAGACCGCTAGTGAAAAATGATCCTTGTTAGAGAAAATTGATTGTTTCAAGGTTCGAATATTCATTTTGATTTAGTTACAAGGAAGAAAAATTGAAGAAGTATTTTTATACCTTTAAAATAATTTCTCGTATTCTCATGTGGTGAGTTGATTCAAAGTGCGTCCCATTTTACATGCTCCCATCTAGCCAAGTCATCTTGAAAAATTTGATGAATAGGGAGGAAACTTTTCAATCTACTTTAATATCTATACTTATTCAAAAAAATCTATTTATAAAACATTCTCTTTCTTCTTCACTGTGTTTCTTTAATATAACTTTTCTCTGCATGAAAGAGTCCGTTTTTATTTCACGAAAAAAAAATTTAATCCAAAGTATTATTAGAATAACTTTATATTGGCGATTCATAATGGCGATAATAAAACATCTAATCAAAAGTGAACTAACCATCGGTTTATTCAGATGTATAATCAATGCGTCGTGAAATAAAAATTGATTTTTAACAATTTGAAAGTGACTGGTAATCGTTAGCGATTCATCCAAATAAAAACTAACAAGCGTCAGATCCACGTTCCGACCTTAATTCGTTCGGATGGCCCGTCAACAACGATTAAAAATTATCGATTTAAGACTTAATCAAATAACTTTTTTTTTGATATTGGTGACCTGTATTCGGGCGGCATTCGAAACGAGTTTTAAACAAAACAGTATTGATGCCAATTAGAAAACCTGTTGCTGACAATCAGTAAAGATTTAAGACATTTATACTAAACAATAATAAGGAAAAGAAAATTCAATGCTACTATAACAAACATTAAAAACACTGGGGAAAGGTAAGAAAATACAGTCAAAGCTTTTCATTTACGGTTCCGCTATTCGCGGATTAAAAAATTGTGACCACTTTTGTGTTGTTGGTCAAAAATGTCTTATAAAAAAGAATAAGAAAAAAAGAAGAAGAAAAAAGAAAAGAAGTTATGTAAATATAAAACTGGAATTTTTGTATAGAAAATACACGATTATTGTATGAAATTGATCAATATTTTATTCGAAGTATTGTCCATCGCTAGCTATATACATTCTGTCAAAAAGTACTGGGAATTGGTCAGTAAAACACAAAATGTTCAGTATTTATTCAAATTTATTGAATCGCCTTCAAAGTAGGCCCCTTCCGAAATAATACAATACGATGGTTGTTCGATGGTATTTGTTGAATTTTAAAATTCGTTCACAAAGATAGCCTTGTGAGATGATGTATGTCACAAACCTACTCTTTTTCGACGAATTTGCACTCTCAAACGCCGCATAACTCTTAAATAATATTCTTTATTGATCGTCTCAACTTCTGGCAAGAATTCCTAGTACACAAAACCGCGATAATCAAAGAAAACAGTCAACAGCACCTATTGACCGACTTTGACATGGTTTTTTCGGATTCGGCTAAGTTGAAAGGCGTCTTGTTGACTGGTTTGCATGTCAAACTCGTTTACCCATGTATCATCACCAGTTACAAAGCTTTTTATGAATGTGGTGTCGAAACTGACTCGTTCTAGCGATGTCTTCTTTAAGCGATTGAGTTTCTGAAGAAAATTCAGGTATTTTCTTCACTGCACCATTTCCTTCCCTTTAGCCATGTTAACTTCAAGACGTTGAAGACCTACCAGAGCGAGGCAAATCTTCCACCACATCTTGATTGCTTTTGAATGCACTGTACCACTTAGTACCATCAACATTTCCAGCGACTCGGTATATGAAATTCCATTTGCAATGCAACATTTAATCAATTAAAGAATTAATTCTTTGTTCGATGTTTTTATCCATTGTAAAAATCGTAAAACACACTTCAATATAGAGGATAGTTGTGCCAATTTTGCGATAGAAAGAATTTTGACAATCCCTTTTAGTGGGTTTTTCAAATGATTAATTCCCGGTACTTACTTTGAAATGCATACTTTGACAGAAAGTATTTTTCCCACCTATCTGATAATTTGTGGATGCAACGCCAAAAAAAAATGTTTTCTTACATTTTCGTAATAAGTGAAGCGCGGCTCAGCACGTGCGTGTCCCATCGATTCAAAATTCCCCAAATAGTAATCAGACGGAGCCAAGTCTGGTGATTAAGCCGTATGCGAAAATGTTTCCACAGCAAATGCCTCAAGCGTTTCCTTGACCTTTGTGTTGCCTTTTTTGATATTCTAGTCGTTTTTCACGCAAAGCTTGATTCAAATCGATCATTAGTTATCAGTAGCGTTCAGCGTTAATGGTTTTGCCAGGTTTTAGCAGCTCATAATAAATCTCACCCTTCTGATTTCACCAAACACACAACATTGTCTTCCGGGCATAGCGATTTGACCTTGAAGTCGATGTCGATGGTTTGCTTGGAGTTACCTATAATCTTTCACGCTTAGGATTCTCAAAATATGTTCACTTTTCATCACCACTTACAATACGATGGAGAAATGCCAGGTACAAAAATACCTGTCGCAAGTGATTTTTCGGTTTTCCTACTGTCTTTCATTCAGTTCATGTTGAATCTACTTTCGATCTTCTGAATCTTTCTCATTGCTTTTAAATGTATAAAGGCGACTTTTCGCGTTATATATTGAGCTACAGGAGCCAATAGTAGACTGTTTTTATCTACTGTAGACTTACAGAAATCATTTGACATGGTATCAAGAAAGAAAATCTGGGATAGTCAAACAAAAAAATGCCTATCAAAAATATTGAGTGAGTGTTAAGACTAAACCGATTAAGACATTGGGATAACAGTTATTACTGCAGATTTATGGGTTTTATAGTAGCTCATATAACCAAGCATAGGTCTGTACAGTCTTCCGCATGCTGGGTATTTAAGATCAAGGCAGTCTTTCCTCATGGAGCTGTACATTCCTGTATGCCTTCTCAAGTCATTTGAGTCTGTCGCTTGCCGTCTTTTCCCATTCAGACTTACAGAGTTTTCTCTAGACGATATTGTGGCGTCTTTGTTTTTACTTCTCAGATTTCATTTCTTGTTTATCTGTGTTATTTCCGAAATGAAACAAAAAACTAATAATTAGATATTTTAAATTAAATTAGAAAACCTTTTTTTCATCCACTCTGTAGAAAACAAATCAAAAATGGACAAACCTGAAAAAATGATTAGAAAATAAAAACAGTGAATAAGAGAGAAAGAAAAAGACATAAAAAAAAAATATAAATATTACAAGTTACAATAGGTGGTTCGATTAGTAATGTCGATTTTTTCGTAAAATTTATGAGTTTATTTCTGTAACAAAATAAATTACCATAATAATCAAAGTATTGGCCATCGCTAGCTATTCCGTTTTTTTGTTTGATTGAGCCAATCAGCAAGCCAATTTTTACTTTTTGATAAGGATGTAAGTGTTGCTTTGAAAGTCCGTGCTGCATGGATTAAAATAAGTGGTAGTGTGAAGGGACTAAGTCCGGTGGAATAGGACGCCCTATTTATCGCTTTCCAAATAGATTTTACAGCTGTTACAACATGGGACCGAGCATTATCATGCTGAAGAATGACTTTATCATGTCTTTGACCATATTCTACTCGTTTTTCCTTCAATGCTCGGTTTAATTTTATCAATTGTTCAATACTGCTGCCCTACTATGCCTACAAATACACAGCAAAGCCATGTATATTGAGCGCTGGTTGTAATGTTGAAGTCTGGCTTGAGTCTACCCATGATTTTTTGCGCTTTGGATTATCAAAATAAGTCCACTTTTCATCATCAGTTCCAACTCGATGCAAAAAACTTTTTGATTTTTGCCTGGCAGGCGACATTTTGCAGGTAGTTTTTCACCTTTCAATGTCTCTTTCCTCTCATTCATATGGAACCATTTTCCTTTCTTGTGAATCTTTTCTAATGCATGTAGACATTCGGCAATGATGGATTGGGCAACAATCAAAGCTTCTGCCTATTGTTTCAATGCAAATCTGCATTTTCAAACTTTTTAGGCTATTCTGGACGCTGGACGATAAGTGCCGTTCTCTCCGGTACATAATTCGGCATATTCAAAACTATGAAAAACTATATTTTTTTGCACAATGACAATTAATAAGGAACTGACTTTTGATGAAGTATGTTTACACTCCAAAACGCTATAGGCTTCATTAGTTTATACGAATAAATGTATTAGTAAGGCCATCTCTTAGTAAAATCAACATCATTAGCTGAAACACCTATTAAATGCAAATAAAATCAAATCAAACAACTTTTTCAAACCTCTCGTTATCGTATGTAGTTAACGACATAAAATTCCTGCAGCTCCCTAACGCACTTTCCACAACACATAACACTAATCAAGTCGAAAAATAACAGAGGTGTGCTCACTCAAGATAATCTGAAAACATTCCGTAGATAACGGCCAAAACACAAATCAAAATGACAAGTCGGAGTTGCGCTATCACCCGTATTTATCAGCCGGCTAGTCATTTCCTTTTTGGACGTGAAATTAGCAGCTTGGAACTAACGATTCTACCGGGTGTTGGTCGAGAAGTAGTCCATCAAAACACAGGGTAATCCTGGCGATTCTATTGTTTTTTGTTCTGCGTTGCTATTGGTTTAGATTTTTTTCAGATCAGAATATTCATAAAGTATTGTTTCTTTCTTTTGAGATTGAGTTCAGTTCAACTAAAGCAAAAATTGCCTTATTTCTAAAATCAAAACCGGAAGATTAACCGTTCATCATGAACAATATTTCAATTCCTCCCAATTCCTCCCATCCTTCCTTGAACTGATGCTTTCGGGCTTGATGCAAGCTTTTCCACAAATAAAAATTGGGAGTATGTTTCAGAGTATCGATATGTCTAAGTTCAAGTGAAGAAATTGCCTGAAACAGTACCTTTCTCTAAAACCGTCTAACAACGGCGTCAAATTATGAGTTAGATGTGATTCAAAATCTGGCTATACATACAACTTGAATATACAGGGTGTTAAGTAAACATGCGGCAAAAATGCAAAGGGTTATTCCTTGTCCTATTCTAAGAATATTTTATCCTATGATGATTTTTGAAAAACCCCTTTGTTTCGAAGATACAGGGCGAACAAAATTTGCGAAGTAGGGTGTACGTCAATGAGTTTATCAAGTACAAAATTTTTTTTTCGATCTCGATCACTTGGAACGGCTGTTTATACTAGTAAGTGGATTTCATCGGTCGCATTTGTTTACATAGATTGAGTGACGTTTGGCTGTTTGACGTGTGTTAAATAGTGAGTGAAGTCCTCTATCATAATGTATACAAACGCCGAGATGACTGACATGCACTTCATGTATGGACTTGCTGATGAAAATGCATTGCAAGCTAGGCGATTGTACAGTGAACGATTTTCGATCTTCGAAAACATTCATCGACGTCTTCGTGAAACAGGCACATTGAAACGAACTGAAGGGTCAGGAAGATCACTGACTGTAAGAACGGTACGATTGGAACAGAATGTGCTGGACATGATAGCGGAAGAGCCTGGTAGTTCTACGCGAAAAATTGCAAATACTTTGAATGTGAGTCACTGAACAGTTTGGAAAATTCTTAAGGACAATTAGTTGTATCCATATCACATTCAACGCGTTCAGGCACTACTATCTGTTGATTTTCCTCTACGTATTGCATTATGTCAATGGATATTGCAAACTTTACTTCGCATCCCTCTATTCCTGACACAAATTCTTTTCACCGATAAAGCCACTTTCGCAAGAAACGCAATAAGGAATTTTCATAATAACCATGTGTGGGCAGATGAAAATCCGCATGAGGTATGCGAAGATAGATTTCAACGTCAGTTCTCGTTGAATGTTTGGGTTAGAATTGTAGGTGACTGTCTAATTGGACCGGTATTTCTATCACAAAGACTTACTGGCGAGGTGTATCGCAACTTTTTGGAAGTAACGCTGCCTGACTTTCTGGAAGATGTACCATTGGCAACAAGTTTGGTTGCTCGTTCGGTTCGGTTCAGTTTGGTTGCTCGTGATTTTTTAACAGCAACATACGGATATCGCTGAATTGGTCGAAGTGGGCCACACGCATGGCCTGCTCGATCCCCGGACTTAAACCCCCTAGATTATTTCTTCTGAGGATACCTGAAGTTATTACCCTGGATACCTGGACTTAAACCCCCTGGATTATTTTTTCTGGGGATATCTGAAGTCATTACTTTACGCTACTCCGTTGAAGAATTTGGATGATTTACGAAATCGAATAATTGCTGGGTGTAACTCAATTTGAAACGACCTTGGTGTGTTTGAAAGAGTTAGGCAGTCAATGACGAGAAGATTGAATGCTTGTATCAAGACTAGAGGAACTCATTTCGAACATTTATTGTAGATTGAGCAACTTTACTTTTTGATAATGAAATGTTGTTAATGTCGTAAAATTTGTTCACCCTGTGTCTTAGAAACAAAGGGGTTTTTCAAAAATCATCATACAACAAAATATTCTTAGAATAAGTCAAGGAATAACCCCTTTGCCGCATGTTTACCTCACACCCTGTATATTCATGAAGAGATGAAAATAGAAACCAAAATACAACTATAGGAGATTTCATCATGAAGTTAGCAGAAGCTATTCGAGATATTGATGTTAGCCTATGCTTTGACAGATTTTTTGCCAGCTCTCAGCTTATAAATAAATCCCCTTTTGCTTCAGTTGGTACATGAAAAATTACCAGAAAAAACATGCCTAATTTCGAAATAGACAGAAACCATCAAAGAGGTAATGCTCAGTTTTTATGCAAAGAGTCCTTTCAAATTGTCATGGCGATGAAATGACTGTAGTAAACAAAAGCGAAATATGGAAACCGAGAAGAAGTTCCTTGGTCAAAGATGGTAGAGTTCTATAACAAATACATGGGGGAGTGGATCTCTCAGATCAACTTGTTGGCCTCTACGACATGGATAGACAGACCGGCAAATGGTGGAAGAGAGTTTTCTATCGGACATTTCACACGGACAGCGGTTTCGGACAGCGGTCAATTCCTAGATCATATTTACTGAACTAAAAGAGCGAGAAAAAAATAAAAAGAGTTTCTTGAATTATGTGGTACCGCTGGTTGAATGTCTAATTAGTTATGACCGACAACATGCAAAAGTGGTACGCAGGAGACAATATCGTAGGCCGACATTAGGTTCTGGGCTACCGAATATAGGGGAATCACTTACTCATCGAAGAGCCAACAAGAAGAAGGTGTAGTCGCTGTACCAAAAACAAACAAGAAAGAAGAACAAAAACAGTTTGTGTAGCTTCCAATCAATCAATATACAAACACTGCTTTACTGCTTAGCACACGTAATATATGAAAAATAAAAAAGCTTTTAAATGTTTCCTTTTTTTTATGTTCTGACAACTAGTAATAATGGGACATATATGTTCCAACCCCCCAACATACCCCCTTTTGAAAAAAATCTTGAAATGATAATTTTTCTCTTTTTTTATGAACAATGTAAAGGGTAATGTCTGAATGATTGTGGCGTATTCATATATTTATTTCTTTATTTGAGGTTTTCGCCACGATCTAAAACTCAAAAAATATTAAAAATATCTGTTCTTATGTAAATAAAGAATCACTGGGTAAAAACAAAAAACCAAACGGAGACAAATTTCTCAGAGATTCTTTTTTTGTAATAAATTTGAAAGGAACAAAATTTTAAAAATATAAAAATGTTCTAAAAAATATACAAACTTTTAACGTTAATGTTTCGGGAAGTATTCTTCTCGCGTTTTCAAAACGAATCTAAAAATAAATTATATTAATTTCTATAAATTTTGAAAAGATAGAAAGCAAATATATTTTTTGTGTATGTCAATGATACTTACATTGACAATTAATTTTTAATGACAGTGACATACTACCAATATATATATATATATATATATATATATATATATATATATATATATATATATATATATATATATATATATATATATATACATATATATATATATATATATATATATATATATATATATATATATATATATATATATATATATATATATATATATATATATATATATACACACATATATATATATATATATATATATATATATATATATATATATATATATATATGTATATATATATATATATATATATCTAGGTGAGGTTTACCGTGTGATTGTTTATTGAAATTCTTAAGTGTTTTTAATTGCATTCTTTAGAATCGGGAACCATATTGAATTTAAATCTACCGAAGACATAGCAAGACAGTTATTTTTATTTAAATTAATTATAGCGGTTTCTTTTATCTTCTGTATTTTGTTACCGATTCTTTTAATATCGTTTTGAAATTATTCCAGTTGATTTTATGACCCGAATCCCATGCTTGTTTCTGCAAATTCTAGATTTATTAAAATCGCCCTTTTTAAGAAGGTTTTTATGCTCTTTTATTCTAGCATCTAACGGTCTAGATGTCTCATCTATATAGAATTTGCCACATGTAGAGGGAATTTTATAAACCACATTTTTGGTATTTTGTTCTGTGTTGTTTGGTTTAGTTTTTATTAATAGAGATCTAAGAGTATTTTTTGTTTTAAATGTCGTTCTTATGTTGTATTTATTTCCTACTCTTTTAATTGTGACAGAAATACCGCGGATATAAGGAATTGTGAGGTTCATTGTTTGAGAGTTATTATTATTGTTATTAATAAATTGTCTGTTTTGTCTGCAATCAAGTTTTAAACGATTTATCTATAAAAAATTTTGGGTAATTGTTTTTTATTAAAATGTCTTTTATGTGATTTGTTTCTTTTTGTAGTGTATCACTGTCGGTACAAACAAGTTTTGCTCTGTCATATAAACCTTTAATTACTCCTATTTTGACCGATTTTGAGTGACTGGAAAGAAATTGAGATACCTATCTGCGTTTATCGGTTTTTCTGTAAACTGTAGTTTTTAATGTGTTCGTTCTAAAGTGTCGAGGAATGGTAAATATTAAATATATTTACTTCCTATCTTTTCAGAATTTATAGAAATTAATATAATTTATTTTTAGATTCGTTTTGAAAACGGGAGGAGAATATTTCCCGAAACGTTAACATTAAAAGTTTGTATATTTTTTTAGAATATTTTTATATTTTTAAAATTTTATTTGTTTAGGCAAATTTATTACAAAATAGAATTACTGAGAAATTTGTCTCCGTTTGGTTTTTTTTGTTTTTACCCAGTGATTCTTTATTTACATAAGAACAGATATTTTTGATATTTTTTGAGTTTTAGATCGTGGCGAAAAACCCAAATAAAAAAATACGATCTAAAGGGTATATAACAAAATCAAGTCAAGTGAATAAAAACAAAAAACAAATTGGGACTGAAAGGGTTAACACTTTTAGATTATTTTCTTTGGGGTTAAATGTTTGTTGTTAAATATTTGGTCTATGTCGATAAACTAGTAACTATTGACGTCTTGGCAGCCCACATAACTCGGATAATTGTGGGCATAAGACTCCAATTGCTTGAAAAAGTGGTCGGAAATTGAATTGGTCGTGGTGAACATTTATCCGAAATTATTTTCAAACATTAATTCCATTGAATATCATTTGACATAAAATAAATAGTTACATCGTTTTATCGGTTATTGGTTATCGTTTTATTTGAATTTAAAGTGCGGATGTCATCTCCATGCTTATTAATTTTAATAGAATTAACTATAATAAAAAATACTCCCCATGGAATGGCCAACAAGAAGAAGGAGTAATCTCTGTATTAAGAATAAACAAAAAAGAACAAAAACATTATTTAATTGTTGAAATTGAAAATTGAAAAATCACAACAACACAATAAGTAGACTAGGACCGTCCCCGGTAGCCTCCCACTATCACAGTCAGACAACAGTGTATCTGCTACCAGCTCTTGTACCCAGCCGAAAAATACAGTCAAATGGGACGTTCGCTCCCCGATAACCATCTCTGGCCTGTCGGACGGTATAAAAAACGATCCTCCGGCACGTCGAGTCAATTTCCTTCTGATTATTGTAATTGCGAAGGCGTAGCGATGACACAGACCTTCTCAGTCTTCGTTCTCGACGTCTCCCTTTCCCTTCGACCATTCATTTTCTTTTGTCGTGCGGTTCTTCATAATAAATATGGATTTTTTTTTCTTTTTTGTTGGTTGACAAAAGGGCCATAACTTGGTAGGTCATTAATAACGTTTGACAGCTGTTGACGGTCAAAAGCGACACACAAATAAGGTAGTTTGTCATCGAGAGTGCGAAGGGGTGTGTTGCTGTCGAGAGTCGAGTTTGGGTGAAGGTTGACAAATATGACGGATTTGTACTTGCGAGACAGGAATTTGCTCAATTTTGACAATGAAGATAAACAGAAATGTGTGGTATAGTCTGTTTCAAGATATTTCGTTGCCCTTCTGTAAAATGTTGCCCCAATAAATCCCAATAAAAATATTCCCAGGATTTTCGAAGTATATATCGTTTTTTACCATATAGTTCTGAATTTCCAATTTAGTGTTATTTGCATTAGGAACTTTATTTTTTTGCGGTTATTTTAACTAGCATTGTCTATTACAATTACACTTTCCTTAGGCACATAGGGCAAAATACTATTTATCAACGAATCTTCAAAAAGTAAAGGTAAAGTTTTGGGGTTAGAGGCGTATCAGCAACTGAGAAGGTCAGCACCCCCCTCGGGCTATCAACCGTTGGTTTTGTGCTTAACCGAAATTATCTCAAGAAGCCTGCCGACTGGCGAGTGACCAACATAGAAAACCTCTCAGAAGGCATCCGGCCTTACCCAGCCTCGAACTGGCGTGACTGAGGGGTGATTCCTTGTCAGATTTTACACTCTTACCTAGAAACATTCACAAGAATTTTAGAAAAACTTTTTTGCCTAGTACGGAATTCGAAACCGGTCTATATTAACTGCCGCAACATAAGGCTGATGCCTTAGACACCACAGCTAACGAGGCTCAATCTTCGAAAAGTTCTGCTGGGGTGTCGTCATGGTAGTCCAAAGATGAACGATTGAAGAATATGAACCCATCCATCCTCGGGACCAGCATATAAATTTGTAATTCTTTTTCCCTTGTTCGCTGGCGCTTTGGTTTCGTCATGTTTCATCAAGATAGATAATGTGATGATTTTCTAATCTGTATTTTTGTATAGAGATTAAATAGTCAAAACGCCATCGTCGCAATCATTGATTTTATTAATATTTGTCTTTTATTAATGGTCCGATATGCAAAATCAGAGTTAATAATAATAATATACTCCAAGGCTAGTTCTGCTGAAAAGAAAGTTGATTTCATCCTTTCTTAGTCGCTGTTGCAATGAATAAAAGGTAGGCACAGTTTGCTCTTCATACATAGCATACATTTTTAACAATTTGCTTAGCTTCGGGCAATGTTTTCTTTTCAAATTAGCACTACCAGAAGCACAATGATCATTGCCAAGAACGCCACATGTTTAGCACGTTTGGAATAACAAAAAATACGATCGAAATTATAAAACTGCACTGTATAAGAGCAGAATGCGAACTAAACTAACATATTTCGAAACTACTAAACCAGGTATAAAATTAATTTTATCTTTTTATCCGTTATTTTATTAGACCCGATGTTTACGTTTCTTCCAACTTTGCAGGGTTTCGTCACGGCAGGAGTTGTTAAGAGTTTATTGCAGTCAATCAGTCAACGATATATCTTGAAACGCACTATACGAACTTTTTCCGTATACCAAGTTCCGTCTTGTCTACTTGAGCGCGTATTGTCACGTTGAAGTTTTGTGCTCCGTTCAAGAGAGGAATTAACCGATGATTCGGACTTAGTTTATGTGCCCGCGTCCGTCCAAAGAAGGAACAACAACGTAAATACAAAATTTATTATTATATTTTGTTATTATTTACATTATTCCTCCTGTTTGCCGTTATCCTTTCATAAATCATTCTTTCTTTTGAACATAGGCACTTCGTAATTACAGCACAAACCATTTAAAAATTAATGAATCATATAATATCAATTTGGTTCTCGAGTCTATTTAAATTGTTTTGTGTGAAACATTAAACCCACTTTTTTCATTTTCCGACGTGCGTTTTGCTAAACATCATCAAGAGATGATATAAACACAGCATTTTAAATGTATTGTTTTTCTTAAGAATGCCAAATTCCAACCTATTTTTATTATTCCCAATTACTGAAATAACCAAATTTATCATTTTAAATTTTTAAAATTTATTTCTTGGAATCTGGTTTAACTGCCATGATAGTATCCTCGGCCATGGAGATGGAACGTGAAAACAAAACTTAAGTCCATTGAAATCACAGTTAATCGGCATCGGAGACCGCCTATTTATCAAAAAGAAAACTGATCGAATCTTTGTCGGTTTTTTTTTATTTGTTCGTATTCACTATGGAGACCGCCGCATTCCTGCTGGTATTCCTGACGGCCGCCGAACGGACGGCTTGTTACCGAGCCGTCTTCGTCTGTCGTTTCAATCACTGTCACAGCGACCACCGTAAATCAATCTGCGGTGAACATTTCCCGAATTATTCATGCCGGGGGCCCTTTGTGGGACTCCGATGTCCGCATAATTGGCCACCGCGGCCCCTTTTTCATGGTAACCGATGGGCTCTGTGAAAAACTACCCAGGAAACGGTGGTCAGTCGCCTGGACGACTCGCCAGACTACCAATCGACAATTCTGCAATAGTTACCCGATGTCTCATCTCTTTACAATATTTTATAAAAATTCCGTTTTCACCAACATTAAAAACGTCCACGAAACGTTTATTAAATTTTATTGTCGAAGAATACTGAGTATTGTGCGCGAGTATTGTATTGAGTATTTGGTTTTGAAGGATCATTTTGCCGTTATAAACCTGAGTCGTTATAAAAAATATATTGTATTAGAAGAACTAAACGACGTTTACAGTAGAAGAACCTTTACGGTAGAATAGAAAAATTCTGTACTGAACTAAACAGAATATAAAACAGCAGATGAAATTTGCGAAAAAAAACTGTAGTGAAGTTTTTCAATGTAACTGGAAAAAATTTTTTTTTAGCGATGAAACTAAATGAAAAATTAATTTATTTGGTTGTGATGGTAAAATTTATATTTCTTTTCTTTATTTGGGTTTTTTGCCACTATCTAAAACTCAAAAAATATCAAAAATACCTGTTCTTATGTACAGAAAGAATCACTGGGTAAAAACAAAAAACCAAACGGAGACAAATTTCTCAGTGATTCTTTTTTGTAATAAATTTGCCTAACGAACAAAATTTTAAAGATATAAAAATGTTATAAAAAAATGTACAAACTTTTAACGTTAACGTTTCGGGGGGTACTCTCTCCCCGTTTTCAAAACTAAACTAAAAATTAAATTATATTAATTTGTAATATATAAAGTAGCGAGTGAAAGTAAATTTATTTTTTTGTTTAAGTCAAGGTAAATTTTATGTGAAGATGTATTAATGAAGAATTTAATTCACGTGACACTTTGGGTACAGTGGTGAATGGTGGTGGTAACACCAAAATATAGGGGGGTGTTTTTCATATAACGGAGTAGGTTCGGTATTACAGATAAAAAAAATGACAAAATAAATTTACTTAGGAATCTTAGTGAAGCACTGATTCGAGAGGAAATATATTAAAATGTTAGAGTGATCTTCATAGTCCCTGGATCTAAATCCGACTAAGAATCCTTGGAGAGAGTTAACACGACGTCTTGCTTGCGAAAAAATGGCAAACAAGAAGACAAAGCTTGGCTTTCAACATCATTCACTCCATACCAAGGAAATGTGAATCAATAATTAAGAATAAGGACCAAAGGACAAAGTACTAAGCTTCGGGTAATTATATATACAGGGTGACACAGAATAACGGGAATTTTTGAAATGTGTACTGGCAGCCATAAACAGGTGGCAGCACTGCTGGGCAGTGACCTTGAGCAAGTAAACACTTTGCCATTTTAGTAACCAGGGATCAGTGGAACGGGAAACAGCGTGCGTTAACCATAAAAACGTTTTATAAAAACAGTGATAGTTTGGAAGCTGCACTGAGGGAGTTCCGACTTTTTTACAACTTAGGACGTCATGGTGCCGTCCCATCAAAACACGCGACAAAAAGTTGGATTAACAACTTTGAAGAGACTGGATCTGCCTTAAAGAAAAAACCAACAGCACGATCAGGAAGTGCTCGTATTCCACAGAACATTGTTGTTGTAAGCGAGTTTGTCTGCGGTTGAAATGTTCCAGGAGAGTGTTCGCAGAATTCTTCACTTAGATTTGAAATTACATCCATACAAGCTGCAGATAGTGCAACAACTGAAGGAAAACGATTACCAGTTGCGATTATAATTCTGTCACTAAATAATAACAAACATAAACAATGGCGATGAATTTCTAAGCAAGTTGTGGATGTCAGATGAGCAGATTATGTAAATAAGCAGAACTAAGTAACTGTTACTGGACAAACACAAGTCCTAATGAATTTCACGAGCGCCCTTTACGAATTACGAAATGATTTGTGGGACACAGAAAGATCAGCTGTTATCTCTCTCAAACTTAAATTGCGATTTTCAGTCACCATTTCCTTCACTTCAGCAATGATAAATTCAGTTTGAAGGCTGAAAAAATATGTTTTTCACAAAGAATCGTTATTTATTGTAGAGCTAGTGGATGTGTTCAACGATTTTTGACGGAAGAAATGGCTGATGCGTTTAAAATGTATATTTTGGAGATATCTGGATCGAAATGGAAAGAGTGTTATGAAAATTGATTCAAACGTAGGCATCAGTATATCAACCGCGTAGAATATTTTCAAAAACAATATAACGATTTTCAATGATAAATATTTATTTTTGTTTTATCATTCCGGATACATGAATAGCAACCATAGTAGGTGTTGGAAGTGTTGAAAGACTATACATTCATCCAGTTTAACAATGAATTTACATATATATTTTAATGTACCTTAAACAGACATTGTTACAACACTGTTTCAATAAAGTGACTCCACTCGCCACCACGCCATAAATAACGGCACTTTTACAATCATCTTAAATGAAATACCGTCGAGAGTCTGCCGGAAAACGTGGCCAATTTTTCTCGGGCGCAGAGTGAAAAACAGCCAAGACGACAGGTCGAGGTCTCGCGAACCTCCCGCCGTGATAACCTGGAGGGTTCGTCGGGGAGCAGGCCGTAAATCAGTCCAGGGCCCGACCGGGGTGAGTTATGGGCCCCGGCTCCGTCCAGGACCGCAGAACGACCTCCCGACACTTTTTCACTCTGAGAAGTCGACCTGCAGGGGACGATCGATGGTTATCCCGCCGAAGACGTGGAGAAAAAATGACGTGGGAGTTAAGAACAAAGCGGAGGCGTTCGGGGACGTGGTGGAGACGCACGCCCCATCCATAATACGACGTTGACGATGAACTGGGTACGTCAGTTTTCGCTAGATTTATCATCGCGGGGTAATTACGGACAAAGTAAAAGTTGAAAGAG
Organism: Cosmopolites sordidus; assembly: GCA_031761425.1. NCBI lineage: Eukaryota > Metazoa > Arthropoda > Insecta > Coleoptera > Curculionidae > Cosmopolites > Cosmopolites sordidus. Next base: position 1,763,350 of record JARFXV010000563.1, on the reverse strand, counting down.
TGTCAAGAAAGGAAATAACGATGATGAATCGCTGGCATCAATCATCGGCCTGGCGAGACAGCGGCCTTGTTCAATTTCCAGGCTTGACGGGCAGCCGAAAAGCGATGACTGAAGCGCCGTTGCCGGCTCTGTAGATTCGGATTCCATTTACAGGAAAATTACGCTTCGTTTATTGCGTTATATGGAGTTGCCTAATTAGAGTACATGGGATAATCTCGTGGTTTTTATTTTATCTGACATTATGTTTAATATCGTTCAAATGTCCCACTTGGCTTCGTCTGGTAGAACGCACTGTAGAAACCTAATTTCCAATACTCTTTCACACATACATTCCGTCAAAAAAGCACTAGGAATTGGTCAATAAAAAACAAAATGTTTATTATTTATCCAAATTGATCGTATCGCCTTCAAACTTATGCCAACGAATATTGTCAAAAAGTTTTTTAAACGCATTTTCGGAAACGAAAACGAAAACGAGTCCCGTATCAGGTGAATACGGTGGTTGTTCGATGGTGTTTGCTGAGTTTTTGGCCAGAAATTCGTTCACAATGATAACCTTGTGAGATGATGCGTTGTCTTGATACAAAAATCAAGTTTTCTTTCCACAAATCTGGCCTTTTTCGACGAATTCGCTCTCTCAAACGTCGCATAATGCTCAGATAATATTCTTTATTTGCCGTCTGACCTTCTGCGATAATCAAAAAAAACAGTCAACATCACCTTAACTTTAGATCGACTTTGTCGTTTGGTTACGACTCACTTGGAAGGCGTCATTTCGAAGCTTGTTGACTGGTTTGCATGTCAAACTCATATAGTCATGTCTCGTTACCAGTTAAAATGCATTTTATGAACGTGGGGCCAGAACTGACTCGTTCTAGCATGTCTTCAGCGACCTTTACGCGATTGAGTTTCTGAACGCGTTTCGCAACGCGTTTCAAACCCAACTACTCACTTAAAATTGCACGAATTAATTCGTGGGACACAGAAATATCAGCGATTATCTCATTCAAACTTAAATTGCAATTTTCAGTCACCATTTTCCTCACTTTAGCGATGTTAACTTCAGTTGAAGACGTTGATGGCCGACCAGAGTGAGGCAAATCTTCCACCAGATCTCGACCAGTTGAATTCACTGTACCACTCATATGCACGCGTTTTGATAAAGTCGATTCATCATAAGCCTTCTTCAACTTTCAACAACTTTGAAGAGATTGGATCTGCCTTAAAGAAAAAACCAATAGCACGACCAAGAAGTGCACGTATTCCTCATAACATTGTTGTTGTAAGCGAGTTTGTCCTACACAGCCTACAGCGTTCTATTCGGAAGCAAGTAGCAACGGTTGAAATGTCCCGGAAAGTGTTCACTTAATTGCAAAATTCTTCACTTAGATTTGAAATTACATCCATACACGCTGCAGACAATGCAACATAGGAATTAAAACGATTACCAGTTGCGATTATAATTCTGTCAACAAATAATAACAAACATAAACAATGACGATGAATTTCTAAGCAAGTTGTGGATGTCAGATGAGCAGATTATGTGAATAAGCAGAACTAAGTAACTGTTACTGGACAAACACAAGTCCTAATGAATTTCATGAGCGCCCTTTACGAATTACGAATTGATTCGTGGGACCCAGAAAGATCAGCTGTTATCTCTCTCAAACTTAAATTGCGATTTTCAGTCACCAGTTCATTCACTTCAGCAATGATAAATTCAGTTTGAAGACTGAAAAAATATGTTTTTCACAAAGAATCGTTTTTTATTGTAGAGCTAGTGGATGGGTTACATTGTGTTTGTGTTCGTTTTCTGTGAACACAAAGATCAGACGATTTACCGGCTTTGAAGCATGCAATGTATAACTGCCCATACGAGAAGTATTCGTTTTCTAAATTCACACCATACCCCTGCAAAGATTACCCTTGCGCTTTATTAATAAGTATAGCGAACATAAGGCGTATTGGAAATTGAAGTTGTTTGAACTCCAACTGTTGCTTCAATTAAATAGTTCATCAATATTTTAATTACTAATCGTGTACCATTCCATAACTTTGGCTGATTGATGTGTCTGGGTAATATAATTGACATTCCAAATTTTAAATTCAGAATGTTTGACGGTAATCCGGAAACATCACATCCAATGAATTAAGAAATTCCACTGGAAAATTCACTATCTCACTTTGGTTCATCACGGAGTCAATAGATTTGTATGTCATTGTTACATTTGCGATTCTGTTTAGAATGATGTTTCTTCTTATCGTATACGCGGACGTTTTTAGCCGCGTTTTTAGCCGTGATTTTTATACTTTGGCCCGATGCTTTGGAAAATGTTGTCTACGAATTCTTCGTTTGAATTTAGGATCTTGCAGAAATTAGATGGGAAAATGATTTTTCTTGTTTCTGGATTTGTAAGTGCAGTGTCGTTACAGACTTCGAATAATTGTCTAGAAATTATGTCAGATATTGGATCGATTTGAAGTTGTACTCTCATATTTGTTGATAAATGCATTTCTTTTACCAAGAAGTTGAATATTTTAAGCAGGCATTCAGTTCATCGTCAGGTGAGTTCTTCAAACATTTCATATAATAAAATTAGTATGTTTCATATCCTTTTAGACGGTACCTAGATGAACATTGTACGTTTACTCATTCTTCATTTATAAGTGTTTTTATCTAAAACGGCGACTCGCGTTAGTATAAAAAACGCTAGGGATATGCCGGATATACGCCGGGATCTGCCAGTTTTTATTTTACTATAAAAACACGCCCGTGTTCATATGAATGTTGTGTCAAAGTTTCATGTCAATCGATCGACTACTTTTCGAGTATTGCGAGCACAAAGATACGGAGGTTATATATATATATATATATATATATATATATATATATATATATATATATATATATATATATATATATATATAAGGGATTTAGAGATTGTGGACAGCTTTATATGTCTTGGGCAGAGGATTTCCATGGAGGGGAATACCGCCCGGGAGGTGGAACGGCGTGTTAAATGTGCCTGGCAGGCATTTGGTAGGCTCAACATAGTGTTTAAGAGCAGACTCCCACTTTGCCTGAAAAGAAAAGTCTTCGATCAGTGCGTTCTACCCATTATGACATACGGAAGTGAAACCTGGACACTCACATCGCAATCAATTCAAAAACTTCGGGTGGCACAGAGGGGAATGGAAAGGTGTATGCTCGGCATTACAAGACGAGACAGAAAGTCCTGCGCATGGATCAGGGAACAAACAAAAGTCTGTGACATCATTGGAAGAGTAAAACAATTGAAATGGAGATGGGCAGGCCATATAGCGAGACGATGGGACGACAGATGGACCAAGGCAATCCTGGAGTGGATACCGCTTGATCGCAAACGTCCGCGAAGAAGACCGAAAGCACGATGGATTGATGACATCGTTAAGTATATTGGACCCGAGTGGCAGAGGAAAGCCCAGGACCGTGAAAGTTGGAAGCATGCTGAAGAGGCCTTCATTCTGCAGTGGATCGATACGGGCTGATGATGATGATGATGCGTGATTTGCGTGTGTGGATAGGCATTTCTTATTGTAGATATTGTGTGTCTTGCCGTATGCCCTCTTCATCATCTGTAATCCAGTCTTCTGTGCTATCTTCTCTCCTCCTGTGGGTTCGAGGATCTCGCCCAGGTATTTGAAGTGAGTGACCCTATTTATTTTGCCGTATTTGGTGTTCAAATTTTGAACATCTAATTTTGAGCAGAAGAATTCGGTTTTTTGAAAGGAGATTTGTTGGCCAACTTTTTCTGCACATTCCTTGAGGACTTCGATCTAGTTGGTTGACCTTTTTTCATTATCTGCGAGTATGGCTAGGTCGTCTACGAAAGCCAGGCATTATATTTCTATGTTGTTGTTGTGTTGTTGTGTTTCCAATGTACTTGATTTTTCAGTTCTTTTTCCCATTCTCTTATGACTTTGTCCAGGACCAGGTTGAAGAAGAGTGAGGATAATCCGTCTCCTTAGCGTACTCAAGTTTTAATCAGGACGGGTTCGGAAATTTCTCCTATAAATTTTACTTTAAGGGTTGTGTCAGTCAGTGTCTGCTTGATTAATCGTAGTGTTTTGGGGTCGAGCCCTTGTTCTTCTAGGATGTTGAACAAAGATTTTCGGTCGATGCAGTCATATGCTTTCTTGAAGTCCACGAACGTGCAGATGATTGGGATGTTCCTGATAGCTTTTTATTTCAGTATAGTTTTTAGGTTAAATATTTGTTCAGTGCATGAGCGACCAGGGCAAAAGCCTGCCTGGTACTCGCCAATTTTGTGTTCTAATTATTCTTGTGTTCTCTGGAGAAGGCATGCTAAAAGGATTTTGTAGGTGACTTGTAGTAAGAAGATTCTTCTGTAGTTGTTTACATTCTGTCTCCCTTCTAGTGCAGAGGGTGGATAAAAGCACATTTCCAACCATCTGGTAATTTTTCTGCCTGCCAAATGCTCGTAATAATTCGCGTAAGTTCTTGCAGTGAATTTGGTCCAAGATTTTTCAATAATTCCGCGGTGATACCTTCTTCACCGGATGACCTGTTATTCTTTGGTTTGCGTATATGCCTGTGGATTTCTTCCTGTGTTGGTGGTGGTCATTCTGAGTGGGTATGGATACAATTTTCCTTGGGGAATCTTGTGTCGCGTTCACGACAATTGAAGAGATCAGAAAAATAGTGTGCCAATGACAATTCTCCTGATTGGTTAGCGCTAATCTCCCATTCCGCTTTCTGAAGCAAAGATTTTGTGCTGTGTATCCATGGATTTCTTTTGCAAAAGTCCTATAAAAGTCTCCCATGTTATAATTGCGGAAATTCTCCTTTATAGAGTCTAGTTGTTCCTTCATGTACTTCCTCTTAGTTTGCCTGATAACCTTTGCGGTCTGTTTTCTAGTCACGTCAAAAAGCTGATGACTTTCTGGAGGTTTTTTTTAGTGTTGTACTCCTGAAATATTCGTTTGCGTTGCTGCAATGCACTTTCGCATTCCGAGACCCACCAATGTTGTTTTGTGTTCTCTTTCAATGGGATCAGTTCCTGTGCTTTTTGTGGAATTTTTTCCATGTATCTGCTTGTTCCTTTTACCATTCCCCTGTTATATTAAATTTGTGCGTTAAAGTCGCCCAGTAAAATTTTGACGTCATCCTTTGGGACTTTTGCCATTATCTTCTCTAGTGTTGCCCAGAATTTCTCTGTAGACTTGGGGTTTTTCTTGTTGTCTCCGTTTGTGAGGGCATGTACATTGATCATGGTGCATTTTTTATTGGCGCACTGTATGCGCATTGTCATTAGTCTATTGTTTATATATATATATATATATATATATATATATATTACAGTCTCTATTACGCTTTTGTAAAATTGATTATTTCTTTATTACATCATATCCAATTTAGTCTTCGTATATATCTTCTTCCTTCTCTCAATCACTATCAAGTTTCTGGTTTGCCTTTCTCACATCACCAATAAGAATGCTGGTGAAGCTAAGAAAACTATTTGAGTTACTCTGGCGTTTATTACTGCGAGGCTTACATAAAAACAGGCCCTGCATTGATAGCTAAAGGAGAGAAGTGACTTTATAACAAGTCAATTGTTAAAAAACTGTCAAAAAGCTGTTGGAGATCACTTTGGTTGATAGTGCAGGGTTAAGGAGATCAAGGTTCACTCACGGGGTGCATCACGACAGGAAGAAGAAGAGGACCATTCTATACGATCGATAATCGACATGTGCAAGACATAGGAATGATGTCAAGGAGTTGTAGAAATATCTGTTGTGAAATATAGCCGTAGCAAAGTCGCAAATAATTATGTAACACTCTTGTGACAACCTCTGTGAGCATGCAAATAATTATGTAACAACCCTTGTGAGAGACGCAAACGTGACATTTCACCCCGCCGACCAGACAACGGCGACGGAACGTGCAATTACCGCGCTGCATCTCCGCTTATCTGATGACGTAAAGAGCGCGCTCGGTGCAAAAAAAGCGCCCTCTACACGCGCTCCTACAAGGCTATCGGCCGGCGGCCCATCAATTAAGGCGCTCAGGACCTAATCTCATTAGCGCCGCCATTCTCGCTCCGCTCAGCCCGTTTACGGGATAATTAATTAATCCCTAATCTGTACACATATTTCTCTGCTACCGGATCGGTCCTGCGAGACGAGGCAGGAGCTGTAGCGGCAGCAGCACGGTTGCGGATCGAGACGATTACGCCGCTTCTAAATCCTAATTGGTCCTGGTGGAGTCGTTGAATGCCTTTTATCTCCTGCGGATGTCGGGTGCTGCTACTTATTATCCTTTCAGAGCTTTTACTTCTTTTTTTTAAGGTCATTTTATGTCGTTTATAGGTTGGTAAGAAAGGGACAGGGAATAATATAATAAAAAAAAACAAAGGTTAAATGGAGACTTAATATTTTTGTTCGAGAGATAACCTCAATATTGCACTATTTGTTATTAAATGACATTAAAACAAGACTTTTTAGCGAGATTTAAAATGATACTGCCATAAAGAATGAACACGACATTTTAACGTTTTGAAATTTGTGGTGTACTAGATAAGACGATAAATGATTTTTAATTTTTTCTTTGAAAAAATACTCGTTTAATTTAGCGGAAGGGCAAAAGATGGTTTATTCTAGGTAGATGTGGAAGCAATTTGTGGATGCGCTCACAGAAAAACAGTATATCTATTGAAGTGTCCCAGTCATCAAGCCATTTTTCGACATCTCCGTAATTATTGATGTGTTTCATGGAAAGTGCGTAAGATATTGATGAAAGCAAGTCGTAGTCGACAGAGGGCCAAGTGTGGTGAGTACGTAGTATTTTTACAATTTCTCTGTTAGTTTGTCCAAATAGTTTGTAAAGTACTTGTTATTCTAACTTCAAATATATTCCTACATATCTACTACATAAATATTTCAATACACTCGTTTATTCAAAAAAAAACCTCCCATTAAATCGTTTCATGTACAACCTTGTGGAGACACTAAAAACCAGGTTACATGTTTCTTCATCGACAAGCACAGTGATTTGACCGACAATCTGCGTACGGTTGTTAAATGTTTTAAAGGTTGAAGCGGCTTCAATTTCCTAAATTCTCACTTTCTCTGGCTATTACGTCGGGTGGAGAAAGAGTTCCCAGCCAAGTGCAGAAATTGTGACTCTGACCGCTTTCGCTGTGTGTGATTAAAGTATTATAGTGCTGCAAAATCACGTTTCCGTCTCTTGTAGCCCATTCTGGTCGCTTTTCAATTAATACGTGATTTAAAGCGATCGCTTATTGACGGCAGCGATTGATATTAACTCTTTACCTGGTTTCAGAAGGTCATGGTACTCGACAACCTTTTGATTCCATCAAAAGTACAACATTGTCTTCTCGTCAAAGCGATTCAGTCATGCGGTTGATGATGATGGTTATCCTGGATCAACCCACGACTTTCTGTGTTTTGTGTTCTCATGATGCAAACAAGTATTTCTTTTAAACCAAGAAAATCAAACTTCGCACGCCGTTTTTCGCTTTTCCGTCTGTCGTTCAGCTGATGTGTTATCCATTTTCCTGCCTTCTGGATCTTTCCTATTGTATGCAGATGATCACAAATGATTTCTGGACCCTTCTTTCCAGCATCATCTTTTACAAAAATTATAAATTATCTACCGTCAAATCTGGTACAACTCAATTTTAGATCATAAAAAGTGGACACGCGCAGAATATTAGAAATATTCAAAAAGAAGGATTTTTTTTTGTGCTTCAAGAAATAATTGCTCGTTTCTTCACTCTCCCCTTAAACCGCTTTCTGGCATCAGGCCGTCATCAGTCAGTAGAGAGGGCCTGAGTGGGTCACCGAAGGTTTCGCACAGTCTGACTATTGCGGACATTCACTACAGGATGGCGTGGCATGTATAATATTTCAGACTTCAATTCAGAACTGGTTCATCCTTGTAAAGCATGGATGCTTCGAAACGGATACATGTGTGTTACGTAATATTAATTTTATATGGAGTTGTAATGTAAACTAAAGAGTATGAAGATCTTAGGTTAGGTGATGTAGTAAGGAAGATTGAATAATCAGAAATAAAGAGATAACAATACAAAATCCAGCCTGCTGACCAGGTTTGAATATCCGGTGTGGTCGTGTTATCTCATCTTGAATAGGTCCGTTCTACAACTAAAAAGCACATCTTAGATGTATGTATGTGTTATGTCATGTAGATGATGTTATGTATGTATGAAATGGTGAATCTATATTTCTTCTATATTGGTTGACACGAACGCGGTTGACAGGTTTCGAACAACCAGCGGAAAGTGTGCTCGTACCCCAAATCTCGTGTAAAATGTAGCGTACACGGTCTATCAAAATGTGTATAATATCAGAAGGCTCGCGTACCTTTAATCCACATCATTTAATACGACGCTGTGGATGTTTATATGATTTTGTCGTTCGTAGCAGTGTTTGAAGCAAAATTTGCAAGCACCATTACTAGAAATTATTAGTCACTCAATTTCGGACCACTTTAGGAAGTTCAGACTCGTACTGGAGACGCATCAGATATTGGCCTGTCACCCCTGCGAAGGGGAAGCCAACGAACACTACGTCACTAGTAACATTACTTTATTTATGCACCTTCTATCGCAGTTATTTGGTCATGTCTATGTCGGGCCGAGAATTTTTCGAACAGACCTTGTATTGTCGTTCTTTTTTCAGTTCATTTAAGTTAATTTGCGGAAAATCACGTTAGATAGTTTCATTAAATATGGCTGTAAATGAGGAGACTTTTTTAATTAATCTCGACTAGATTATGACAACTCATCTCGACGAACATTAGATAAATATCTCCATAAAAGATCTTTTAAATTGGCGAAGTGATAGATATTTGCCCACTCCAATCTGAAGAAAGAGGGGCAACAAGATTTATGGGCTCATTTATCAGAGTCTGGGTCGCCCCCTCCTGCTACCAGCAGGATGTTGTTTCAGCCTGACTTGACCCCATTCGTTTTCTTGACGTCTTCTTTCGGCTCTTGCCGCCGCTGAAGTTTGATTAATGGGGAAGGGGTGGTTGGTTGTCGATATCATCGGAATAATTTGTACACATATTAAAAATATTTCTTTAATAAAATTGTATTATTTTTTTTTAGTTGGTAGTCATATCATATAGATACTACCCATATTTTTTTGTATAGGGTGATTTTTTTAGTGCGTAAACTCAAATAACAACCTCAAATAAGATAACAACTAAATTAGATGCCTTCAAATTATTAATTTTATGTGAAATAACATTTAATGGCGATATTTGATTGTCATTCAATGGCGATATTTTTTTTGGAGAGGCACAGTTTTTGTCTTGTTTTTGTTTAAACATGGAGTAGGGTGAAATGTGTTAAATATTCATGCTATTAATCGCAATCATAAATCAATTAAGATTTCAATCAAAATGGCACAACAAATAGGACTTTTCTTTCCACAAAAAAATATTATTGCTTATTTTTTTTACAAAATAATCACATTTGAACAAATTTATACCATGATGTGAATCACCACGAGTGTGAATACATTTATTTATCACAATACTTTTCTTTAAAACTAAGGTAAATGCTTGTTTGCCTTCGGCCGGAATACATGCTCTGTATCGCCTTAAAAGTCTCGACTAGTTTTTTTACTATTTTTTTTTAAGTAAAGTATTTTTTCAAAGTAAATATCAGCAATCTACTAAGGAATAGTAATAATAAAACATAAAACTAAAGTCGTTTGAAACACTTTATTTGAACAATGAAAAATAAAACAATATTAGCAACAAAAAATTATATAAAAAAAGTCTCCATACCTAAACATTATTTTGTACAATTGTCATTTGCTTTAATGATGTATTAAGCCTTTTTGGAAGACTTAATACAAGCTTTCTTGTAACCTCTGGTGTAATCTTCTCCCGCTCTTACCTTATTTAATTTTTAGATCTTCCCTATTTCTAACTTAGTGTGTGTTTTCTCACGCGACGCTTTAATTCATCTCACAGGTGTTCTATTGGGTTAATGTCCGGTGATTGCGGTGGTGTATAAAGTTGTTGACGGACATTATGGACCATCCATTCACGTAGAAGTCTAGCAGTGTGTTTGGGATCGTTATCTTGTTGAAAAAGTTTTGAAAATTTTGGTTTAAATTATATCTTAGAATGTTTAATAGTTATGTTGGTTTGTCAATGAAAACTAAATTGCCTATTCCATTAGCTGACATGCACCCCCACAATAAAACATTACGTCCTTCCTGTTTCACTGTAGGACAAACAAAGCTGTATTTTTTTCTCCAGACTTTATCCGGGCCATCCGATCCAAAAAGGTTAATTTTTGTTTCGTCATTAAAGATAAGGCTTTCCCAAAACTCATTCGTTTTATTAACATATTCTCGGGTAAATTGTAATAATGTCTCGCTGCGTAATGGTAATGTCTCGTTGTTCGTCCGTTATAACCCGCTCGATGCAAGCAGTTTCTAACATTTTTTTCAGAATTCTTAATTGATTTCTTCTGCAAGTTTTGGAGCGCTTATTTTAAAATTGATTCTAATCTTTTTCAGAACTCTAGACTCTTCCCGTGCAGTTAACTTTCTGGAACGACCCCATCGTGGCCGCACTTTACAGAAACCGGTGGCTTTGTGCTGATTTATTACGTACTGTACAAGTAGCACGTGATTTTCTGTTTATTTTACCTTTTTTTTTTCCATACATCTACGATAATTTTCACCGGAAATTGGAAATTCGCAATTTTTATCACTCATTTTGCTTAGAAATTTAACTACGAAAACACAGATTTAAAAGTAACACTTTAAACGAGTTTGATTTATTTGTTTTAAGCGAAATTTGACACAGGCCAACTTGATATACAGTTCATAACTAATGATGCTAAATAGCATTTTATTAAAGTGTATTGAGATTTTTTTTGATATGGTTGTTTGATGCTAGTATCGTTTTATTTCTCATTGTTCAAATAAAGTATTTGAAACGTAATTTAGTTTTATTTTTGTTATATTATTATATTTATTATATTATTATTCACGTATGAGCCCTGGTGGACTACGCGAAGTACGGTTAGAGGCGTTTGTTGTTGTTAGCCTTCCTTTGCACCCATACTGATTTCATTCTTTCGCTATGAGCTTTTTTTCTTTCGTCAGACCAAGTTATTCCAGTCTTCCTACATTTTTCTCTCTGACCAACCTCCCAAACGTTAACCCTGGGTCCGAAACAGCCTTTATCCTTCATTTCACTTTGTGTTATATTTGCTAATCTTAGGTCCTCTTTAATTGCAGCAATCCATTTAATTATTTCTACTTTAGCTCTACTCCTATTTTCATAAAATTCGACTATTTGTCTAGTTAGCCTACTCGGATTCCTCCGTTTTATGTGTCCGTAAAACTTAAGTCTTCTTTTTCTCATATCGCTATGTATATCTATGTATTTTTTGATTTTTTGGTTTTCTCGAAGTCGGTATGTTGTGCTATTTATTTGTTTGGGGCCTAAGATTTTTCTTATGATTTTTCTTGCCTTTTTTTCAATCTCCTCGATGTTGCATCTGCCCCATATAGACATTCTGGTTTAATAACTGTATTGTAATGTCTCATTTTTGTGTTTTTAGATATGCATTTTTTGTTGTAAATATTTTGCGCAAGTCTCAGTTTCCATTTTTTGACATCTACCATTATTGGCCGCTTTTTCCAACCCGTTTTCCATGATTATTTCACCCAAATATTTAAATTGAGAGACTTGCCTGATGTCACCATATTTTGTTTTCAGAAATGGTGTTCTTAGTCTGTTGCAGGTCATGAGTGTCTTTTCAAAGGAAATTTTGAGTCCCACCTTTTCTGCTGTTTCTTTTAGGATTTCAATCTGTTTTTGTGCCGTTAATATATCTATATATTAACTATATTGTAATTTACTATTTTGTAATTTACTATTTTGTAAATTCAACTATATTGTTAATATATAATATATCTAATATTTGAACCAAAATTGCTAGATCATCAGCAAACGTCAGACAATCTGTTTTGATGTTAGTTCTCCCCAGTTTAATGAGCTGGTCAATATTCAGGGCTGAGTTTTTTTCACACCACTCCTGTATTCCTTTTTCTAGAACACAGTTAAATAAGAGTGGCGAGAGTCTATCCCCTTGTCTCACTCCAGTTAGTGTTAGTGCTGCTTTTATAATTGCCAGCGTTTTCAGATCTAATCCTTGTTCTTTCAAGATTTGGAATAAAGAATCGCAGTCAGAAGAATCATATACTTTCTTAAAATCCGCAAATATATAGATGAGATTTTTATTGTACAGTTTGTGATGTCTTAGGATCAACTTTAGATTCAGGATCTGTTCAGGACAGGATCTGCCCGGTCAAAAACCTGCTTGATATTCACCAATTTTAGGCTCTAACTGACCCTGGGGTCTGTCTAGTAGACATTGAGATAGAATCTTGTAACAAACTAGAAGCAGAGATATTCCTCTGTAGTTATTTACATCCGTTCTATCTTCTTTTTTATGCAGTGGATGGATTGAACAATCTTTCCAATCTTCCGGAATCCGTTCGGTTCCCCAAACTTCTTGTAAAATTTTGGTTATTTCCTTGATGGTACCTTGAGCAGCGCATTTCAAAAGTTCAGCAGTGATTCCATCTTCACCAGAAGCTTTGTTATTTTTAAGTGGCTAGATTTGCCTAATTATTTCATCTTCATTCGGTGGTAATGAATGTGAGTTTGTTTGTTTAGGGTTTAATGTTGTTAATCTGTTTAAGGGCTCAGGACAGTTTAGTAGTTGTTCAAAATATTTCGCAGGTTCTTTGCAATTGTCTTGGTTATTTAGAGCTAATTGTCCGTTTTCCTTTTGGAAGCAAAGACTTTGGGGTTGATAAAATGTTAATTTAGCTTTAAATGTTTTTTAAAAATTTCGGGTGATATTTTTTTGGAAATATTTTTCTATTTTATTAAGGCTGTTTTTTGACTGTTCGTTCTACTCCATGAATTATATATATATATATATATATATATATATATATATATATATATATATATATATATATATATATATATATATATATATATATATATATATATATATGCCTTATGTAAGAGCCTATGTAAACCTATTAGAATCGATATATGATGGAGCTACAGCCACAATTCACATTGATGATCTTGAAGTGGGAATTAATGTAGAACGAGGTGTACGGCAGGGTGACGCAATATCACCTATTCTTTTCTCGGCTGGCCTTGAAGAAGTATTCCGTAAACTGGATTGGGAACAAGATGGTGTAAAGATCAATGGTGCAAACTTAAACCATCTTAGATTTGCAGATGATATTAGTCTCATTTCACAAGACCCAGAGGAGCTGCAAAGACGCATACAAGAACTGCAAAGGGCTGGCGAACCATTTGGCTTGAAAATAAACCTGAAAAAGAGTCAGGTTATGTTCAATAACTTCGCTCAGGACAGAAAAATTTGAGTTTTAGGAAGGGATTTAGAGATTGTAGACAGCTTTATGTATCTTGGGCAGAGGATTTCAATGGAGGGGAATACCGCCCGGGAGATGGAACGTGGGAAAAGATGGGCGCGTTAAATGTGGCTGGCAGGCATTTGGTAGGCTCAACATAGTGTTTAAGAGCAGACTCCCACTTTGCCTGAAAAGAAAAGTCTTCCATCAGTGCGTTCTACCCGTTATGACATACGGAAGTGAAACCTGGACACTCACATCGCAATCAATTCAAAAACTTCGGGTGGCACAGAGGGGAATAGAAAGATGTATGTTTGGCATTACAAGACGAGACAGAAAGTCCTGCGTATGGATCAGGGAACAAACAAAAGTCTGTGACATCATTGAAAGAGTAAAGCAATTGAAATGGAGATGGGCAGGCCATATAGCGAGGCGATGGGATGACAGATGGACCAAGGCAATCCACTTGATTGCAAACGTCCGCAAAGCAGACCGAAAGCACGATGGATTGATGACATCGTCAAGTATATTGGACCCGAGTGGCAGAGGAAAGCCCAGGACCGTGAGAGTTGGAAACATGCTGAAGAGGTCTTCATCCTGCAGTGGATCGATACAGGCTGATGATGATGTTGATGGTAATTAAGTCTATACTTTGTTCTCGTTTTAGTTTTATTGATTTTTGCCGGAATTAAATAATATCCCTCGTAGCAAACGTTATAATCTAAAATATAATTAGGGACACTTCAAGTTGAGTAACATAACGCAAAACTTTCTTTCGTTAAGTTCATTCCAGATCACGTAAAAAAAACTAGTAACAAGATTGTTTTTTTTTTCTGTTCAAGACAGATACAAATTAATTAGAAACAGAAGCAATAATTAATAGCAAACCTGGTTATTTGCATCGTAACTATTTCGCAATGCTTTATTACATCTGACAGGTTGTTATTAACTTAATATAATTCATGTTGTGGTAATGCTTAAGGACAAACAAGAGAAAAAATATTTGCATATAAACATATTGAATGTTAGTTAATTATTTGCGAACTGGGCAAGGCAAATTACTATTTATATTAATTGTCAGTTGATTTTGATCAAATGTGCTTCACAAGATTTTTAAATGGCAGATAAATCAATCATTTTAAATGTATATCGGTTAGAATACACAGTGGATTTATTTTTATTGTTCAACTTACACAGTGGTCTTCTTTTGAGTATATGTTTTAAAGACAACATTTTTATACATTTTTTTTTTAATGTTATTTATTACTATACTATATACATAATACTGATCTAGCAATTTTAGCTCAAGATGTATTAATGGCACAGAAACAGATTGAAATCCTAAAAGAAACAGCAGAAAAGGTAGGACTCCAAATTTCCTTTGAAAAGACACAATACATGACCTGCAACAGACTAAGAACACCATTTCTAAAAACAAAATATGGTAACATCAGACGAGTCTCTCAATTCAAATATTAGGGTGAAATAATCATGGAAAATGGGTTGGAAAAAGCGCCCAATAAGGGTAGATGTCAAAAAATGGAAAAGGCATTGAGACTTACACAAAATATTTACAACAAAAAAATCTAAAAACACAAAACTGAAATGAAAAAAGAATGTCTATATGGGACAGAAACGCTCATTTTTGAATGAAAATGTCATTTTTGACATTGAAAAAAAGGAAAGAAAAATCATAAGAAAAATCCTAGGCCTCAAACAAATAAATAGCACAACATACCGACTTCGACAAAACCAAGAAATCAAACAATACACAGATATACATAGCGATATGAGAAAAAGAAGACTTAAGTTTTACGGACACATAAAACGGATGAATCCGAGTAGGCTAACTAGACAAGTAGTCGAATTGTATGAAAATAGGAGTAAAGCTAAAGTAGAAATAATTAAATGGATTGCTGCAATTAAAGAGGACCTAAGATCAGGAAATATTACACAAAGTGAAATTAAGGATAAAGGCTGTTTCGGACCCAGGGTTAACGTTTGGGAGGTTGGTCAGAGAGAAAAATGTAGGAAGACTGGAATAACTTGGTCTGACGAAAGAAAAAAAGCTCATAGCGAAAGAATGAAATCAGTATGGGTGCAAAGGAAGGCTAACAACAACAAACACCTCTAATTAAACTTCGCGTGGTCCACCAGGGCCCATACGTGAATAATAATATACATACACGGGCGTAGCCAAGGGGGGGTTTTGGGGGTTCAACCCCCTCCCCCCGAAATAAGCAAAATATTACCTAAAATACCGAAAAAATACGAGGAGTGAAGAGAGTTAAATTATTACATTTGAATTGAATATATCTCTGAACTAGTGGACGTTGCGCACAGTAACGCCATCTCTTGTCGAGTAGTATATTTTTGTTGTTTTATTTACTTCAAACTAACCCCCCCCCCCAAAACTAAATCCTAGCTACGCCCGTGTATACATATATATATATATATATATATATATATATATATATATATATATATATATATATATATATATATATATATATATATATATATATATATATATATATAACCTATATACAGTGGCGTAACCATACCATCTGAGGCCCGTGGCAAATTCATTGGATGGGGCCCGCCCAGTAAAAATCGTCACGTTGTAATTTAATTTTAATAAATCACTTAAGTAGTTACCCAACGAACGGTGTTATTAATATTGTGTGCATTTTAGTTAAATATCTAATAAATTTTATTTTCAAAAGCATAGGTTATTACATTAAATATGAATAAATATCTTGTTAATAAAATTCTTTTCTCAGAGCTTTCTGTTCGGCAAAAGTATCAATAACATCATCAAAGTTTAAAGATCAGACCATAGATTGTTCAATTGACAGGATAGCAAAGTTAGGTAGGCTGTCTTGTCTCATAAAGTTTCTTATTAATTTTAGTTTCGAAAATGATCTTTCAACACTAGCTGTAGTCACAGGAATTTAGGAAAGCTGCACGACATAAAATGATTCTTTATTATTAATAAATCAGCAAGTTCGGTAATACACGAAGAATTTTCTATTTCGTCTCTGAAGGTGAACCGAAAACTGAGTATTTCTCTGGCAAATGATTCAGATATGCCTTTTTTATATATATCAACAAATTCTAGAGCTTTTTTTAATAGTTCAGTGTTATTTAAATTATGCAAAGTGACAGGTTGCAAAACACTGAAATTGGAAACAATTTCATTCATAGGACGGAAACACGATTTCAGTTTATTAATAATGATGTCCAATACTCGATAAAATATGTGCACTTTGAACAAACTTTCCGGATCTTGGAGACGCTCAACTTCGCAAAGTTAGTCAAAAGGGCGTTTCACCTTCCTCTGACGAGTTTTAGAAAATTCAGGGTTGATGGACCATTTTTCTGCTACACTATTTTCTTCCTTATTTAAATTTTCAAATTCATGTCTATACCGTTCCAATTCTTCCAGACAAATTTTCAAATGTTTTAAGGCATTTGAAAGATTGGTTCCTTTAGACTGAAGTGCTCTGGAGGCTGCATCGATAGTTTGTAGAATTTTGTAATGGAAAACCAATAACATAATAAAATTGTAGTTCTCGATCTTCTTCTTGAGTGAAATAGCTTCATTCCTTTCATCCGATTTGCAATTTAACAGAATTGTTTTCGTTAGCGCTTTTTGGACTTCAACAAACCGAGTTTTTAAAGCAAAATTGATAGGTGAAGTTATGGGTGAGGCGCTCGGTTGAGGTGTGGGGGTGAGACAGCAGGTGAACATTTGACTGGAAGGGTTTCGGATGGGTTATTTGGAAATAAGCGGTTTCCATGCATTTGGAAGTCTCAGACTGTCGTCTCTCTGGTTTAAGCAGTCTGGACGTTTTTCAATCTCAATTGCTTCTCGAATTATAATCACTTCAACAAATTACCAACACTAAACCCTAAACAAACAAACCCATACTTATTACCACCGAATGAGGATGAAATAATTAGGCAAATCAAGCAACTTAAAAATAACAAAGCTTCTGTTGAAGATGGAATCACTGCTCAAATTTTGAAATCCGCTGGCCCAGGTACAACCAAGGAAATAACCAAAATTCTACAAGAAGTTTGGCGAACCGAACGGATTCCGGAAGATTGGAAATATGCTCTAATCCATCCACTACACAAGAAAGGAGATAGAACGAATGTAAACAACTACAGAGAAATATCTCTTCTCCCAGTTTGTTACAAGATTATATCTCAATGTCTACTAGACAGAGCACAGGGACAGTTAAAACCTAAAATTGGTGAATATCAAGCAGGTTTTCGACCGGGCAGATCCTGCAATGAACAGATCCTTAATCTAAAGTAGATCCAAAGACATCAAATACTGTACAATAAAAATCTCGTCTATACATTTGTGGATTTCAAAAAAGCATATGATTCTATTGACCGCGAATGTTTATTCCAAATCTTGAAAGAACAAG
Source organism: Cosmopolites sordidus (assembly GCA_031761425.1). NCBI lineage: Eukaryota > Metazoa > Arthropoda > Insecta > Coleoptera > Curculionidae > Cosmopolites > Cosmopolites sordidus. The sequence continues at coordinate 1,745,426 of JARFXV010000563.1, read as the reverse complement.
GACTAGATCTGAAAACGCTGGCAATTATTAAAGCCACATTAACTAACACAAGGTCAAAAGTTAAATTTATTTGGAAACAATTTCATTCATTGGAAGGAAACACGATTTCAGTTGATTAATAATGATGTTCAATACTCGATAAAACTTTCCGAATCTTGAAAACGCTGATATTCGCAAAGTTCGTCAAAATGGCGTTTTACCTTCCTCTGACGAGTTTACGAAAATTCAGAATTGATGGACCATTTTTCTGCTATACTATTTACTTCCTTTTTTATATTTTCAAATTCATGTCCATACCTTTCCAATTATTCCAGACAATTTTTCAAACGTTTTAAGGCATTTGAAAGATCGGTGGCTTTAGACTGAAGAGCTTTAGAGACTGCATCGATAGTTTGTAGAATTTTGTAATGGAAAACCCATAACATATTAAAATTGTAGTTCTCGATCTTCTTCTTGAGTGAAATAGCTTAATTTCTTTCATCTGATTTGCAATTTAACAGAATTGTTTTCGTTAGCGCTTTTTGGACTTCAACAGACCGAAGTTTTAAAGCAAAAATAGCATCATAACGTCCTGCCCATCTAGTAGGGTTCAATGTTTTTAATGTTATCGAAGTTGAAGACTCCCTTTCTTTATCAGATATAAAACTTGATACGATATTCCATCTTTTGATACTATGCCCAAAAAAACTATAAATTTGTTGAATTGTTTCAAAAAAATGTTGCATATCAATAACCTCTTTTACTGCATCATCAAGTACCAGATTTAAGTTATGAGCACAGTGAACATATACCGCATTTGGCTTGATATCTTTGATGAGTTTTTGAACTCCACCATAAGTGCCGTTCACTGTGTTAGCACGCAAGGCAGCTTGGTCCTTAAGTTCATGAATTCCTAAAAATGACCTATAATGACGAGCGCCTTTGGGATTCCATTTTCGACTTTCTCGATCATGCAATAACGGTAAAATTTATACATTTGATCTGTTTTTGATATATCTTGAGTCGTATCGAATATGATAGAGTAAAATGGTGGGGCATTTATTATCATTTATGAGTGCTTTTTCTATTTTTAGAAACAGAACAGAAATGACCTCATTTTGTATTTTTGGACTTAAGTATTTTATCTGGTCCTTTGGTTTACCCAACAATTCTTGTAAAATCGGATCGTGTTTTGCTAATAACTCAACAATACACAAAAAGTTTCCTCGGGAACTTGGATCATTGCTATTTGCATTTTCTTTGTGGCCACGAAAGGCTAAATTACACGTTGAACGTACCAGAGTAACATCAAGGAGCGCAGAGAGTACTTGACACCAAAAAGATTTTTCTTTCTTGATCATGGACTCTTGCTCTTCATCTAGTGTTCCATGTAGCCGCCATTGTTGATACGTAAGATAAGAATCCAGGTGAATTATCGATGTATCGTCTCTTTGTAAGGCGTCTTCAATATGCTTCCAGTCGTCATAGCTTTCCATCCAAACATTTTTGATTTTTTTAGATGCCAGATTTGCGAATAACCAACATGATTCACAACACGCCTTCTAAAGTAGTAAGGAATAGGATACGTTCAAGTTTCACGCCAGATTTGGAAACAATATAGTATTGTTTTTCTAGGAAAGATCTATTGTCACTGTCTTTTAAGAAATGACCTTTAGGTTTACAATGTCCGTTTCGATCACGAACCATTTCACTTGATCATTTAGTTCTTTAAAATTACCCTTATCAGTAATTTATGGTGAAAGTGCAATATTGTTCACACTAAAATATAATTCACTTTGATTTTTGCTTGTATCTTGTTATAGTTGTTCTGGATCTGGATATATACTGGTGACGAGTTCTGCATCTGCTATACTGTTACGTCCAATTCTTCACTTTCTGAGCACTGTTTATTAGCTTTTTCATCAATAAAGTCATTATTCTTAAAGTAGTGACTAATTTTAGGTAACTTTTTATTTTTTTCTTCAGACTCCCTCTTTCTCTTTCGTTTTTCGCTCCCACTTAGATATTTTCTAGAACCAGACATGTTGATATCCAACTTTCACAATTAACTTTACTTTACATCTATTTGCAGATTCAATAAAACAAAAAACTACGCAAAATCAAAGATACAAATGACCAGATGTCATAGCAATCAAATTAAGTATGCGCAGTAAAGCCCTCCGTACCTAAAAATAGAAATCCGGGATTCCCCTAACATTGTGCGTCGCTAGCCCGCCAGCGCCACGAAAAAAGTACTTTCTTGGTTAACAAAATGCGCTAGCTCGCCCGCGCCACCAAAGTACCGCGACAAAAAATGAAACAACTAATGGATGCGTTCTAAAATTGATCGACATACGTTTCTTATGAATGCGTTTAAATCTATTTGAAATTTATTTGAATTTGTATATGGTCTTTAGACTGGCATTTTGCCAGTCCTGCCACCCTATAGTTACGCCACTGCCTATATATATATATATATATATATATATATATATATATATATATATATATATATATATATATATATATTTTTTTTTTATTATTATTAACGTATGAGCCCTGGTAGACCACGCGAAGTACAATTAGAGTCGTTTGTTGTTGTTAGCCTTCCTTTGCGCCCATAGTAATTTCATTCCTTGATGAGCTATTTTCCTTTCGTCAGACCAAGTTGTTCCAGTCTTCTTACAATCTTCTCTCTGGCCAACCTTCCAAACGTTAACCTTTAGTCTAAAACAGCCACTATCCTGAATTTCACTTTGTCTAATATTTGCTGATCTTAGGTCCTCTTTAATTGCAGCAATCCATTTAATTATTTTTACTTTAGTTAGTCTGCTTAGACTATCTGTCTAGTTAACCTACTCGGATTCATCCGTTTTATGTGTCCGTAAATCTTAAGTCTTCTTTTTCTCATATCGCTATGTATATCTGTGTATTGTTTGATTTCCTGGTTTTCTCGAAGTCGGTATGTTGTGCGATTTATTTTTTTGGGACCTAGGATTTTTCTTATCATTTTTCTTTTCTTCTTTTCAATGTTCTCTTTCTATGTTCTCTTTCTATTCAAAATGAGCGTTTCTGCCCCATGTAGACATTCTAGTTTAATAACTGTGAGGTAATGTCTCAGTTTTGTTTTTAGATATGCATTTTTTATTGTAAATATTTTGTGTAAGTCTCAATGCCGTTTCCATTTTTTGACATCTACCCTTATTGGCCGCTTTTTCCAACCCATTTTCCATGATTATTTCACCCAAATATTTGAATTGAGAGACTCGTCTGATGTTACCATATTTTTTTTTTAGATATGGTGTTCTTAGTCTGTTGCAGGTCATGTATTGTGTCCTTTCAAAGGACATTTGGAGTCCTGTCTTTTCTGCTGTTTCTTTTAGGATTTCAATCTGTTTTTGTGCCGTTACCTATTGAGATAAAAAGTCGTCTAATGTCCGCTTGCCTTAACCGATTTTCCTCAATTTGGATTTATTTAAAAGGCAATTGCTGGGACAATCAGATAATCTGGGAGATAAATTATTTAGTTTATAAATGAAACCGCGAGGTGGCGTTACATTCAACAACAGTTTTTTTGAAGTTTTGTTCAGTTTTTCAAATGGAATGGTACAGCTTTTATTACATGGCTAGAAAGGTAATTTAAAGAGGAATCATCCAGTGAAAACCCGAAATCGATATCTCTGACATGTCAAGAGATATTTCGATTTTTCTGAAAAAATCAGTTATTTCACTACTACCTGCATTAAGTTAAAAAAATATTAACCTAATGTTTGCCTTCCTTCACACTTTACCCAGGCTTAGGACTGGTCCACACATGGTATATATATATATATATATATATATATATATATATATATATATATATATATATATATATATATATATATATATATATATATATATATATATATATATATATATATATATATATATATATATATATATATATATATATATATATAAATATATATATATCTATATACATTTAACCACTATTTAAGAAACTTTTAAGCTATTTAATTCCTTATTGACATCTATTTCTGCTAACACCAAATTTATGTCAGTTGTTGAGAAAGTTAAAGTGTAAATAAAAGTTATAGATGTCCAAAGACTATTAAAAAGTCTGAAAATATTGTAAAGTGGAGGGTATCTAACATTTTGACGAATCTCAAATCCACAAAAAAATAGAAAAGATACAGTTTTGGTTTTTTAGGGAAACGACTTCATTTTGAGAATAAGAGTCTAACTCTCTTAGAGTGACAAGATGCACTTTGAACTGAGAGAACTCGACAAGCAACGTTGCCACATAGTGAAAAATATCGGTAACATCAAGAATTTCCGCCGCCCACCTGCCGGAACTGACGGCACAGCGACGCCTAATGAAATTAGCGTCGAGCGTCGATGACGCGCAGAGGGCGCCACGTCCGCCGGCCCGGATTAATCGGTAATGCGGGTTGTCATGTCGGTCATTAATGTCGGCGCTGATTTGCGAGCTCGTCGTTGCGATCGTATTAAATTAGCTCGTCATTCCCCCATTTCTTGACAAATAACATCAGCGTCAGCCACAGTTTAATTAGCATAATATTAGCGCCGTGACACGCGAGAACTCGGCTCTTTTTCATGCTAATATCACCGCCGGGGGGCGTTGATATCACCCCTGACGTCCTCCTCCCTTCAGTTATACTACCCATGGTCACTATCCAGTTTTATTATTATTATTTTTTGGTCCTGCTTTTGATAGACATCCATCAACTTTTGCAACGTTGCCAACACTGGGCAAAATGTATGAGAATTTTTTTTTTCATATATATATATATATATATATATATATATATATATATATATATATATATATATATATATATATATATATATATATATATATATATACTAAATCAAGTAAATAATTACAATTCTACAAGAAGTTTGGCGAACTGAACGGATTCCGGAAGATTGGAAAGATGCTCTAATCGGATGTAAACAACTATTCAGGGATATCTCTTCTCCCAGTTTGTTACAAGATTTTATCTCAATGTCTACTAGACAGAGCACACGGACCGGGCAGATCCTGCCTTGAACAGATCCTGAATCTAAAGTTGATTCTAAGACATCAAAAACTGTACAATAAAAATCTGGTCTGTACATTTGTGGATTTCAAAAAAGCATATAATTCTATTGACCGCGAATCTTTCTTCCGGATCTTGAAATAACAAGGACTAGATCTGAAAACGCTGGCAATTATTAAAGCAACGTTAACTAACACAAGGTCAAAAGTTAAATTCATGGGTGACATCGCAGAACCCTTCGAAATTAAAAAAAACTGGAGTGAGACAAGGGGATGGACTCTCGCCACTCTTATTTAACTGTGTTCTAGAAAAAGTAATACAGGAGTGGCGTGAAAAAAAGTCGGCCCTGAATATTGACCAGCCCATTAAACTGGCGAGAACCAACATCAAAATTGATTGTCTGGCATTTGCTGATGATCTAGCAATTTTAGCTCAAGATGTATTAACGGCACAGAAACAGATTGAAATCCTAAAAGAAACAGTAGAAAAGGTAGGACTCCAAATTTCCTTTGAAAAGACACAATACATGACCTGCAACAGACTAAGAACATCATTTCTAAAAACAAAATATGGTAACATCAGACGAGTCTCTCAATTCAAATATTTGGGTAAAATAATCGTGGAGAATGGGTTGGAAAAAGTGGCCAATAAGGGTAGATGCTAAAAAATGGAAACGGCATTGAGACTTACACAAAATATTTACAACAAAAAATGCTTATCTAAAAACACAAAACTGAGACATTATAACACAGTTATTAAGCCAGAACGTCTATTTGCTGCAGAACCGCTCGTTTTGAATAGAAAGCAGGACATCGAGGACATTGAAAAGAAGGAAAGAAAAATCATAAGAAAAATCCTAGGCCCCAAACAAATAAATAGCACAACATACCGACTTCGAGAAAACCAAGAAATCAAAAAATACACAGATATACATAGCAATATGAGAAAAAGAAGACTTAAGATTTACGGACACATAAAACGGATGAATCGGAGTAGGTTAACTAGACAAATAGTCGAATTTTATGAAAATAGGAGTAAAGCTAAAGTAGAAATAATTAAATGGATTGGTGCAATTAAAGAGGACCTAAGATCAGCAAATATTACACAAAGTGAAATTCAGTATAGAGCCTGTTTCAGACACAAGGTTGACGTTTGGAAGGTTGGCCAGAGAGAAAAATGTAGGAAAACCAGAACAACTTGGTCTACGAAAGAATAAAATCAGTATGAATAATATCAGTAAAATCAAATGTTCATCAATTCGAAACTACAGACGGCATTTTTTCGTTTTCTTTAGCCGCACACGGTCAATTAGGCCCTCACGTGGGTGCCGCACCTAAAGAAGGTAACCGGGAAAGCAAGAGCCATGGCTCGTCTGCTTTACCCCCTAATGAACGGCAAAAGTAAGCTCTCGCTGAACATCCGAATAACCTTGTATAAAATCATGGTCCGATCCGTCCTCACCTACGGATCTCAGGCCTGGTTTCCGTACCTCCCCCCAACGTCGATTGCAATTCTGCAATCGTTCCAGTCACGTGTTCTTCGCACGTTAGTAGGTGCCCCATGGTTTGTAAGGAATGCGCAAATCCATCGGGAAACTGACATACCAGTGATTCAGACATTCCTGTCCAGACTTCTGGACAAATTCCTAGCGACGGCGTCCCTTTCGGACAATCCGCTAATCAGAGCCACGGCAGCTTCATTGCCGGCCGTTGCCCCAGTATGACCATCCTCTTCGGTCATCACCTCCATGCCTAAAGGACGGCAGCTAAAACCCTTCGAACAAGCGACATTGTCGTGACGTTCGAAAAATCAGTGAATACAAGTCAGGGCCTTCGGGTCAACTTAACCTCCAGGACAAGAAGAAGAAGACACGGTCAATTAGCGTGGCCGTCGATGGCAATCCACGGAATTATCAACACCGCATAAAAATGCCGATAATTGCTCGGTAATGCGCAACCTTATAGCACTTAATCATATGATTCGTGGCGTAATTGCTGGACATCCGACACGACGTATAATTTCAATAATCATTCCAGTAACATAAACTGGCCACAAGGCGTGCTAAAGTGCCGTTTGCGCTCTTCAGCTCGAGCTTGTGCCACGTATGGATTAATTCAGATTTAATTTCGCCGTCGTGATGATGGCGGCGAGTTCTTTCACGGTGCAGACGTTGTGGCTTTTTTTTTTCATTATGAAATAGAACGAGATTTTACACTACTTAATTAAGTGATGTTTCTCTCCTTGCTCGGGAAATTTAGTATAATTCTTCTTGTAAAAACTGATTCGTTATATTGAGTTGTCCGGAAAATGCACAGGGACTTTTTTAAGAGAAAGATAGACTAAATTTTCTTCTTTTTTTCCTAAAAATTTATTAAAAACGTTTAATTTGGGAGAAAGGTGTACAATGGTTTATTCAATGTATGCGTCAACCCTAGCTGCATATTTTCCCCATCTCTCTGGTAATTTGTGGATACCCTTCCAGAGAAACCTCATTTTGACTGTGGTCTTTCATCTTCTTCCTTTGACTATGGTACTTCTTTGTAACTGGTCCAGTAATAAGTCCGTAATTCCAGTAATAAGTCCGTAATTGTTAAAATGTTTCAAGGAAAATATGTTAGACATCGATGAAAACAAGTAGTTGTCAGCAGGGGCCAAGTCTGGTGAATAGGGTGGGTGGGACAAGAGTCAGACCTGGTAGTTTCGTAACCAAGGTTATATTTTCAAACACGATTTTAAAAGTATTGTTACCCGTTTGGGCTTCAATAACACTGGGGAACGTTCCACGTATCACGTCAAGTTCTTAAGCTACAGCAAACCCCTCATTTTACCTTAAAATGTACATACGAAAGGAAATAAGTTGAGATCTGGCCAAATAGATTAGAATATTTTATTCATACAGAGGTTAACATATTATTAAAAGTTAACTTGTGTTTATACAAAAAATAAATAAAAGATATGGTAAAAATTTCTTCTTATAGCTTTTCCTGGAGTGTTCAGTTTGTGGACATTCTCGCTTGATGCTCCAACAGTAGTCAGCCATCATACTGACATCCCATCTACCTTGATACCGCGCTTCCATAACCTTTAGATCTCGCTCGCCCTGTTTATCACTAACAACACCAAGATTTTCTGGGAAGTTAGCAAGATGATTATGTAAGAAATGCAGTTTGGTGCTCATGTTGCAACCAAGCTTTTTAAAGCTCGGCAAGAGTTGTTGAACAATGTCGATGTAATTCGGGGCTCGTGTATTTCCAAGAAAGTCTTTAACGATATTTTTAAAGGCCAACCAAGCATTCATTTCAAGTTCGGTCATTGTTTCAGTGAAATTTTCATCTTTAACGATTTGCCGAATCTGTGGACCATCAAACACACCAGCCTTTATCTTTTCATATGACAGGCCAGGGAATATCGAAATGATATACTTAAAGCAGTCTCCTTCAATTGACAACGCCTTAACAAATTGCTTCATGAGACCTAGTTTTATATGCAAAGGCGGAAATACAATGTTTTTTATGTCGACAAGTGGCTGATTTAAAATGTTTGGATCACTAGGTCTTAGGCCAGATCTTGGCGGCCAGTTCGATTGCACCCAATCCTTCTCACGAGCTCTGCTGTCCCACATGCACAAAAAACAGGGATACTTGGTATGCCCGCGTTGCTGGCCAAGAAGGAAACCGACCATTTTAAGACCAACACAGATGATCCATTGGTGCATGTTATATTGCAACAAGTCAATGACTTTCTTTATGTCGCCATATTCTTCACGCAAAGAAACTGAATGACCTATTGGGACTGAACCGTATAAATTTCCATTATGTAGGAGAACACACTTCAAGCTACGCTTTGAGCTATCTATAAACAATCGCCATTCAGTTGCGTTATAGTTAGAAATTGCCAATTCTTTCATTCAACCTTCTACGTTCTGGCAATATACAAATCCGTCATTATTTCTGAAGTACTGCCTAAATTCACTTTCGCTGGATCGATAGTAAGTGACTTTAGCTCCTTTGTCAAGCAAATTTTTTTTCGTGCAGTCTTGATGCTAATCATTCCGATGATTTTGTGGATAGTTCCAAATCTCGTGCTAAATCGTTTAATTCATGTTGATTGAATCCTTAACGAACAGAATCATTGGAAACTTTGAATTCTTCGTCGGTGGAGTCACTTCGATCTTCACTTGATTCACATTCTTGTATTTCTAAAGAAGGGGTTTCTTGAAAAACTGGCACTGGAATTTCAGCCGAATGAGGCACAGGGCGTATAGCTGACGGTACACTAGGGTACTCAGTTTTATGTTTGTTTTTCTTGTTGAATCCTGATGTCTTCACAATGCAAAAGTAGCAATCTCTTAAGTGATCTTTGTGCTCTCGCCAAACCATTGGTATATCAAACGAAAGTTTATTACGTGTTCTCTTTGCCCACATTCGTAAACTCTCTACACAGTGCTTGCACACTTTATGAGCGGCCCATGATTTATCTTGGTCACCTATTTTCACTTTAAAATAAGCAAAATAGGCTTGCCTGATAAATGTACTAATATTACTCCGTTGAATGGGGATGGTAAAACTGCCACATATATAACAAAATGAATCAGGGCTGTTTAAACACTTACGTCGAGAACTACCAGAGGCAGACATAACGAAAATCTGTAGTTGTGTATGTATACTTTGACTTCACTATATCAGAGTGATACAGACCCGCGTACTTTAGCATCTCATGCGTAACTGACCGAACCAGTTTTGGATGACGCAACGTCACTCACGCCCCCATTCGTAGGTCGGAGATGGTTCGCCGGTAGGAGAGCAGTAGTGACTTCTGTGATGCGCCAAGCTTAGTCGGATGCGCCACAACTGTAGAGAAAAAACTTGACGTGATAGAAAAAAACAAAATAAAGTTTTGGAATTAGCATGTCAATTTACGTATAAAACAGCTTAAACATCGAACTCAACAGAAATTATTTTTCAAATTGTTCCCCAGTGTAATGTATCTTTAAAAAACACAATATATTTTACTACGTTAATAAATACCAAAGGCTAATTAATGCTCAGAGAACGTGAGATCTCAGACGACAAAAGAAAATAATACTCGGAACTTAGACTTTTATTCTTATCATGTAAGACAGCATCGTGAAAACAAAAATAACATGAGAGGGATTCTGTTACAATATTAAATTAACTAGGTTAGTAATATACAGGCACTTTAGTAATGACGTTTTGTAGACAATAAACAGTAATGAACTTAATCTGATGTGACTAGTGGGATGTTAACTTATCTTTGGTCAGTCAATTCACGAAACTCCCCGATGAGTATCGCATAGGCCACGTGAGATGGAAGTCTACCCCTTAAGGTTTTAGATATTCCATGGGTCTTCTCCTGTGTGTCGCGAGGACCTCGAGTACACCCAAAGACTTGCGTAGAAAGAAGTCAAAGATTCGCCCGGAAAATTAAAGAGCAAATTGAGGCGTTTACGGTCATAGTTTCACATTATTCCTCCAAAAGTATTCGTGAATTAGATGCCTCATTGGATGTGAAGAAAATGCATAGCCTTTTTGTAGAAAAATATCCAGAGGTTGATTTGAATGGTATCTGTTTTTTTTTTGTTTTTGCACATACTATACATTTTTAATTTTATGGAACGGAGCTTCTCTTTTCCTTTTGTTTTGTTTAGCAGGTGGTGTATAGATCTGTTTCGTTGGTTCCCCAACAAGGGCATAAATAATTTTCAGTTTATAGTCATACAAACTAAGTTTGTTTTGGCTATTTTTATTGTAAAGCAGATATGAATTCATCAACATCTGTAAAATAAGGTGAATTCCCACCTTTTTTTACCAACGCAGACCTTTTTTTCACAGTTATAGTAGGCCTGGAGTTGGTCTTGTAGGTCAATGACGCTCATGAATTTATTGTACAGTAACACTGCACTGTCTCTGTTGAAATCATCATTACATGTCGTTTATCTCTCCACTTTCCAAGGCAAACACCCTTTTCGTTAAATTTTTGTATAATCTCTCCCTTTTTGAGAGCGGCAGTTTTGATATCTTTAGGAATTTCTTTTCTATCAGTACAGTTCAGTTCAGCACAGACTGAGTTGGTATCAACATTTTTTTTTTCTTCAGCAGTTAACCCTTCGCCATCAGCACCTCTTCCGGTATACACATATGCATCATAAAAATAACTGGTGATACGTCTCAATAAGTAATGGAAAGGTACTGAGACTCTAGATCAGGTTGGCCAAACAGTGTTGCAAACACAATAATCAAAATTATCGTAGGTGTCTGTCGGACACTGAAGATCAGGTAAGGGTTAAATTGTGTTTTTTAGTTTTTTTAATTATAATTTATTATCCATTTTTTTAGTTCGATCTGCTATAAAAGCGTGTGTTTTAGTTTTTTAAGCTATTATTTTTTTTTTTGAAAATTTTGTGTTCGAACTGCTTTCCTTGCGTGTTGTAACCGAATCTCAGTCTCCCCTTTTTGAAAGCAAATCCTTGATCCTGACGATTCTGTTCAGGATAATGGGAGGAAGTTATTAAATTATTGTATTGTAATCGATCTTTGATAAGTGTGCAAAGCTTCAATATAATCTGACGTTTTGAAGTGGGTAAAAAGGACGTTCAAAGATTCCATTACATAGATAGATACAGGTGAAGCTAATAAAAGCGTGTTAAAATACGCGGGATCTACAACATTTCTATACATGCCAATAGTCTATATCAAGTAGTTTCAACGTTAGTAGGTCTTTATTGATTTTCTCAAAACAACAATTTGGACATGTACGGTTTTCGAACTCATAGATTCACTCATATAAGCAGCTCGATTACTAAATCGATCTATACATATCATTTGTATGTACAATATGTATATATTTATATTAACAGCTTTCCAGACAATCCGATACAACACAACTCAAAAATGCCAGAGTACAAATAAGTACAACATCCAATGTTAGGTACTTATATTTTCCTATATAATAAAAATTAACGAAAGTGATACAAAATGACCCAAAAAATGTTTGATCCGGCTCGAAGGACCAAAAAATGCAAAACCCGGCTCAACATGTTTAATTGAAAGAGTTCACGTGCCGGCAAGATACTTTTCAAAGATGATTACGTCCGCTACCTTGCTTGACAATTATTTGAAGTCCAGAGTCAACGAATCAGTTAAAACTAATCAGTAATAATGATAGAGTAATCATAACAACAATTAAGAAATGCATCGGAGTATTCAGGTTATGAAATATAATTAAAAAAACTTTAAAGTATTATTTAAAATAATCCTTTTCCAATGCATGACCCACATCCCTTTTCTATACGGTTAAAGCAATTACCAATATCCAGAAACCGACAGTATCTATCCTGCTCCCTCCATAACTCATTCCAGCCACCATACATCACTGTCCCGCAGGCCAGTTTTCATAATAAACTGCGGTAACGAGTCTCCGGTCTGGCCTGGTTGTCCCGCACGTTCATCCATCAGCCAGGACTGTCCTGCTGCCCGTCGACCGACCTCAGGAATCAATCAGCGCCCGTCAGCTTCCGTCCTGAACTAATTATCGTAGTACTTTGGTCTAATCTCGTCTGTTATTCGCAGAAAAATTTTGCATTCGTAGTGCTTTTCTTAAAAAGGAAAAGGGTTTTTCAATAACGACATCTTTTATCGCAAATTAACATGTGTCTGTATTCTTTATCTTATCTTCTTGCTTTCTTTTTATGTTTCTCTTTTTGCTGTATCGGTTTAAACGAAACTATCCTTCATTTAATATACGAAGTGTGTAAGTAAAGTAATAAGACTAAGATAAGAGGCAGGGCAACATCTGATGTGTCTTCAGTGTCAGTTTTGACTCCCTAGAATTATTTGCTAGTCTGTAGCAATTCTTTTTGTAAACCCGATTTTTCCAGTGTGTTCTCACAATGGGTGGCGACCATTTCAAATTTTGTTTCGGACTTGGACACTTTCAATCCACTCCAAAAACTCATTTTTTGTTTCCAAAAATTCGCACAGATTATCAGGACGTTCAAACTAATTTTGAGAAAGCATCATATATTGTCCTGCCCCCTAGCATATCCTTAAATCCTTTTCAATATAAATCTCTCCATATATTCAATGTATCTTTGTATTCTTTGTATCAATGTATTCAACGACCCCGCAAGTGGTGTAGGGAATCCAAAACGCATATGAATATTAGCCTATCCATTAAGTACATGTATTTTCTACATGGATACCAAGTTTCAAGTCAATCGGATGCATGGTTCAGTAGTTATAACGGAACATCCGTAAAAACCACTGTAGATTTATATATTAGTATAGATATAGATTAAAAGTTCTGCAAATGCGAAAACAATAAGTGACCATAATGAAAATGGAAAAAAACCGCTATGTACTGTCGAAGATCATTGTATTTTGAAATTTTGTAATCGACATAATCTTGCTTTTCAAGGGCACGACGAAAAAATGACCAGTTAAATATGGGCCTGCTTCTAAGATTAATAAAGTACAGTACAAACATTGATTGCATTTTAGAAAAAAACATATGGATGACTCGAAAGTTTTTAAAGGGATTTCCAAAAGCATCCAGGATGAATTACTGCAGTGTATGTTGAAGAATCAGTAATGACTGATGATATTACTGATATTTTGGTTCAAACGCAAATTTCTTTAGGGTTCCGATACGAGTTAAATGGTTGCAAGATGCTGAGCAGATTTCGGAATGCATTTTGTAACAGTTAGAACATATTTTTAGAAGTTTCTTAGATAAATTTATAGCTGAAACCTATGATGGAACTGCTGTTATACATGTTCATTTTCTCATTGCTATGCTCATCAGCTTAATAAATTGTTGGAGCAAGCTGTTTCAAGCAAACCAAATTTGAGAATTTTTGTTAACATAAATTCAATTTCACATAGATCACAGATCATCACATACCCATTGGACTTCTCAATCCCATATAATATCCACGACTTTTAGGCTTAAAGAAAAAATTCAGACATGTTTGAGAATATCCAACCAGGGGAAACAACAAAATATAATGCAGAAACCCTAAATGGTTGGGGGACGATATTTTTTTGTTTTGGTTAATTTTTTTTGCAAAGGTTATGCCACATGTTGATATTTTGTATGATTAATCACAGTTAATTCAAACAGATTCTTTAAAAATTCAAATGGTAATAGAATATTTTGAACAAAAAATTAGGGAGATCAGAAATAATTTACCATCTGTTGAAACACCTACTTTTGACCAGGATAGTATATCAATTATTCTATTGGAACCTAAACTTGAAGAGATTTACCACTAAACACCAAATCACTTTTTTTGAACTGCTCGACGCACGTTTCGCTAACCATGTTAGCATCATCAGGAGATGATTTAATCTAAATACTTTTTAAGAAACTTACTAAAAACATTTTAAGAAATTCAATGGGGGTAGATAAACTAAATGCTTTAGTTATGTTAAATATTGAGAGTTTTATTGTCGAACTAATTCCGGACTTTAATGAAAAGTTATTAAAAAATGTATTTTGAATTACAATTATCCTTTTTTGTCATAAAAATTTGATATTTTTTTGAGCTTTTCGAACTTCTCATGAACTTTTTCGAATTTTCTCTATTGATTTGCAGTTACAATAAACTGTTGGAATGGTTTACTTTTCGGGAAATGGTAAGTACCTATTTATTGATTCCTTTTTCTGCACAACAAACAGCAACACATCCTCCAATGTCCTTGTAAGTAGTAACAATATAAAATATTAATGTTTTCCCGGTTCAGCTCCTGCTGCCTCTGCGATGGATATATCTCTATTCCTGGATTTCTCAAAATTGATTCTGGCGTAAATGTGTTTTATGAATAACAGTGTACAGTCGCTACTATACGTAATTCTTGGTGGTTGTTTTTACTGTTATTGAGATTTGCCATAAAAAAATTCACTGTCACTCCTTGACATCAACTGATAATAATTTAACTTAATTAATTATGTCAACTTTATAGGAACGAAGGAGCAGAGAACAACTCAAGAACAATCTCAAAAGTCTCAAAAATACCCAATAAATCTTGCAAATTATACAAAAATGATGTCAAAAACACTCAGTTGGTCTGACTGAATCTGTTAGCTAATTGACTAACTCTAGCCATTTTTTTCTGTAATATAAAGAAATCGATTTGTTGCAGATGGCGTCAATAACGATCAGAAAAAAGTTGTTCCTGATCTTCCTCCAGTCAAAGACAGTTAATTAGTTACAAGAAGTGGTCGCTCCATCGGTAATTAGCCGTGCGACAGAAACAAGGCAGGACGACGGAGCCATCAACAGGTTTCTCGATAGCTGCACCGATTTACATGGAAGCGACAGCCGCAGCAATGGGCTTAACGTGTTTAACATTAACAATTTACGGTTAATTTGATGTCAGGCAACTGTTCTGGGTCAAGTGGTGGCTTTCCTATATCTAATCAAGATATTGCTTTGTCTGGAATTTAACATTAGTTGCTATTTTAACGCTTGTAAACAAAGATCTTTTGTTTCATGTTTATTTATATGTTAATAATTCTTGTGGTATCTGCAATGTCTACGTTCAAATACGTTTTGATTTGTCTTCAGTAAGTCGAGTTGATTTAAAATGAACATGTCGGTTTATAACTTGCATTTACACCACGTTCAGTTTTTTAATTTTAAATCGTTTAATAACACTAGGGAACAGCAATTTCGTTGACTTGGCTCTGTGACTTGTTTTTGACTAATTTTTCATCTCTGAATTCAAAAATATTCACAGTTTTTCTCTATCACGTCAAGTTCTTAAGCTACAGCATACCCCTCATTTTACCTTAAAAGTGTACATACGAAAGGAAATAAGGCGAGATTTGACCAAATAGATTAGAATATTTTTTTTATACAGAGGTTAATATATTATTAAAAGTTAAATTGTGTTTATACAAAAAATAAATAAAAGATATTATGGTCAAAATTTCTTCTTATAGCTTTTCCTGGAGTGTTCAGTTTGTGGACATTCTCGCTTGATGCTCCAACAGTAGTCAGCCATCATACTGACATCCCATCTACCTTGATACCGCGCTTCCATAACCTTTAGATCTTGGTGGAATCGCTGGCCCTGTTCATCACTAACAGCACCAAGATTTTCTGGGAAGTTAGCAAGATGACTATGTAAGAAATGCAGTTTGATGCTCATGTTGCAACCAAGCTTTTTAAAGCTCTCCAAGAGTTGTTGAACAATTTCGATGTAATTCGGGGCTCGTGTATTTCCAAGAAAGTCTTTAACAATATTTTTAAAAGCAAACCAAGCATTCCTTTCAAGTCCGGTCATTGTTTCAGTGAAATTTTCATCTTTAACGGGTTACCGAATCTGTGGACCATCAAACACACCAGCCTTTATCTTTTCATATGACAGGCTAGAGAATGCTGAAATTATATACTGAAAGCAGTCTCCTTCAATTGACAAAGCCTTAACGAATTGCTTCATGAGACCTAGTTTTATATGCAAAGGCGGGAATACAATGTTTTATCTATCGACAAGTGGCTGATTTAAAATGTTTGGATCACCAGGTCTTTGGTCAGATCTTGGCGGCTAGTTCGATCGCACGCAATGCTTCTCACCAGCTCTGGTGTCCCACATGCAGAAAAAACAGGGATACTTGGTATACCCGCGTTGCTGGCCAAGAAGGAAACAGACCATTTTAAGGTCAACACAGATGATCCATTGGTGCATGTTATATTGTAACAAGTCAATGACTTTCTTTATGTCGCCATATTCGTCACGCAAAGAAACTGAATGACCTATTGGGACTGAACCGTATAAATTTCCATTATGTAGGAGAACACACTTCAAGCTACGCTTTGAGCTATCTATAAACAATCGCCATTCAGTTGCGTTAGAGTTAGAAATGGCCAATTCTTTCATTAAACCTTCTACTTTCTGGCAATATACAAATCCGTCATTATTTCTGAAGTACTGCCTAAATTCACTTTCTCTAGATCGATAGTAAATGATTCTCTGATAGTCTGTGATTCGCCAAGCTTAGTCCGATGCGCAACAACTGTAGAGAATAAACTTGACGTGATAGGAAAAAAAACTAAATAAAGTTTTGGAATTAGCATGTCAATTTACGTATAAAACAGCTTAAATATCGAACTCAACAGAAATTATTTTTCAAATTGTTCCCCAATGTAATCCAAAAGAGGGAGATGAAGTATTGGCAAGGAGATAAAAGTTTAAACGGGAGCAAATTAGTAATGAATGAGAAACTTACAAAGGTCAAGCGGGAATTGTTGTTGCATGGTAAGATTTTTACTAACATAACTCTCAAACACTACTTTAAAACTCTGTGTTTTAAAGTACTGTTTGAGAATGTAAAATCGTTTTACGAAACTATAGTCACACAAATTTAAAAATAAAAGTGATAGATAACAAAGCAAAAAATTGTTTTATTCCTTTCATTTTATATATAATTCAATTAATAAAAAGGAAACTGGAACTGGACTAGATCTTTTTATATTGCTTTCAGTTCCATTTTGCGTATCATTAATGGAAATTAGTGTATAATGATGGATTTATATTTGTATTTATAATAATTATTATAATTGTATATTATCTATTTACTTATGTATTGTAATTGTTGATATAGCAAATAAACGTTTTATTGTTGTGAATTGTAGATAAGAACTCTGCTCCAGGCTACCAGCCCACCACAGGTGAGGTTAAGATATTGTGCTATTCAGATGATGCGATATTAATATCTGATCAAGAGGATGACCTTCAAAGACTCCTCTATTTATTCTTCATTGTCGTCCAGCAATATCAGCAGGTAAGACAAAATCACTAGTTGTATATAAAGAACCAGTAAGATGCAAGATATCAGTTGAAGATCGACCAATCAATTTATTAAATCGTTTAAATATTTGGATGTCAAAATATCGGCAAATCAAGAGAAAATCGCTAAAACCAGATACCAAGTTAATGATGATAACGAACGATGTAATTAGGTACAACAAGAATACGTACAGGGACGCAAAACTAAAAATCCGTAAATCATACATTCACCCTATTATAACTTACACAATAGAGACTCGAGCAAAAGATAAAAAAATCAAAATCCCTACTAAGAACGGTAGAGAAATGAGGAAAAGAAAAACTTTGTATGATAGAAAAAGAAATAGAGACAGAAAAGAATATTTCAAATAGGCCATTGCAAAATGGAGACGAAAACGCAGACGAAAATTCCTACGAACTTTTCGAACAACCTGATATTTCACAATGACGAGAACATTCAGGACTAAAAAACAAAAAAGAAGATCCGCAGAGTGAGGCCACAAACATCGCAAAACCATCAGCCATTATCTGGCATTTAATTACGGTCCATCGGCGGGCAGGACGCATACGGGCCGTCATAAATAAGGCCCTTCTGCTATCTGCCGCATGCCTGCGGCCTCTGGAGAGGCTCCCCGGGTCTAAATCAGCGGGAATCGGTCGTGTTTCCGATCGTCGACGAGTTCATATATCGCGCCGCTCTTGATTAACACGTCCGCAGCGTTATCTACCAGATTCATTTCGCTTTTCGCTATTTTATTAACGGTGATGGTGGCTTAATGACCCCGCCTTCCCCTACTGAGTAGAAATGAGCAATTTTATCGATATCGAATGATAGCTATATATATATATATATATATATATATATATATATATATATATATATATATATATATATATATATATACACATGTATATATACATGTATACATACATATATATATATATGTATATATATATATATATATATATATATATATATATATATATATATATATATATATATATATAGGATGTTAGATAATGTTAATAGTTGGAGTTAATGCTTGAAACGGACGTCTCTCTTTTATTTTTATCACTATATCAGAAAGAAACGTTCTTTTGTGACGCCTTGTATAACAAACTAACTTTAATTACACTAATACTACTTTTTCATAATGCGGGGCACAACTATCGATATCGATATTAGTTCTATGTCGATACCAACACTCCCCTACCCTTCTCGTCCGCCTTTACCAGACGTTTCCAGGCCGCCCAATTTCCGTTCCGCTTCCTGCCGACGTGATTAATGTCCTGCAGTGCACATATCCATTATGTACGTTTTTGTTTCTGTTATGGGAGAGCGATAGTTTGTCGGTCTACGGACCCTTCGGAGGCTCGTGACTCATTGTTGCCCTTCTGACATAATGCGATCTGACGTCTAATATTAAAAGGGCGGGGTTCGATCGTTTTGATAGATTTCTTAAATCGACCATGTCCATTTGAAAATTAGTTTTTTTTCTATATGGGGTTTTTTAATAATATTTAGCTTTCGTTTATTAAATAAAAAGTCTTTTTCAGGGTATCAAAATATATAAATAAGCATGTAAAGTAATAATTATTATTATTTTTGTTATTAACAAGCTCTACAGATCATGTAGGTACCAGGCTACTTACAAAAATGCATATGACATTTACAATGTAATTCTTGCCTATTTAAACAGGGTCTTTTAAAAGGAGCGGTTTTTTAAATACTTGAATAAAACAGAGATGGCGTCTCGTCTGATTGTAATGTGTGACATTTATAAAAATGGAGTCGTACACGATACAACAACACTTTAAAATTGTTAAATTATTTTATGAAAATGGGTGATCAATGAAAAATGTTTTTTGAAGAATGTTATAGTTTTTTTAGCATCCTCGCTCTTCAGCACTCTCAATATTTAACATTCTTAAAGCATTTAATTTATCTTCTTCCACTGAATTTCTTAAATATGTACATCTGTGTAGTCACTAGTATTCTTAATGCCTTAGTGATTTCTTTAAATCTGTCTTCAGTCCCATATTCAAAATAAAATGTAATGTCTTTAAATTCTCTTTAATGTTTTCTTTTTGACAAATCTCGGGCTACTGTCAAATTTTAAACTTACCCTATTTTTACATCTTTACATTAAATTCAACATGGACGTGGGACGACCGTTAGTTTTTAATTCAACTTTCTCCTCCAAACTTAAATTAGTCATTATTAATTGTTTTAAATCAGACACCTTCATGTTTGCAATTAAAAGTTGTTTATTTGTATTTAAAAAGTACTAATCAGTGTGTACACACGTATATTTTAGAATGCAGTTAAACCCCCGAATTCTGGCAACCAACAAAACATGTAACGTCAACGACGAGAAAAGAAGCCCTGGCGTACGGTCGCTGGAAGTAAACGTCCGATCAACGATGTAAAAATTGTGGCGAGGGGATGGAATTTTTATCCGTATTATTTAGTGCGATGGGTTGACTGGCGTTTTTCTATCTTAAAATTAGTTAAAATGATGTATAGGAAATAAACTGATCGGTTTTGTTCTGAAGAATTGTTTACTGTTATAAATGCAGGAAGGGCGGCGCTTTCAACAGAAGCATTATTGTAGCAATCGCATTCAGAAACATAAATTATCATATATAAAGTAAACATATCTAATACATATCGTTCGAAAGCAATTAAAAATAACAATAATGTGTCACAAAAAATTTAATATTTGCTGTTGTAATCACCCGAAAACCACATTTCCTGCTACACTCAACCCGCAGGCACGAGTCCCGAATCGTTTGCAGAAACAGCAGCAACAGGCTAATCACCAACAAGCCTACCGGATAGGATAAAGACCACAATAACCAGCCATCTTGCTCGTTAACCAGAATGGGGGCGGTTCCGAACGGCCGACGGCCCGCCTCCAAGAAGCCCATCTTGTTCGAGAGAGAGAAGGATGGCGTACGGGTCGGTATACTAAGACAGACAAGGACGGGACGTTGATTCCTGCAGGCCTAAAGCGAGATAACGATATGGAAACTTGTTACGTCTAGGAAAGAGACGGATGATGTCAGAGAACGAAAAAATGCATTGGGAAAGTGTTTTTAAGAGCACGGTGATTATACGGGGGTAGTTATTAGATTTTAAAGGTTCAATACACAGTGTGGCGCATATTGAATAAAATAAGCGATAGAGTTCTATTTTATATACCAGCGAGGCCTCTAACATAACACTTATATTTTTGTTTAGTCTACTCCTTTGAGAACTGTTATTTATTATTACCTTTATTTTGTTTACACCTCTTAGAACCCTTTGAGAACCAAAATCTAATTTCCTGTTTACTTGACTTTTAAACTTTTTACTTTAATTTTATATAAAATCATGTAACATACCCTTCAGGCTTACCTTCTAGTTGATTTTCGTTGTATATATGTATAAAATAAATATTTTTTAAACTGATTTTGCGAATCGAATTATTTCGAAATATAGGATACATCATTGTTTGATGAGCTTTGGGTCAGTAAAGGACACAAAACTCATCGGACGTTCGATCTTCAATTTTCACCGCTCTATTTTTTTGTACAAATAATAAATTAAGCCAGTCAGGTGATCTGATACTCTTATTTCCTTCTCGCAGAATATTGTGTTCGAGCAGATCTGGTGTTACGCTTATTAATGCAAACTCTCTCCTTAAGATAACTCCAAAGAAATAAGTCTGGGGGTTTAACGAGCCATCTCAGATTATCATTGTTAGAGGTTAATCGATTATAGAAATGTTTCTTCTGAATCGCTATTATAGTCCTTGTACTATGAGCTGTAGTATCATCCTGTAGGAATAGAGCTCAGCGTCACCCAATTGAGACAAGTAAAATTTTTCAATTATTTGACATACTTTCATCAAATATAAGCCTAGTCGAAGCCACAAACAAACCACAAATCCATCTGAATCTAATTCAAACCTGGACTCGAAAGTGAAAAATTAAAATAAACGAGACAAAAACAGCGCAAGTCAATTTTACCCTCAGAAAAGGACAGTGCCATAGCTTACATTTTAATAATGTAGAAATCCCAACATTTACGAATACAAAATATTTAGGTATTCACTTGGACTGTTGACCTAAAAGTAAAAGAATTGAGTTGGCTTATCGGAAGAAAGTCTAACTTATCTTTAGATAACAAAATTCTATTATAGAAGGCTATCATTAAGCCAATTTGGACTTATGGGATAGAGCTTTGGGGATGTACCAGTATATCAAATTTATCCATTATCCAAAGATGTCAGTCAATACATATCAAACCACACTCTTCACGAAGATCTCCAGATACCTTTTGTTAAGAACGTGATCAAGAGCAGCAGCATAAAATATCACCCCAAACTGGAAAGCCATCCTAATACCCTACTACAGCCTGTTTTAAATCCAACAAATAATAGAAGTCACCTCTAGGGGAGTCACCTCATCCCGCTAATACAGAGAAGTCCAACCCTCAAGCCATCACATTAGCTTATAGAATATTGTAATTCTGATTGCTAATATATCAAATAAAAATTTTAAAAAATTACGGTTTAAAAAAAAAGTCCAATAAATCTGTATCCGGAAACTACACGTGAAGGAAAAAGAACTAATCCAAGAAGAAAACGAAACTAGATAATTTGGCGTTGATAATATTGTAGTTGTGAAGGAATTTACTTATTTGGGACACAAATTTCACGATAAGAACATTCCAGGTGAGATCAGGAATACAATTATGAAGAGTAACAAAGTTACTTATTCCCTTCATTCTGTACTAAGATATAAATTTATTCAAACGAATAATTAGCATCTATAAACACTTCAGAAATAAAAAAAAACACATAAGACACCAGTTTTCATTTTTGTTTTTCGTTTTTCTTCCCTAGCTATCGAATCCAATCGGGGGTCACGTACTAAATGATAATCTTAACGTAACGACTCATTTGAGAACGCCAGATTGAGTATTCTTCGACCTGTTCTCGTAAATCTACAGATTCTGTGCTCCCTACGTGACTGACTGTTTTTTTTTATCTACCATAATTATTTTTAAATTCCCTGTCGATAGGCTATCGTTACAATCGTTGAATAAGCAAATGAATTCGCGGTTGGGCTTCGGTATGTGAACCAGTGACTTGCTAAACTGTAGACGTTGAAATTTAAGACAGTAAGACAGTCAACTCTTCAGTTTTGGTATGAAGATGTCTAATGCTTCATTGACTGGTCTAGAAATTGATTGACTTAGATGTTTGATTTGGTTTTGGTAAACTTCCAAGTTCTTAGTATTTGAGCATGACCTAAACGCAGTGTTTTTTAATATTCAAGGCCAACAAATGCCACATATTTTCTATAAGGTTTATGCTAGGCGACTGAGAGGGAGTTTTAATGTTGTTTTTAACGTTATACATCAACCACTCATTCGTTTTCTTGGCCGTAGGCTTTGTGTTATTGTCCTGTTGAAAATAATAATATTTCAACTTTCAGAAAAAAAAAAAAAAAAAAATATATATATATATATATATATATATATATATATATATATATATATATATATATATATATATATATATATATATATATATATATATATATATATATATATATATGCATGGCGTTGCCCATGGTCGGCTGGCTTTAGTTCCTGTGTTAGCTGAATTTAGTAAGGACAGGAGAGGCTGATCTCCCGGAATGGGGTCGTAAATTAGCCACCAAGGTCATGCGACTTGATGCCGCTAGACTATTTTTTGTGGGGCTATGTGAAGAGTAAAGCTTACGAAAATAATCCGCAAACCGTTCAACAGTTGAAAGAAGAAATTAGGCGAATAATTCGTGACATAACTCCGCAAATGTGTTCAGCAGTAATCGAGAATTTCAACAACAGAATTGTGAGCTGCCAGAGAAGTCGTGGCGGTCATTTGACAAATGTTGTATTCCACGTATAATTGTACACTATCCAGCTTCGCACTACCATAAATAACTTTGAGGTATGTTATGAAACGTTTCTTTTATTCGTTACCAACATTCGAGTTCGAGCCCAGCTGATGACAGCTGTGAGGCTAGAAACCGGTCCTGGGAGGTACTTGTCTCGGCATGGTGACGGCGACTGATTTAAGACGAGCAGAGGTACGTGGAAGTACGAATGAAAAATTACTGTTTTTCAAATATCTCTCTCCACGGTCCCACTACGCTATCTTTTGAGCAAACCTTATACCTACATCCAAGGTTGTGGGAAGAATGTGTCGCGTAGTTTTTGACTGCCGCGAACATTCACCGTAGGATGGCGCGAGTTTCATTGAGATTGCGACCCTCCATCGATATGACCAGTTGACTTGGTCTTGCTCTGTTCGTTTCGTTTCAGCTGTCTCACTGCGTTGAGCTCGAGCCCAGCTGATGACGGCTGTGAGGCTAGAAACCGGTCCTGGGAGGTACTTGTCTCGGCATGGTACGTGGAAGTACGGATGAAAAATTTCTGTTTTTCATATATATATATATATATATATATATATATATATATATATATATATATATATATATATATATATATATATATATATATATATATATATATATAAATGTGTTCCTTCAATAACATCTACATTTCCAACTCCAATTACTGCCATATATAGTCAAACCATTAGGCTTCTTCCTCCGTGCTTTACAGGTGGGATAGTATTTTGAATTTCTACCAAAGGAAACGTTTTAAATCTAATCCGAATACATTGAACTTACTTACATCAATGAAAATAACAGTCCTCCGATTTTTATGTAAGTTTGGGCAAATAACACATGTTTTTTCCTGTTTATTTTTCTTATAAGGGGTTTCTTTATTGCTGCTCTCTTTCGTATAGTTGGAGTACCAATAATCTTACCAGAAGTTGTTACCAGGTTCATAGCTAATGTTTCTGCAATTGTAAACTAAATTTTTTTGTTTGACTGGTGATATTTCGTGGTTTTCAGAGGGTTATTTTTCTCAGGTATCCAGAACGTTTTTCATTTTCTACAGTATCCTTTTGTTCTTTTCTTTTAACTAGTTAGTACGTAGAAGAAACCTTCAATTTTAAACTACTAGGCTAATTTGAAAAGTTCGCGGAGCGGAAATGATAAATCAAGTTTATAGTTGAAAAAACTTACTTTATTCTTTCATATATTCTCCCTTAAGTTCAATACATTCTTTCTAGCGGTTCTCCAAATCATTTATTCCATCTCTGAAGTGATTTTCTGAAAGTCCTTCAAAATACTCATCTACGGATGCTATAACATGTTCATTTGATAAAAAAACACTTGCCACGTAGGATTTTTTAAGGTTTAGGAACAGATGAAAGTCATAGGGGGCCCAATCTGGTGAATATGGTGGATGCTCCAATAATTCTTAGTGTAACTTCTTCAATTTGGGCATTGCAAGAACACCTACATGAGGCGGTGTATTGCCTTAATAAAAAATATTTTTTCTTGGTTTCAAATCGTTTAAAATCTATATTTATCATTATTATTATTATTCACGTATGGGCCCTGGTGGACCACGCGAAGTACAGTTAGAGGCGTTTGTTGTTGTTAGCCTCCCTTTGCTCCTATACTGATTTCATTCTTTCGCTATGAGCTTTTTTCCTTTCGTCAGACCAAGTTGTTCCAGTCTACCTACATTTTTCTCTTTGGCCCTCCTCCCAAACGTTAACATTGTGTCTGAAACAGCCTCTATCCTGAATTTCACTTTGTGTAATATTTGCTGATCTTAGGTCCTCTTTGGGAGCCACGTTAGCTGTGGTGTCTAAGGCATCAGCCTTATATTACGGCAGTTAATGTGGACCGGGTTCGAATCGCGTACTAGGCAAAAAAAGTTTTTTTTAAATTCTTGTGAACGTTTCTAGGTAAGAATGTAAAATCGGACAAGGAATCACCCCTTAGTCACGCCAGTTCGAGGCTGGATAAGGCCGGATGCCTTCTGAGAGGTTTTCTATGTTGGTCACTCGCCAGTCGGTAGGTTTCTCGAGATACTTTCGGTTAAGCACAAAACCAAGGCATGATAGCCCGAGGGGGGTGCTGACCGGGATTTTCGGTAGCTGATGACCGTGGTTTGGAACCCACGTTAAGCTGTAGGTCCAGTCGCTAAATAGCCTTCTCAGTTGCTGATGCGCTTCTAACCCCAAAACTTTCCTTTAGGTCCTCTTTAATTGCAGCAATCCATTTAATTATTTCTACTTTAGTTCTACTCTTATTTTCATAAAATTCGACTATTTGTCTAGTTAACCTACTCGGATTCATCCGTTTTATGTGTCCGTAAAACTTAAGTCTTCTTTTTCTCATATCGCTATGTATATCTGTGTATTGTTTGATTTCTTGGTTTTCTCGAAGTCGGCATGTTGTGCTATTTATTTGTTTGGGGCCTAGGATTTTTCTTATGATTTTTCTTTTCTTCTTTTCAATGTCCTCGATGTCTCTGACCGTTTCTGCCTCATATAGACATTCTGGCTTAATAACTGTGTTGTAATGTCTCAGTTTTGTGTTTTTAGATATGTATTTTTGGTTGTAAATATTTTGTGTCAATGCCATTTCCATTTTTTGACATCTACCCTTATTGGCCGCTTTTTCCAACCCATTTTTCATGATTATTTCACCCAAATATTTGAATTGAGAGACTCGTCTGATGTTACCATATTTTGTTTTTAGAAATGGTGTTCTTAGTCTGTTGCAGGTTATGTATTGTGTCTTTTCAAAGGAAATTTGGAGTCCTACCTTTTCTGTTGTTTCTTTTAAGATTTCAATCTGTTTTTGTGCCGTTAATACATCTTGATCCAAAATTGCTAGATCAGCAAAACGCCAGTCAATCTATTTTGATGTTGGTTCTCCCCAGTTTGATGGGCTAGTCAATATTCAGGGCTGACTTTTTTTCACGCCACTCCTGTATTACTTTTTTTAGAACACAGTTAAATAAGAATGGCAAGAGTCCATCTCCTTGTCTATATTATTAAAATCTATATTATTATTTCGAAAAAGATCTAAATGTTGGTTAGAAGGTTTTACTTGAAGTCGTTTTTGATCAGAATTTAACAAATGCGTCATCCATCTTGCACATAGCTTTTTCAAACCCAATTTCTTTTTCATTATGTGAAACACCCGTTCAGTTGAGATGTCCATGGCATTAGTAATTTCACTCAAAATCAATTGTCTATCATCCACAACCAGATCATGTATAGAATTAATTATTTGTTCTGTATTCTTCTGCGTATTGGACGTCCAGAAAGAGGATCATCATCCAGGCTTTTTCGATTACGTTGAAACTCACCTGCCCACTTACAAATCATTGTTTTTGAAAATGCAGCCTTTCCTAATACATATATCATTTCACTATGAATTTCCATTGCCTGTAAACCTTTTTTTACAAAGAATTTAATCACTGCGCGATTTTCAAAAATTTCCATTTTTAAAATTAACACTGGTACGTTTATTTTAAGCTGCTGTTTTTGTACGAATGATTTGACAGATCGACTTGAAACTTCACGTTTATTCATATTAACGATGAAACTTCAACACTGATAAGGCAATTGATTCTTTTTCCCACACATTGTTTATAGTATATCGAATACAATTTGACTGTGAAAATCAGTAGTACTTATTTCTAATGATTATTTCAATTATAAATATAAGAAGATAAGGGTCGGTACAAGCAAGAACATTATTGTAATGTTTTATTTAAATATGTATTTTAGACTGAGCTAAAAAAATTCGACTATTTTTTTTTAAGGGGATACCGAAAATATTATTTACGATGACAAAAAAAAATTGTGGAAGTTAAAGCCCTTAATACTTATATTAAGAAGTGTATCATCTAAGGAACAAATCAATATTTGAAAAAATACAATACATATTCTTAAAGGAAATTGAATGCGCTACAAAAAAGGTATCTTAATATTTTTCGTTAAATTCACTCCACCCAAAGTTATTCATGATTAATGAATTTTTTTGAACACAAATATTTTTTTAAGTGCAATCACTAAATTTTTCAAAATTCATAATTTATTTTAAGTTTGATTTTGCTTAAAGGGTTGTTTATCTACGAAAATGAATTTTACTATATTTAACTAACTCTAAGGTTAAAAAATATGCAGTTTTTTAATTATAAAGCATTTATTTTTGATATTATTTACTTTTATACGTAAATAAAAATGGAATGATGAATAAGAAATGAATAGTATTAATGGAGTAGACAGAAAAATCATTGCGTGTTTATTTATAGTTCATATTTTACAAAAAAAAAGTACTTTATTACAATTAGGGAATTTTTTCGATATTCACTAACGACCAATAATAAGTATTGGAGTTGTTCTTCATCTTTGGAGAGACACTTACTGTAATCTTTAATCAATACTACACCACTGAAATTTGAAACTGTGTATGTTGGACCAACTGTGTATGTCTTCATTGATAAAATAACTTTAACCTTGAATAACTTTGGAAGGAGTGAATTTAACGAAAAATATTAAGATACCTTTTTTATAGCCCATTCAATTTCCTTTAAGAATTTGTATTGTATGTTTTCAAATATTGATTCGTTCACTAGTTGCAACACTTCAAATTTGAAAAGTAAAATTGTAAAAACAGATCAATGTTCAAGGCACGAGTACATGGAAATGGCTTGTTTGACGTAAATTTATAACGAGGCCTTTTGTGTAGAGAATTCAATTCCGTTCAAGAGTAAGTATTGCTCAAATTTGTCAAACTGATGGTTTAGGGGTTTTGGACGAAAAATTCGATTGCGATTAAAAAACCGAAAGACGCGATGATACACTTTTTAATATAAGTATTAAGGGCTCTAACTTTCACAATATTTTATTTGTCATCACATATAATATTTTAGGAATAATATACTCATCACATATAATATACTAGGAATTTATGCACACTGGTCTATCTCCCTCATTAATAAATAAGTTATAAGTTTGTTTTTCAAATACTTTTTTAATTCACTGTATGTGTTTATGAATACAAAAGCCTTTAGTGAAAGCAGAACCGGTCAAATTCTTGGTCTAAATATAGTACGTTATTGGGACTAGTCCATCTGCCCATGTACCACTATTATTTCAACTTACGTCCATTTACTCATCCTGCCGTTCACTACTTAACGACATGCAATCCTTTAAAGTCCTCACAGGAATAAAAATGTTCTAATTAAACCATTGTAGTTGTACCATAAAAAACAGTTTCCACGACAACTTGACCATCACTCTTATGCAAATGGTTGGTCTTTGAAAAGAAAACGAACGACTGAAGATATCGCTTTGTCTCTTTCCCCGTTCTGATTTCCAAATTTCTCGATCTAGTACCATTCAATTTCACGTTTATTGTCACATTGTGGTTTAGATTATTTATTTATGTTATTATGAAATATAATGAATGAATGAATTATGAATTTTCATAAACAGAAAAATTAGTTTAAAAAAATCCGCGTTTTATCGAAGGGGATGCTATTGATGATGCGTGCGTGATGCGTGATTTGATCACGCTAGATAGAATAGAGCTTGATGCTCATCATTTTTCCCGCGTTCCTCATTCACACCCTCATTCACAATGTAGTAACAAAAACCCTTTTTTTTACTGTTCTCGCTTCTCCAGTTCTTCCCCTTTGATTTCTTCTCTATGTTATAAACCAAACCTATCAAAATATGCCATTTAATTTGTTTTCTTATCTTGCTAACAATACTCTACCAAAGCTGGTGATGATACCGTTGAGGATGGCTGATAATCTCATCTCTGAAAAACCAATTTCGCAGATAATGCCGCATTATACGCGAGTAGTAAGAACGTAGCTCTATATCAAATCAAAGTTACTCAGCAGAAATTTAATTGAAACATGATGAACGTAAGGATTTTTCCTGGTTATAGTGATGGTGTATCACGCACGAAAACTTAATTGGGAGATAAGAGCATGAACGAACATATAGTATCATCATTATCAGACAGAGTACTGTACACTTGTAAAAGTTTATTTTATACATCTATTTAAAATGACCCAAACAAAAACTTCTGGAAAAAATATGTATGTAGAGTCCACGTTAACCAATGCAGAAAATATTATTAAAATCGAGAATCCTATACTCAGTAATCTCTAATTAAGAATTAGAGATATTGTAGATATTTCTGAATGATTTTGGGGCAACATAATTTATGGCTTTTGCCTCGATAACGCATCATCGTTCAACCGATTAATTATTCATCAGATTTTTCATCAGAAAAATTTTCATCAGAAAAACTACTTCACGAACAGATACAAAAATCATTACTACAAGTTACGCGGATGCCTTTAACAGATAAGAAAAGAATCATAATCATTATCATGCCTCTTCAGCATGCTTCCAACTTTCACGGTCCTGAGCTTTCCTTTGCCACTTCGTTCCAATATACTTAACGATGTCATCAGTGCATCGTGCTTTCGGTCTTCTCCGCCGAGGTTTGCGATCAAGCGGTATCCCCTCCAGGATTGCCTTGGTCCATTTGTCGTCCCACCGCCTTGTACGTGTCTTTGCAGTTCATCTGAGTCTTGTGAAAGAAGAACGATATCATCTACGAATCTAAGATGATTTAAGTAAGTACCATTATTCCTTATTCCATCTTGTTCCCAATACAGATTAGGGAACACTTCTTCCAGGCAGGCTGAGAAAAAAAGATTGCATCACCCTGCCGTACGTCCCGCTCTACATTTATTCCAACCTCAAGATCGTCAAGGTGGACTGTCACTGTAGCTTCATCATATATCGATCTTAGTAGGTTTACATAGGCTTGCTCTACACCTTGATTAAGCAATGCATCCATTAAGGCTCGCTTTGAGATTGAATCATATGTTTTTTCATAATCGATAAAAGCCAAGTACAGTGGCATAGTGTATTCGTTGTGTCTTTGTATGACCTGCTGTAGAATCTGGATGTGATCCATTGTACTGAATCCACTTCTGAATCCCGCTTGCTCCCTTAATTGTGCGTTATTAAGTTTTCCTAGTATTCTTTTGGATATTTTCTTGATACGAGGCTTATTGGACGGTAGTTCTTTAAATCTTCTCGTGCTCCTTTCTTATATAAAAGATAAGGAAAGAGATTAAAAAAGTTCAACCGTGCTCCACGTCGTGCTTTACCATTCCTTCATCCGCCATCCAAAGCGTCAGCAAACGTCTCCCAAGATCGGTTTCTGATCTTAAGCCGTCATCAGTTGGGCTCAAGCTGGACATCTGAAAAGTGGATGAAGGAATGACTGAAGCCATGAAGATTTAAATTGGCCATGTCGAATGGAGGCTGCAATCACATGCAGCCACGCCATCCTGCGGTAAACGGTCGCAGCAGTCAGACTGTACGAAACCGTTCGTGATCCGTCTAACCTCGGGTAAGTACCAGGTATGATCGAAAAATCGTGAACTGGGCCCGTGGAGAAAAGTATTAAAAATGATATATATATATATATATATATATATATATATATATATATATATATATATATATATATATATATATATATATATATATATAAATATATATATATATATATTTATATATATATATATATATATATATATATATATATATATATATATATATATATATATATATATATATATATATATATATGATTTTTAAAAAATGTACAAGAATAACCGTATTCATCCCATTGGACAGATTTAAATCCCCTTGCCTGAGAGTTCTGAATTTCCAAGAGGTAGACAGCTTAAAGACGAATAGATTTTAAGCTATCTTCATACATAATAAACACAAGTATAATCTGATAAGAGTTTTACAACGCGCCACAACACAATTCAAAATTCAACTTTCCTTAACACGCCCCTTTTCCATTCAGACCACGCCAGGATCAACAACCACCGGGTGAGCCTACGACTTAAATCAAAAGACGTCGGAGTCTGTCGGTGCGTGACCAGACCCCATAATAACCGGACCTAATCGCCATTGTTCGTCGAAGGCATCGGTCGATTGATGTGAAAAAGAGTATATTACCGGACAACAAAGGATATTGTTTTGCCGGTTCTCTTCTTCTAGTCATTTATCCGCCGGTTAACAATGGCTGTCGACCAACTTGACACGTCTATCAGAAGGTGAAGGATGATCCCCGACCGCCCCAGGTACCTCGGTCTCTATGGAGAAGGTCGACGAGAAAAAAAAACCCATACCGAATCGTTTATTTTCTAATAATACGTAATTATTAAGTTTTGTACTTTTATTATACAGTGAGGGAGAAAGTCTTTGAAAACAACGATTTCGCTCATTTTCCTTTATCTTAACATGTCTAGGAAATATCGTCATAGGACATAAAACATGGATAATGTACAGCAACGTAAAGCATCTTCCAAATTGAGCGGTTTTTTCATTTCTTGGTGTGTTCATATATTTTTTTATTTTTGTTGGGTTTTTCGCCACGATTTAAAACTCAAAAAATATCAAAAATATCTGTTCTTAGGTAAATAAAAAATCTCTGGGTAAAAAACAAAAAAACCAAACCGAGACAAATTTTTCAGTGATTGTTTCCTGTAATAAATTTGCCTAACGGACAAAATTTAAAAATATAAAAATGTTCTAAAATATATACAAACTTGTAACTTTAACGTTTCGGGAGGTTTTCTCCTCCCGTTTTCAAAACAAATCTAAAACATAATTTATATTAATTTCTATATATAATACAAAGATAGGGGGATACACAGGGACAGTTAGAACCTAACATTAGTGAATATCAAGCAGGTTTTCGACCGGGCAAATCCTGCCCTGAACAGATCCTGAATCTAAAGTTGATTCTAAGACATCAAAAACTGTACAATAAAAATCTCGTCTGTACATTTGTGGATTTCGAAAAAGCATATGATTCTATTGACCGCGAATCTTTATTCCGAATCTTGAAAGAACAAGGACTTGATCTGAAAACACTGGCAATAATTAAAGCAACGTTAACTAACACAAGGTCAAAAGTTAAATTCATGGGTGACATCTCAGAGCCCTTCGAAATTAAAACTGGAGTGAGACAAAGGGATGGACTCTCACCACTTTTATTTAACTGTGTTCTAGAAAAAGTAATACAGGAGTGGCGTGAAAAAAAGTCGGCCCTGAATATTGACCAGCCCATTAAACTGGGGAGAACCACCATCAAAATTGTTTGTCTGGCATTTGCTGATAATCTAGCAATTTTAGCTCAAGATGTATTAACGGCACAGAAACAGACTGAAATCCTAAAAGAAACAGCAGAAAAGGTAAGACTCCAAATTTCCTTTGGAAAGGCACAATACATGACCTGCAACAGACTAAGAACACTATTTCTAAAAACAAAATATGGTAACATCAGACGAGTCTCTCAATTCAAATATTTGGGTGAAATAATCATGGAAAATGGGTTGGAAAAAGCGGTCAATAAGGGTAGATATCAAAAAATAACAACACAGTTATTAAGCCAGAATGTCTATATGCTGCAGAAACGCTCATTTTAAATAGAAAGCGGGACATCGAGGACATTGAAAAGAAGGAAAGAAAAATCCTAGGCCCCAAACAAATAAATAGCACAACATACCGACTTCGAGAAAACCAAGAAATCAAATAGTACACAGATACACATAGCGATATGAGAAAAAAAAAAGACTTAAGTTTTACGGACACATAAAACGGATGAATCCGAGTAGGCTAACTAGACAAATAGTCGAATTTTATGCAAATAGCACTAGAGCTAAAGTAGAAATAATTAAATGGATTGGTGCAATTAAAGAGGACCTAAGATCAGCAAATATTACACAAAGTAAAATTCAGGATAGAGGCTGTTTCAGACACAAGGTTAACGTTTGGAAGGTTGGCCAGAGAGAAAAATGTAAGAAGACTGGAACAACTTGGTCTGACGAAAGGAAAAAACTCATAGCGAAAGAATGAAAATAGTATGGGCGCAAAGGAAGGCTAACAACAACAAGCGCCTCTAATTGTACTTCGCGTGGTCCACCAGGGCCCATACGTGAATAATAATAACAAAGATAGGAAGTAAATATTTTTTTGTGTATGTCAACGATACTGACATTGACAATAATAGTTTTTAATGACAGAGACATACTACCAAAACATATATAAGATTACACATGAATCAATCGTAGATTTTTCTCACAAGGTCTGACAAAGCCAGTCGGAACTATGGAAATCAAATCCATCACGGAGTGGGTGTTAAAGAAAACACTAAATGCGGCAGAAACAGATCCTTCAACAAGCGTCCGAAAATTAGCTGTTTAGTTCGATTGCGCAAAATCGACGGTCTTTAGAATCCTTAGAGAGCAACAGTTGCACCATTTTCAAAAAGTCCATGCGTTTCTTCCTGAAGACTTTCTGCGGAGGATAACATTTTCTAACTGGTTTTTAAATCAGAAAGACGATTAAGATCACATAAACGATGCAAATTTCATTGGTTCAGTTCTATTTACGGACGAAGCTGGATTTTCTAAAAACGGCATCATAAACTCTCATAATTTGCATTTACGGGCAGAGGAAAATCCCCGTGCTTTTATTGTAACGCATCATCAGCATTAATTTGAACCCATCACCGTGTGGGCCGGATTCATCGGGCAACATTTAATTGGACCATTTGTATTGCCAAAAAAGGATATAAAACAATTTGCCAGAACTGTTAACAAATCTGCCTCTGGTAATACGACGTGATATGTGGTTCAGGCATGATGGGACCCCCACCACATTTAGTCTAGTAGTTCAAGAGCACCTTAACAGGAACTTCGAGAATCGATGTATAGGTAGAGGAGGATCAGTGGCTTAGCCTCCTCGGCCACCTGACCTAAATCAATTAGATTTTTGTGGGATTATTCAAAAAGTTTAGTCTATGCCAATCCAAAGAAAATCGAGAAAACTTATTGGAAATGATTAATTTCATTGTCGCGAAATAAAGACTAATTTTAAAGCATTGTGGAGGGTCCAAAATTCTTCAATTCTTAGAGCTAGGGATTGTATAAGAGTAAAAGGAGCTCATGTTGAACCAACATAAAAAATTATTCAATAAAAACCATATTGAATATTTTTTTTCTCCAACAGTAAATTTAATCGATGTCGATCAAGAGAGAGAAGCTTTGTTTAGTTTAAGGTTTAAGCTGTCTGAAAATATTATTGTTGTGTTTTTATCCTACAGGTGATAAAAAAAATAGTATTGCTGTGTTAGGGCTAGTCCGTCCAGGATAAAGTAAGTAACCCCAATGTCATTAAAAGGGTTCATATTAAGGAGACTTACCTAGTAACCATATAAAAAAAAAAAATTACACTTAGTACTTCAAAAGTTATTTAACAACAAACCTAGAGGGGCGGGCGTAGGTAATCTGGGAGATTACCTACATATTCTGGGACACCCTGTATAAAAAACAATGGTTAGGACAACCATCTTTCCCCGCTCCTTTGCTATGATCTCCATCCTAAAAAACTTACTGACAGTACGCTGGGATTTTACAGGAATTATTTATTATGAGATTCTAAATCCTAATGAAACCATAAGTCCGGATTATTATTGATTCAACGACGTCCAAGACTTATTAATTGAAATGGTGTTATACTGCAGCATGAGAATACAAGACCTCATTGAACCAGAATCAACCAAGAGAGAGAGAGAGAGAATTTAGAGATTGATATAGCCGCATCAGCAACAAAGGCTATTTAGCGGCCGTAGCTTGGGGGGTTGTAAGTCAGTTTCAAATTTGTTCATATAAAGTTGGTGATTACAATGTGTAGGGAATGTAAAATACCTTACATACACATTAACAAACTGTGAGTATAGATAAATAGGTTGACAATACAATAATAAAAGTATTTAGTAAAAATACATGTTAAAATTAGTATAAATAAAGGTATAATAGTATACCAATGTGTAGGGAATGCAAAATACATTACATACACATTAACAAACTGTGAGTATAGATAAACAGGTTGACAATACAATAACAACCAAGAAAAGTTCAAGGTGTTAGGCTGGGAAATATTTCCTCAACCACCATCCATCTATGGAACATTTTCTTCGTGGAAAAGTTCCTACTGTGACGACAGTTCAGTTCAGTTCATCAACACGCAGGATATTTTACTTCAAAATCGCAAAAAGAACAATAACAGGTAGATTATAACGCAAATTAAAATTGTATTAACTCCTTAATAAAATACAATTTTGTACAGTATCAAAGAAACGACATTACTATTGGATATACCTAATAAAACAACATGATTATAAATGCTCCGGAGAACCATTGTGATAAAAACACTTTAATTTGATTTTTCTGGCAATTACGACGTTCCCGAAATTCATCGAAAAATACATAGAGGGCGATTTGAATGAAATATAGCTCATAAATTGCGCAGAGTGAACATTACATATCTTAGGATTAGTAGCCGCCGGCTGGGCTGCCCCCAAGCCTGCCGCCTCGCTTCCAAATGATACATTTTTTTCATTTCGCAGTGATTTGTGGCCATGGGGAACGGGGAACTACCGCCCGGCTGATATACTGCCCGATAAATTAAAAACGTGTAGCTGGGCTTCGGTGCTCCCTTATTGCCACCTCCCGGCATACCATTTTGCGTCGTGAAATAATAGATATAGAGATTGTTTTAGCATATACTGAATGTTCCAAATAACCTTAGAAATGTTTACATAATAGGCTGTTGAATAAGTGTCCCCCGTTTTTATCATTCGTATGTTTTTCTTCCAATTTTAATTTATTTAGTCAAGTATGTATGGTATATACCAAGTGTCCCATTAAGGATGGATCGCGGCCGTATCTTGAAAACTATTTATCCCACAGCTTTGGGGAAAAAAAATTGTACTAAAAATGATCATGAGAAATTCACCAAAAATATTTTTAAGCTTCTAAAACGACCGCAAGAGGGCGTGACGAGCTAAACATTTTTAAAAATCATTTTTTGTGTATATTTTCAAGTGTTAACCGAGTAAGAACAATTCTCAGTTATAATTAGCAAACTGTCTTCTGCAACTTTGTTTTATGGCATTTTGTCGTAACTTCACGAATAGAGTTTTACCTATTAAGATAAAAAGTCGTCTAATGTCCGTTTGCCTAAACCGATTTTCCTCAATTTGGATTCATTTAAAAGGCAATTGATGGGACAATCAGATAATCTGGGAGATAAATTATTTAGTTTATAAATGAAACCGCGAGGTGGCGTTACATTCAACAATAGTTTTTTTTGAAGTTTTGTTCAGTTTTTTCAAATAGAATGGTACAGCTTTTATTACATGGCTAGAAAGGTAATTTAAACAGGAATTATCCAGTGAAAACCCGAAATCAATATCTCTGACATGTCAAGAGATATTTCGATTTTTCTGAAAAAATCAGTTATTATTTCACTATTACCTGCATTAAGTTAAAAAAATATTAACCTAATGTTTGCCTTCCTTTACACTTTACCCAGGCTTAGGACTGGTCCAAATTCTTCGTGCCATATTAATTTGGAGCGTGTAAAGGCCAACGGGCCAACAATGAAGATAATAATAATAACAACAGTCAAGTAATATTAACAGCACAACAGTCTAATAATTAACAGAATCTAAACTTTAACGCCTTTCTAAATGTTTAAAATGCCTTCCATCCTTAGAAATGCAAAGATTTATTTTTCGACGAGTACTAAAAACGGCAGCTTCAATTTCCACTCTTGAAATGCTGGTTATTGAATTTTGAATTCTTTCAATCATGTTTTCTCGTGTGGTAGGACGAGTTTGAAAAACAAGGTCTTTTAGTCTTCCCCACAAGTAAAAATCGAGGACTGACAAATCCGGTGAGCGCGCCGGCCACGAAAATAAACTACCGCGTCCTATCCAACGATTTGGAAACGAAGCATCCAAGAAGTTCCGAACCACCTGCGAGAAGTGGGCAAGGCATCCATCATGCTGGTACCACATTTGTCTTCTTGTTTCCAATGAAACATCTTCCATTAGTTCTGGCAGTCCATTTTGTAAAAAAATTAAATATGTTTCACTATTCAAATAAAAAATAAAGGGACCAATAATTTTGTCTCCCAAAACACCACACCATACGTTCGCACTCTATTTTGGTGGTTGATTTCTAACATCCAGTGTGGATTAGCAACTGCCCAGTAGTGCATTTTATGTAAGTTAACGCCTCCATTACTGCTAAAAATAGCTTCATCAGTCCATAGTATGCGTTTTAAGACTTGTTTATTTCCACTACACATATTTTTTGCGACGATAGTCTAACCGTCTGTTTTTTTTAATAAAATTGTTGCGGTTGCGATTGCGACCTAAATATTAAGACCAATTTTTAACTTAATATTACGGCAAAACTGATTTTTTCAGAAAAATCGAAATACCTCTTGACATGTCCGAGATATCGATTTCGGGTTTTCACTGGATGATTCCTCTTTAAATTACCTTTCTAGCCATGTAATAAAAGCTGTACCATTCCATTT
Source organism: Cosmopolites sordidus (assembly GCA_031761425.1). Lineage (NCBI taxonomy): Eukaryota > Metazoa > Arthropoda > Insecta > Coleoptera > Curculionidae > Cosmopolites > Cosmopolites sordidus. The sequence goes on along the minus strand of JARFXV010000563.1, from coordinate 1,707,137 downwards.
GAAAAAACTGAACAAAACTTCATAAAAACTATTGTTGAATGTAACGCCACCTCGCGGTTTCATTTATACACTAAATAATTTATCTCCCAGATTATCTGATTGTCCCAGCAATTGCCTTTTAAATGAATCCAAATTGAGGAAAATCGGTTTAGGCAAACGGACATTAGACGACTTTTTATCTCAATAGGTAAAACTCCCCCACCCCTCCATTCGTGAAGTTACGACAAAATGTCATAAAGCAAAGTTGTAGGAGACAGTTTGCTAATTATAACTGAGAATTTTTCTTACTCGGTTAACACTTGAAAATACACACAAAAAAAATATTTTTAAAAATGTTTAGCTCGTCACGCCCTCTTGCGGTCGTTTTAGAAGCTTAAAAATATTTTTGGTGCATTTCTCATGATCATTTTTAGTATAATTTTTTTCCCCAAAGCTGTAGGATAAATAGTTTTCAAGATACGGCCGCGATCCATCCTTAATGGGACACATGGTATATTAGGCTAATTAAATAGTCCGCGTAGCGATACCTATAGAGTAGTAAAAGAACTATATAATCTATTAGATTTTTAAGTTTCATCCTGCATATGAACATATGTGAATTTTCAAGTCGATCTGCCAATTCAATAGATACAAAAATTCGTGAGAAAAGATCTGGATTAGCAAAGAAAAAATCATTTTTTAAGACAATGTATCGGCTCACACAGATGTTCTTGTAATACGAGTTATATTACGAATTGTTGGAGCATCTATCAAACCTCAAAAAAATTCCTACGTGGTAAGCGTTTTTCATCAAATTTAGAAGTTACAGTAGCGTAGATGAATATTTTAAAGGATTTCCAGAAAATCACTTTAGATACAAAAAATCGAGTTTAAGGAAGAATATATCGAAGAATAAAAAAAAAATTCAAATATAAACTTGGTACAATTTTTCTGAAAAACTTAATTTTAACTCGAGATTAGTTGAAGTTCAAGTTCAAAAATACCAACATCGACTTGGACGACATACCCTTCTGGTCGTCCTTCCGACTTCGACGAGGACCATTTTTTTGAAGAAGGACGCCCGTCAATAATATCGAGAATTGCCTGAGAAGATGGGCTGCGGCCTTGCGACAGTCTCCCGACATCTGTCGGATAATGCAGTACCCCACACACCAAACGTCGTCCGGATGTCCTGAATCATCTCGAATGGGAGGTTCTTCGGCATTCTGTCGTACTGTCCAGATCTTGCACCTAGTGGTTATCACCTCTTCCGCTTACTATGAAATCAAATGAGGGGCCTGATCTTCGCTAATATTGAGGACCACAAAATCTGGCTTAACAACTTCTTCGACTCCAAACGTGGTGGTTTCTAGCGAACGGACATCAATAAATTAGTCGAGAGGTAGAACAGCACAGATAACGAAATGTTTTGCAAATAACATTGTCCAGTATGGGTTTAAAGTTGTTTCTTTATTTTTAATGATATTTAGTGAATCTTGGCAACGTTGCCGAGACTGAATCCCACGTCCCGTCGAGTTATGAAATCGAAACAGGGCCATAAACATTGGAAAACAATAATGCCCGGCTCGCTAGCCGGATATAACTGTTCCTTTGGCAGTTTCGCCGCCATAACCGTAACTTTTTGGGAGCGGGGCACCGCGCCGACTCTAATATCCGAATGGTAAAAATGCCTTATGCAAAAAGAGGGATTTTTCGAATGGAGCAGGCTGCAGTTTATTCGGAGGGGAATGCGGAGAAGGCTTTCCATCGGATTGATTACTGATTCTTATCAAACCTTTACGTGATTTCACTAATGGTTTCACTAAAACAAGTTTGACCTGTTTTAAAAATTCGCGCCTTGCGGATGTTGATAAAACCATTTCTTTCTTAAGTTGGTATAACTGTTTTTGACATCTGACGGAAATTTCACATAATTTCGCTTGACAAGATAGAAATGATAACATTTTTTCTCTTTTTCTTCGTCTTTTTCTTATGCCGATACTTTAAAAAATGTCGAGAAACTTTTATGGCAATGAAATTTTGTCAGAAAAATGTTTAGAAGTGGTACAAGTGGATTTTAGGGATGGCAGAGAAACAGTCGAAGTTAAACCTGGTTCATGGAGACCTTCCACATCAAGCAATGAAGAATCCATTACCAAAATCAAGACATAAAAATTATATATATACAGGGTGTTAAGTAAACATGCGGCAAAAAAGCAAGGGGTTATTCCTTGTCTTATTCTAAGAATATTTTACCCTATGATGATTTTTGAAAAACCCCTTTGTTTCGAAGATACAGGGCGAACAAAATTCGATATTTGTTGAAATCATTAATGTAAATAAAAGTAGGGTGTACGTCAATGAGTTTATCAAGTACAAACATTTTTTTTTCGATCTCGATCACTTGAAACGGCTGTTTTATCTAGTAAGTGGATTTTATCGGTCGCATTTGTTTACATAGATTGAGTGACGTTTGGCTGTTTCACGTGTCTTAAATAGTGAGTGAAGTCCCCTGTCATTATGTATACAAACGCCGAGATGACTGACATGCACTTCATGTATGGACTTGCTGATGGTAATGCATTACAAGCTAGGCGATTGTACAGTGAACGATTTCTAGCCCGTAATGTCCCCGACCGAAAAATCTTCATCATCAGCATCATCGACGTCTTCGTAAAACAGGCACATTGAAATGAACTGAAGGGTCAGGAAGATCACTAACTGTAAGAACGGTAAAATTAGAACAGAATGTGCTGGACATGATAGCGGAAGAGCCTGATAGTTCTACGCGAAAAATTGCAAATACTTTGTGAGTCACTGGACAGTTTGGAAAATTCTTAAGGGCAATTTGTTGTATCCATACCAAATTCAATGCGTTTAGGCACTACTACCTGTTGATTTTCCTCCACGTATTGCATTTTGTCAATGGATATTGCAAACTTTACTTCGCATCCCTCTATTCCTGACACAAATTCTATGAAACCACTTTCGCAAGAAACGCAATAAGGAATTTTCATAATAACCATGTGTGGGCAGATGAAAATCGGCATGAGGTATGCGAAGATAGTTTTCAACATCAGTTCTCGTTGAATGTTTGGGTTGGAATTGTAGGTGACTATTTAATTGGACCGGTATTTCTATCACAAAGACTTACTGACGAGGTGTATCGCAACTTTTTGGAAGCAACGCTACCTGAGTTTCTGGAAGATGTACCATTGGGAACAAGGCATGAAATGTGATTTATGCACGTTGGTGCACCACCACATTTCAGTTTGGTTGCTCGTGATTTTTAAACAGCAACATACGGATATCGCTGGATTGGTCGAAGTGGGCCACACGTATGCCCTGCTCGATCCTCGGACGAAGTCATTAGTTTACGCTACTCCATTAAAGAATTGGGATGATTTGCGAAATCGGATAATTGCTGGGTGTAACTCAATTAGAAACGACCCTCGTGTGTTTGAAAGAGTTCGGTAGTCAATGACGAGAAGATTGAATGCTTGTATCAAGGCAAGGAAGTCGTTTCGAACATTTATTGTAGATTGAGTAAGTTTACATGTACTTTTTGATAATAAAATGTTGTATATGTCGTAAATTTTGTTCACCCTGTATCTTCGAAACAAAGGGGTGTTTCAAAAATCATCATACAACAAAATATTCTAGGAATAAGTCAAGGAATAACCCCTTTAATTTTTGCCGCATGTTTACCTAACACCCTGTATATATATATATATATATATATATATATATATATATATATATATATATATATATATATATATATATATATATATATATCATCATCATCATCATCATCATCATCAGCCCGCATCGATCCACTGCAGGATGAATATATATATATATATATATATATATATATATATATATATATATATATATATATATATATATATATATATATATATATATATATATATATATATATATATATATATCATCATCATCATCATCATCATCATCATCAGCCCGCATCGATCCACTGCAGGATGAAGGCCTCTTCAGCATGCTTCCAACCTTCACGGTCCTGGGGTTTTCTCTGCCACTCGGGTCCAATATACTTAACGATGTCGTCAATCCATCGTGCTTTCGGTCTTCTTCGCGGACGTTTGCGATCAAGCGGTATCCACTCCAGGATTGCCTTGGTCCATCTGTAGTCCCATCGCCTCGCTATATGGCCTGCCCATCTCCATTTCAACTGTTTTACTCTTCCAATGATGTCACAGACTTTTGTTTGTTCCCTGATCCATGCGCAGGACTTTCTGTCTCGTCTTGTAATGCCAAGCATACATCTTTCCATTCCCCTCTGTGCCACCCGAAGTTTTTGAATTGATTGCGATGCGAGTGTCCAGGTTTCACTTCCGTATGTCATAACGGATAGAACGCACTGATCGAATACTTTTCTTTCCAGGCAAAGTGGGAGTCTGCTTTTAAACACTATGTTGAGCCTACCAAATGCCTGCCAGCCACATTTAACACGCCGTTCCACCTCCCGGGCGGTATTCCCCTCCATGGAAATCCTCTGCCCAAGATATATAAAGCTGTCCACAATCTCTAAATCCCTTCCTAGAACTGAAATTCTTCTGTCCTGAGCGAAGTTATTGAACATAACCTGACTCTTTTTCAGGTTTATTTTCAAGCCAAATGGTTCGCCAGCCCTTTGCAGTTCTTGTATGCGTCTTTGCAGCTCCTCTGGGTCTTGTGAAATGAGAATAATATCATCTGCAAATCTAAGATGGTTTAAGTTTGCACCATTGATCTTTACACCATCCTGTTCCCAATCCAGTTTACGGAATACTTCTTCAAGGCCAGCCGAGAAAAGAATAGGCGATATTGCATCACCCTGCCGTACACCTCGTTCTATATTAATTCCCACTTCAACATCATCAAGGTGAATTGTGGCTGTAGCTCCATCATATATCGATTCTAATAGGTTTACATAGGCTCTCTCTACACCTTAGCTAAGCAGTGCATTCATTATCGCATGCTTTGAGATGGAATCAAATGCTTTTTCGTAGTCGATAAAAGCCAAGCACAGTGGCATGGTGTATTCGTTGTGCCTTTCTATGACCTGCTGTACAACCTGGATGTGATCCATTGTACTGAATCCACTTCTGAATCCTGCTTGTTCTGTTGGTTGTGCGTCATTCAGTTTTTTTAATATTCTTTTAGAAATTATCTTAGTGAAAACTTTGTACATCACTGATAGGAGGCTTATTGGACGGTAGTTCTTTAAATCTTCCTGTGCTCCTTTTTTATGTAAAAGGATCACTTCTGCATTTTTCCATAAGTCAGGTACTTTTTGTTCTTTGAGGCATTTTGAGTATAATTTTGCCAGTGTTTTATGTAACGTCCGACCACCAGCTTTTAGCATTTCGACAGTTACACTGTCCTTTCCTGGAGCCTTGCCGTTCTTCATCAATTCTATAGCATTTGTTACTTCCTCCACTAGGATATCTGGCATTATATATTGTTCTTCCGTGGGTATTGCTGTCCCTGACTGGCTCTGATCTATATCTGATCTATATATATATATATATATATATATATATATATATATATATATATATATATATATATATATATATATATATATATATATATATATATATATATACATATATATATATATATATATATATATATATATATATATATATATATATATATATATATATATATATATATATATATATATTGGTCATTATATTTAAAAAAAAAATGTTTCTAGGTTTTTATCACTTTATAAACATTTATAACGTTTAACTTTATAAACACTAATGATACTAATCGACATTACACTCCACTTAATCTTTTCCACAAAACCTTTTAACCAAAAATTTTAGCAAATTAAAATAAAAAATTCCGAATGACAAAAAAAGCAACATAATATATAAAATCCCGTGTAAAGATTGCGATGGAGTTTACATAGGACAAAGTAGTCAGTATTTAAAAAATCGTTTGGATGGGCACAAGTACGATAAAAAATAAATAAAACCTCACTCTCAAATCATGGCAACGAAAAAAAGTCCACTTTTGAGTTTGAGAGCACATCTGAAGACCGAACGTCACACAAAAAAAGCGAATTTCTCGAAATGATCGAAATTAAAAAAAAAAGAACAGCATCAATTCAAAGACTGACGCGGAACAGCTCAATAAAATCTATTATAACATATTAAAACAATAATTATAAAGCAATTTTCCAAATAAAATGATAATAGGAAAAAAGTAATACTAAAATAATTAATTAAAAAAAAAATGATACACCCACCGTGGATCTAGAAACGTACAGTTGATGTACAGTTGATTAACCCTATTTCTAAAGGTTGTCAACTGAATTATATTTATATCCAAACTTTATCTTATTATCATCATCATTGTTATATATTATGACAAGCTTATGTTCTAGATAAATCTAAAGCTTACCGTTTTACCCACCGGATTCTTCTATTCATGGTTCTTGCATGACGATTACGCAACAGCGCACACAGCAATAATTAGCCAGCAATTTATCGCTAAAAATCAACAAACATCTTTCCACACAACGTTCACTAGATCTGGCACAGTGGGACTTTTTTCTATTCCCCAATTGTAGAAATCACGCCGTTTTACAACCGCATTTCGTACTTTACGTGAATGTTTTGGCTCGCAGCAAAATCGACCTTCCGAGACGACAATTTAGAACGTGGTCCTAAAATTCGAGCCAACCGGATCCGTAGCTAACACCAAAATCCCTCGGCATGGTCGTAGAGGTCATTCGGAACAAAATACTGATATTGTTCGCGAAAGCGTAACAGAAAATCCAAGCATATCGATTCGTGATCGATCGCAGCAAGTGGACCTTGCGTATTTCACTACACAGCGAATTTTAACAAAATATTTGCAGGTACATGCACACAAACTCCAAATGACATAAGAATTGAAGCCTCGAGACCATCAACAGCGTCGTGTGTTTGCCGAATGGATACTCGAAAAAGGGGAAACTCATCTTTAGCGTTGAGGCACATTTTCACGTTGGTGACTTCGTAAACAAACACAATTTTCGTATTTGGGTATTGGACAATCCAAGAGAGATTGTTCAAACGGAAATGCATCCAGAAAAAGTGACTGTTTGGTGTGCCTTTTCGTCTGGAGGCCTATTGGTCCATTTTTTCCTAAGTTTCCAGGTCGCATTATTTCACTTAACATCGACATCAAATGGCCATCGCGATCATGTGATTTAACTCCCGCAGATTATCCTTTTGGGGATATCTGAAAATCAGAGTGTAACAGAATAAACCGAACACCATTGCGGAGCTGAAACAGGAGATTAGACGCGAAATAGTTGGCATTTATATGACATCATCTTTTATACATAATTGTAATGAATAAGCTCAAAGGACAAATAAATATTTTTTATATATTTCAATTTCTCAGTGTTCTTTTTTAATATCTTTATGTGGAACAAGCCAAATTGAATCATCTTTTATTAATGTGAACTACCTTAAGAAAGTATTTAAATCAGATGAGTTTTAAATGGTAATTACAATACAATAAAAGACAAAGAGCCACATTTCAGGCGGGTATGCTTCGAAACAACGTAAATGGGTGCTGGCCCAAAGCAACGTGTAATTACCCAGACTGTTTTGTTCTACTGCGTGCACGCAAATAAGACATTATCGGTGACAACGGCCTACGGTCACGAAGGGCTCGGGGATGCGCCCCAACGCGTCTCAAAGAAGCCCCACAGAATGTCACAGTCGACGAAACGGATCGAGAACATTCTCAGGTCGATTTTCGTTTGTTTTTTCTTCTTCTTTTTATCGAGATGGGGCTAGAGATTTCGGCTTAGAAGAATGCTTGATGAATGGACCTCGGCTACTGGTTTTCGGTTACTTGAAAAATGACCTGGTGGTCTGGGGTGGACAGTGGCGTAACATCCACTTTTGCTACCTTATTGTCGATGTAAGGACTATTTCGGATAAAAGGGCTATATGTTATTCTCTCGAGCAGTTTATAAAGAAATGTTTAAATTTCAGATGTTAGTTTATTAATACTGATTGGAGACCTTCAACAAGAATTCTCGGTAGTGAATGGACTATCAATTGGATCTTGTTATAGATCAAGATCATACAGATTTTCCAGTGTCGTTTTTTTATATTGAGAGTTTTAATCTTCATCATTATTGATAATCCTTGCCCATCTCTCTGGCAAACTTTCTGTGCCTTTTTTGCAAAAGGAGGATTTTGAAGTCAAATTGTTTTCTAGTGCAGTTTTGCTAGTTGTCACTACAGGCATTTGTTTTTCCACGAAGGCTATGTTCTATCGATCTGAATAGCTTGATGCTAATTTGACGGTGCTGCATCAGGCAAATCCGATGGGTGAGGATGTCCTTTCCAGCCTAACTCTTTGAATTCTTGGATGACTGTGGCACTATGAGGTTTTGCAATAATTTTCCTTCTCTTTGCACTTTATTCGGTGGCTTGAACATCATTGTATTATAGAGTTTTAAGCTTTGTGGCTAATTCCAAGATGGTTTTTTTTTGGGATAGGCATCAATTTCAACCAACAATAGATCCTTATCGAAACTCTCTAGAAAATATGTCTTCCAGGCTTAACACCGTAGAAAAGAGTGACATGTTCATTCTTAATTTTGTAAACCATCTCTGACATATGCTGAAATCCAAGGAGCCAAGATAAACAGCATTAATGATATTAGCAGCATTGTTATCTTTGCTTCATTCATTCATCATTCATCAAGTCAAATTTTCACTTCTTCGTATAACTGTAAGTGTTAGTCCGAAGGGGCTAAGTCTGGTGAAAACGACGAGTGGGATAGGACGTCCCATTCAACGTTTTCCAAATAGTTTTTTCCAGATTTTGCAACATGAGACCGAGCATTATCATGTTGTAAAATGACTGTTCAATTGTATCAATTGTTGTTGTTGTCGATCGCCAGTAATCATTTCACCAGGTTTCAGCAGTTCGTTCTACATAGCTCCCTTACTGTCCCACCAAATACCCAGCAAAGCCTTCTTTCCATGTATATTGCACACTGGTTGTGAAGAGGGTCTACTGTACCTGGGTCTACCCATGACTTTTTGCGCTTTAGGTTCTCTAAATAGATCCACTTTTCATAATCTGTCACAATTCAATGCAAAACCTTTTCTTTTCTGTCTAGCAAACAAGATTTCATAAGCGATTTTTCGGCTTTCAATGTTTGTTTCCTTCAATTCATATGGAAACCCATTTTTCGTCCTTCTGGATCTCTCCCAATGGATGCAGACATTCGAAAATGGTGGATTGGGCAACGTTCAATGTTTCTGCCGAATGTTTCAACGTATGAGTTGTCTTCATCCAATAATGCTTGCAAATCTGCATCCTCAAACTTTTTCGGCTATCCTGGACGCTCCTTGTCTTTTACATCAAAATCACCACTTTTAAAACGTTTAAATCACCGTTCACAAGTTTTTTGAGTTAGAGCACGTTCACCGTACGCTTCAACCAACGATCGATAACTTCAACGCCCGTTTTCTCCATATGAAAGAAGGTTATTATATTTTCGCGCAAAACGTTTTATTCTGGTTCACAATTCGACAGATTCAAAGCTGTTTATTTGTACAATGCCAGTAAATTATACACTGACTTTTGATGGCTTATGTTTGCTTTTCAAAGCGCCATAGACGTCATTAATCAATATCAACAAATATATTGGTAACTCCATCTTTTAACAAGATCGACATTATTAACTCAAACACCCATTATATTAGTTAAATTATTGTCAGTGGTTCGTAATATTTTAAAAATCTGAAAAAATCGCATTACTTATAGACCTAATACTTAAAAATTTTTCGCTTTGATAATCTTATTACGTTACGCTACTGAAGTTTAGTTATTTTTTTCCGCTCCCAAAGGCAGATAGACGTAAAATATTGAACAAAACATCAATAACATAAATCTAATATATCCGAATTCTATGGTAAACAGGCTGTTTCGAGCTAATGTAGATTATCTTGAGAATTATTACCGACGGCGAAGGATCTAACATCAAAGAACTATGGGAAACAATTTTTTTTTCCCTAATAGTTTCGTGTTTGAGATATGAGAAACGTTCCGAAAAATATTGAAAAGTCATTGAGAATATATTTATTTTCGACTTAACAGAAACTTTCACTAATGTAATATTTAATTTATTCTTTTTACTGTCAAATACAGTCAGTACGAAAATGTTAGACACACTTTAACCCTCAGTTTTTAAAGGAGGAAATTTTACAAGAGGAAGATCAAAATAAACATTATTTTAATATTGTGGTTTTTCTCCCACCTTTTGTTAAATTAAAAATTAGTTTTGGTAATAAATCATACAACTATTTGATTGTTGTAGAATTTCCTCCCATGAAGTTTAAATAGAACTTTTGAATTATTCGTATTTGTACTTTCTTTTAGTTTATTATAAACATACCTTGAAAACATTTAAAGTAAAGTAAAGTAGTTTGGATTAGAGGCGCATCAGCAACTAGGCTATTTAGCGACTGGACCTACAGCTTAACGTGGGTTCCGAACCACGGTCATCAGCTTCCGACAAACCCAGGCCAGTACCCCCCTCGGGCTATAAACCCTTGGTTATGTGCCTACCCATAAGTCTATCAGGAAACCTACCGACTGGCGAGTGACCAACGTAGAACACTTCTCAGAAGGCATCCGGCCTTACCCAGCCTTTAACTGGCGTGACTGAGGGGTAATTCGTAGTCAGATTTTACACTCTTGCCTAGAAACAATCACAAACATTTAGGAAAGATAAACGGACAGAAGAAAGAAAAATAACCATCCGAGCGCTGGAATCGAACCAGCTACCGCTCCAGCGCGGATTCGGCAAAGCAGACGCTCTTACCGCCGCACCAACGCGACCGGCTGAAAACATTTCCCAGATATTTTTAATTCAAATTTGGAGAGACAGCAAGCCAGTCCTATTTTCGCCGAAACCATGACAATTCGTTCCTCCATTTGATATATCGATAAAAATTCTTCTACTTTCCTGAGATTATGAAAACTTGACGAAAAACCATCAAGGCCATGACCCGTCATGGGTTTTTCTTGGGTTGTTTGTTGGGGAGTATTTAGCCCTGTTTTTTTTTTCAATTTTTTCACACGTTTTTAATAATATTTGGACATGTCTAAGTCTTCTTTGCCCTTTAACTTTATCAGTAGTTACTTCAATCTTACAGCAATTCGATGCAGTTCTCAGAATGATTCTCCTTGACAGATTATTTGGGTTGTTTGTTGGGAAGTATTTAGTCCTGGTTTCTTTTTCAATTTTTTACACGTTTTAAATAATCTTTGGACATGTCGAACCCTTGTTTGCATTTTAGCTTCATCAGTAATTTCTCCTGTAATCTTACAGGAATTCGATGCAGTTCTCAGACTGATTATTTTTATCTTCTTGACAGATTATTTGGGTTGTTTACTGGGGAGTATGTAGTCCTGATTTCTTTTTCAATTTTTTTACACGTTTTTAATAATCTTTAGCCATTTCTAACTCTTGTTTGCATTTTAGCTTCATCAGTAATTTCTACTGTAATCTTACAGGAATTCGATGCAGTTCTCAGAGTGATTATTTTTATCTTCTTGACAGATTATTTGGGTTGTTTACTGGGGAGTATGTAGTCCTGATTTCTTTTACAATTTTTTTACACGTTTTTAATAATCTTTAGCCATTTCTAACTCTTGTTTGCATTTTAGCTTCATCAGTAATTTCTCCTGTAATCTTACAGGAATTCGATGCAGTTCTCAGAGTGATTATTTTTATCTTCTTGACAGATTATTTGGGTTGTTTACTGGGGAGTATGTAGTCCTGATTTCTTTTTCAATTTTTTTACACGTTTTTAATAATCTTTAGCCATTTCTAACTCTTGTTTGCATTTTAGCTTCATCAGTAATTTCTACTGTAATCTTACAGGAATTCGATGCAGTTCTCAGAGTGATTATTTTTATCTTCTTGACAGATTATTTGGGTTGTTTACTGGGGAGTATGTAGTCCTGATTTCTTTTTCAATTTTTTTACACGTTTTTAATAATCTTTAGCCATTTCTAACTCTTGTTTGCATTTTAGCTTCATCAGTAATTTTTCCTGTAATCTTACAGGAATTCGATGCAGTTCTCAGAGTGATTATTTTTATCTTCTTGACAGATTATTTGGGTTGTTTACTGGGGAGTATGTAGTCCTGATTTCTTTTTCAATTTTTTTACACGTTTTTAATAATCTTTGGCCATTTCTAACTCTTGTTTGCATTTTAGCTTCATCAGTAATTTCTACTGTAATCTTACAGCAATTCGATGCAGTTCTCAGAGTGATTATTTTTATCTTCTTGACAGATTATTTGGGTTGTTTACTGGGGAGTATGTAGTCCTGATTTCTTTTTCAATTTTTTTACACGTTTTTAATAATCTTTAGCCATTTCTAACTCTTGTTTGCATTTTAGCTTCATCAGTAATTCCTACTGTAATCTTACAGGAATTCGATGCAGTTCTCAGAGTGATTATTTTTATCTTCTTGACAGATTATTTGGGTTGTTTACTGGGGAGTATGTAGTCCTGATTTCTTTTTCAATTTTTTTACACGTTTTTAATAATCTTTAGCCATTTCTAACTCTTGTTTGCATTTTAGCTTCATCAGTAATTTCTCCTGTAATCTTACAGGAATTCGATGCAGTTCTCAGAGTGATTATTTTTATCTTTTGACAGATTATTTGGGTTGATTGTTGCAGAGTATTTAGCCCTGGTTTCTTTTTAATTTTTTTACACGTTTTTAATATAAAATTTTTATAAAAATGTATTAATATAATAAAAATAAAAAAATTTATATTAAAATTACAATTTGTTTACCGCTTCCGATCAATCAATCCATGTTATATGAAAAAATCATAATTTTTTGACATCGTTTTTTTTTAATGCAGTGTGGCTCGAAAGAAGTTTCTCCATTTTAACTTCAAATATCTTATTCTTGTTTTATTTTTTTTTCTAGCATTTTATTTCAAAATATGCTACAAATTCAGGAATTTTAAAAATGAATGAGTATTTCTTATATTTTACGAATGTAAGTGAAAATTTCGTCAAGAAATTTTGGGTGTTTGTTGAAGCCCATTTCCATCTAAAATGATGTGTTAATAAACATAATTCAAGTTACTGGGGTATAGAAAATCTACAATTGATTTATGAAAGGCTTTTTCATAGAGAGAAAGTCACGATGTGGAGTGCAGTTTACATTTGAAGACTTATTGGACCTATCTGACGAAGGGTGAGTAAAAACGGTAAATATTCCTGACTTCTTGTATTGAGGTTACCTTGAAGAGAGGCTATATTAATAAACACTATATTAGATCAGCTCGAACACAATATTTCATGGAAAGCAGAGGAAATATGTTAAGAAATACTATATCCAAACACTATCATCTAAAAACAAATGACTAAAAACTACAGAAACTGTACTTAGATCTACAAGTTTGATAAAAACCCTATATTTTAGTTTCTTACATACCTTAATTTTTAAATGGAATAACCATTTTTGGACAACCCTGTAAATAAATTCAAACTTTTTGAATAACTTGCCTATCATACATGGGACCTACTAACAGTAAACCAATCAATACAGTCATGAGATATGAAAAATATCACGGTGGAGAATGAAAAAAACAAGTTCACTGTTAATGAGACCGAGAGAGCTTAGCCATGATCATCATGGTCGTTCGATCGGTAAGCCGGCGGTATCGAACGGAAGCTCAGATCTAAGGACCGCTATCAAGATCGAAAAGATGCCAATTCATTTTGTAAATTAAACAAGTTATTAACATCAAATAACGGCTACATTGTTAACTTTTATCCGACAACAGTTGATAAAGAATTATTGATGGGGATCGTTATTAGAGATGGGTGTAGTATCGAATATTTTTATGTTGTCGATATTAGACAATAGAGTAGATAATGTCGGAAAAATAACGGGACTTTTTACATTTAAAGAAAATAGCGCTATCTAATGAACGACGTATGTTCTAAAAGCTATATATCTCCTTTATAAAATGAGACCACAATCATTAGAATGGAGCAATAGATTACACGATGAATCAAAAAGCTCATATTAAATTTTGTTTCAAGTACGGTAAAATGTTTAAAAAAATATTTGAACTGATGAAAAAAGTTTATTGCGATGATATATATCCGGTAAGCGTGTATTCCAATGATATAAGCGATTCCAAGATGGTCGTGATGCTTTGGAAGAAGACCTAAAGCCAGGCTGGCCAAAAAAAAAATACAAATCGCGAGGAGTTAGTGAAAAAAGTGTGTGAAATAATCGCCTACGGTACTAATTCGATTGTCAGATAGATAGCGAAGAACTAAAATACGACCAATGACATGATTTAAAAAATGATTTAAACAAACAAAAAGTCGGTGTTCGATTTTTCTCGCACACCAAGAAATTGCTCAGGTTAAAAGGTTAATTTCAACCTCAGAAGTGTATTCTGGTTGCAATTTGCGTTAATTTGAGTATAAAATAATGCCCCTTATGTTCAAATTAAAATTGTGGTATGAGGTGCACACGAGAGCAATTTGAAAGACTTTCTGAGAGCAAATTTCGATGTTACAAAATCGCAGGGCTTATTCAAGCAAGATCAGGTTAATTTCAACCACACGACCGCATTTTGCATACAATTTACCACAACTTGAATATAAAATATTGCCCTGTATGTTCAAATTAATGTTGTGGTACGAAGTGCGATCTTTCAGTTCAGTGCGAGGCTTCGTGACAGCAAATTTCGATTATAAAAGATCGCAGGGCTTATTCAAGCAAGATCAGGTTAATTTTAACCACAGGACCGTGATCTGCGTGTAATTTACTATAACTTCAATATAAATATTGCCCAGTATGTTTAAATTGATATTGTGGCACTAAGTTTTAGTTAAGTCAAAGCGAGAATTCCTGACAGCAAATATCGTTTTAAAAAAATCGCAGGTCTTATTCAAGCAGAGTTAAGTTAATTTCAGCTCCAGAACCGTATTCTGCAAGTAATGTGCTGCAACTTGAATATAAAATATTGCCCCGTATGTTTAAATTAATGTTGTGGTACGAAGTGCGATCTTTCAGTTCAGTCAGAGCGAGGCTTCGTGACAGCAAATTTCGATTATAAAACATCGCCGGGCTTATTCAAGCAAGATCAGGTTAATTTTAACCACAGGACCGTGTTCTGCGTGTAATTTACTATAACTTCAATATAAATATTGCCCAGTATGTTTAAACTGATATTGTGGCACTAAGTTTTAGTTAAGTCAAAGCGAGAATTCCTGACAGCAAATATCGTTTTAAAAAAATCTCAGGCCTTATTCAAGCAGAGTTAAGTTAATTTCAGCTCCAGAACCGTATTCTGCAAGTAATGTGCTGCAACTTGAATATAAAATATTGCCCCTTATGTTTAAATTAATGTTGTGGTACGAAGTGCGATCTTTCAGTTCAGTCAGAGCGAGGCTTCTTGACAGCAAATTTCGATTATAAAACATCGCAGGACTTATTCAAGCAAGAGCAGGTTAATTTTAACCACAGGACCGTGTTCTGCATGTAATTTACTACAACTTGAATATAAATATTGTCCCGTATATTCAAATTGATATTGTGGTACTAGGCTTTAGTTCAGTCAAGGCGAGAATTCCTGACGGCAAATTTCGATTTAAAAAAATCGCAGGCTTTATTCAAGCAGAGTTAAGTTAATTTCAGCTCCAGAACCGTATTCTGCAAGTAATGTACTACAACTTGAATATAAAATATTGCCCCGTATGTTTAAATTAATGTTGTGGTACGAAGTGCGATCTTTCAGTTCAGTCAGAGCGAGGCTTCTTGACAGCAAATTTCGATTATAAAACATCGCAGGACTTATTCAAGCAAGAGCAGGTTAATTTTAACCACAGGACCATGTTCTGCATGTAATTTACTACAACTTGAATATAAATATTGTCTCGTATATTCAAATTGATATTGTGGTACTAGGCTTTAGTTCAGTCAAGGCGAGAATTCCTGCCGGCAAATTTCGATTTAAAAAAATCGCAGGCTTTATTCAAGCAGAGTTAAGTTAATTTCAGCTCCAGAACCGTATTCTGCAAGTAATGTACTACAACTTGAATATAAAATATTGCCCCGTATGTTTAAATTAATGTTGTGGTACGAAGTGCGATCTTTCAGTTCAGTCAGAGCGAGGCTTCTTGACAGCAAATTTCGATTATAAAACATCGCAGGACTTATTCAAGCAAGAGCAGGTTAATTTTAACCACAGGACTGTGTTCTGCATGTAATTTACTACAACTTGAATATCAATATTGTCTCGTGTATTCAAATTGATATTGTGGTACTAGGCTTTAGTTCAGTCAAGGCGAGAATTCGTGACAACAAATTTCGATTTAAAAAAATCGCAGGCCTTATTCAAGCAGAGTTAAGTTAATTTCAGCTCCAGAACCGTATTCTGCAAGTAATGTACTACAACTTGAATATAAAATATTGCCCAGTATGTTTAAATTGATATTGTGGCACTAAGTTTTAGTTAAGTCAAAGCGAGAATACCTGACAGCAAATATAGTTTTAAAAAATCTCAGGCCTTATTCAAGCAGAGTTAAGTTAATTTCAGCTCCAGAACCGTATTCTGCAAGTAATGTGCTGCAACTTGAATATAAAATATTGCCCCGTATGTTTAAATTAATGTTGTGGTACGAAGTGCGATCTTTCAGTTCAGTCAGAGCGAGGCTTCTTGACAGCAAATTTCGATTATAAAACATCGCAGGACTTATTCAAGCAAGATCAGGTTAAGTTCAACCACAGAACCGTATTCTGCATGCAATTTACAAGCATAAAGTAGAGTAAAAGGACTTCGGTTCTATGAAGCACAAAATGTGTTAAACATCAAGGTTAACATAATTGACATGAAAAAGCTTATCAGAATAAAAACTGAATATAGTGTTCCAATAGAACGAAACCTATGAGAACAATTTGAAGTTAAAAGCGGAATTAGACATGGACATCCGCTATCAACTATATTGTTGTTGGAGAAAAGTGATGTCAGTAGATCTGGATTAACACATTATAGGAGGTATGTAGATAAAGTAATGGATTGTGTATAACTTGAACGTAATCAATTCAATCAATCTATTCTCACAAATGCATTCCAAATTAACCCTTTTGTTTATAAATCATTTGATTGCGATGACTAATTTAAACATGCTGATGTTATATATTTTAGAATTATCATATAAGCTAAAAGCCATAATTTACGACATTGTTCTGTAAATGTTCTGTAAAAGCTTTTTTTTATAAAAATTTCCCTCTCGCCTCCCAACAGGAACAATGTGTGGAAGCTTAAGGCATGATTTGCGCGGCTTTAAAAGATCCTCTTTGCTCCTCTTTGCTCTGACTTGTAAGAAGTGTTTCCAATAATTCCTAATTTGTGAAAATATGAATACACACTTTCATGTTGTAATACCGTTGATCTCCATGTTCATAAAAAAGGACTTCTTGCATCAGATAAACCAAACAAATACCATATTCACCAGATATGGCACCATGTGACTTTTTCCTATTCCCTTGATTGAAGAAACCATTTCTTGGACACCATTTTGAGTTCACAGAAGCTATTCGGGAAAAATTCGCTGGCCACTTGGAACTAAATCCCAGAACTAGAGTATAAAAACTGTTTGGAACACTGAAATGAACGTTGAAACACGGGTAGTGGCAGTGAAAACGGATTAGTTAGGAGACAAAATAAATGTATGGACAAATATAGACTTCAATAAATATCAGCATGGTTTTTGTTGATAAAGAACAAATTGAGACGAAAAAACGACACACACCATATAATTTTTATATCGATATCGATAATTTATTATGTCGATACTTGGACCCAGCCTTATCGTCCGAGCCTAATTGATGATTCTCGATGTTTTTCTTCGATCTGTTGTTCTCGTTGACGCTTCATCAATTACAATTTCGATACGCTTGCCTTTTACTTTGTTAAAAATGATTAGTTATTAACCATCAGAAATCGGGAATGCTTTCAATGACTGGATAGAAAAAAAGGAGCCAGTTTTTTTTTATACGTAATTGCCTTCTGGGTGGAAAAAGGTTCTGGTTACTGTTTATACCTTTTTACGTTCGTATTTATCAATAGTTAGAAATCTAGGGATAACGAAAAATTACGGAATTCACCTTCACCAATAATGTAGTTATCATGGCTAGAAAATGAAAAATAAGTCAGGAAAGACTAAACTAAAGCCTGTACAAATATAAAACTGTTGCAATATCATCAATGACGTTATTGAAGAACAGCAGAAATACCACTACATACATTAAATAATAAAATAATCAAATGGAATGTTTCAATAAATTTCAAATTTGGCGGCTGTGTTCGGTTAGCAACCTAAGCGACGATGTCAAGTTTCAGATTTTTCTTGTTGATATTTATTGAGACGTTTGCAGGTTATCTCATATATTAAAATATGTACTATCTGAACGTTTACTTTCATTTTTTACCTTACGATCGAAAACAGTTTACAAGTTTACAAGTTTAACACTTAACAACAGTTAAATCAAGCTTACAGAAAATGAAATAATGAGATGGTATGATAGAGAGCACACACTTGATGAAAATAAGTGATTATATTAACGAAAATATAAGTGCATGCATATATTTCATTGTTTTTTTTATTTTAAACTTGCAAATTATATATCAATAAATATCATTGGTAATTACATAATCTTTTTATTTTAATAACTATTCAAATATTAAAAAATGTCGATTGTTTTTTGAACGAAGCATTTTACATATACTGAATCGATCTGTAGGTACTAAATCGATGACACTTACGATACTTTCAACATTTATTATATTTTTTAATTACTTAGTAATTTGCATTTAATTTAGAGTTGATTTTTTTATTATTAAAATTTAAATTGTAAAAATGATTCGCTGAAGTAAGGTTATGATGTTTAATGGCAATTTGGCAACAGGACAGTCAAAATGTATCAAATGTTAATAATATATAGCTCATTTAAAGAAACAATAGTTGCACGTCATCAATCTAGACAAATCTATTGCCAATTTAAATCCGTAAGAAAGAAAAAATCATTTACAGTTCAAAGGACTCTGTTTCCTTCTTCCTCTGATCCTGTTAGAATAGGATAAAAATACGGTGACCCTGCGCATTACATTCTGTGAATTCGCTGTCAAGATAACATTTAAGTTTGTGGTTCTGGACAGTGTTGCCGACCTTACAAAAGTTTTTCGTAGAATCTGTCATTTTCATGTTTTGATCGTTTTTGAGTTGTGCCTTTAAACGTTTCCGAATTATTTTTACTGTATTCAGTGTTGTTCTGTAGTAAAAAATCTGCGGTTATAATTGCAAAAAAATGCCAAAACCGTTAAGCGATCAGTTTAAGTAGCTTGTCTCGTTACTTATCAGTTATTTTGAACAGGAACGAGATAATTGGGCTCCTCTTTTGCTATTGAACGCTGTGAGAGAGGTATGTATTAATAACTTAGTAGGTCTCATGGTTAATTGGATTTTTTTAGAGAGTTTCAGCTGCACTAAATATTAGTATTGGTACAGTTAGTGCAATTTCGAAAAAGTTGAAGAATAACGAAATGTTAAAATCACCGAAGAAAAAGCGTCAACATCCAAAACGAGTAACTAATCTAGATCATCTTGATGTGGGCTCAATTCCCAATCAAATCTATGGAAAAAGTGAGTAGATTTACATGGTAATATTGTATTTTTATCAAATTTTATTGAACTATTTCAGAACAAACGGTTAATCTTGAAAGTATTCATGAAAAACTAAGGAACATACGCTAAAAGAAATTGGTTTCAAATGAAGTAAAGATAATCTACGCAGGGCCCTGATGGAACTTCCAGATATTCCCTTTAAACAAATTCAATTTTTGAAGATATATCAAAATATCAAAGACGAATCTCTGTTTGATTTTGTTTTTTTGGATATTTCAAAATGGTACCTTGAGTCACTCATGGCAAGATGATAACAAGATGAGTGTAAAGACTTCGGTAAACATTAATTAAAGGGACAGGTTTGTGTTTCATAATGTTCTTTTCAGGAACAAGCCTAAAAAAGAATAGTGGCAGATCATATGGTTGAAGAGTATAGCCACAAAGTATTACGTCTTCCCCCTTATCATTGCATTTTCAATCCTATAGAATTGATATGGGGGGTGGCCAAAAATGATTACAATCGTCATATAGGTCGAGGTGGAAGAACGATTGATAACTGTTTGGATATGTGGAAAGAAGCTTTGTTAACAGTCACACCACAGATCTAGAAGAATAACATCAGACATATAGAAGAAGAGATTCAAAGATGGTCGAATCACGAAAGAGTATTTGATAGACTAGAAGTTAATCCTTTAATAATTTAATTGAATAGCGATACAGATGCTGAGAGTTGTTTTATTGACACAGAATAATTAAACTTTGTGTGAACAAAATGAAAAATATGTTGACAAGCAGAAGTTTCGAAACAGATTTTTGATTAAAACTTTTAAAGAAAAAACTTTTTGTTTTACTTTTTCATTTACAGTTTTATCGATCATACAAATGCCAAAGTCTGGGTATATGTGGCAACATTGTAACGTGAGTGCATCCTAGATTTTAATGACGTGCAATCATTGTTTCTCTGAATGAGCTGTACAGTAGGTAACCCTAAACCCAATTTTGTACTACGAGAATTTTTAGATTGTATATGTACTTATGTTTATCAATATTTACCGATAATATTCCTATAATGTATCAGCAAATATCATGGGGATCAATTATCTGTGATAATTGTATAGTTAATTTGCGTAAATTTATTTAAACAATTATCGCAGTCACATGACTATTACAAATATCCATTTTTTTGTGTAAATACAACTGATTTTCTTTAGATAGATATTTGTTTTTAAATAAGCACGGTGTATGTGTCACAATATTATCTTACGTCATTTTTTTACACCACGTGTTATATGAAATTCTTTTTATAAACAACGGATGTTAATTTTACTCTTAAACAAATTAATCAATAATTTTATCTACAGTGTTTGTCTGTGCTGGAATATTAATCAGTTAAAGACAATTAAGAAGCCGTTAATTACAAACGTTTTAATTTTTTTTATCTGATAGACTAACAAAGCAACGTCGTTAAAAGAAAAATAGAAAACACTTCAGATTATTGCCATGTCATATTCTTATTCTTGTAGTGTTACAGCCTGGCACTGAGCCTTGAACTTCGTGAACCTTTCTTTGCTCCGACTTAATCCATCTCTGTTAGCTCCTTGCCAGTTTTTGATGTGCAATAATTCTTTAGTATCCCTTCTTATTGAAACCTTCAGTGTGAAACACTAGACTCGAACAGATTTACCACTAAACATCAAATCATTTATTTTTAACTTCCCGGTGCGCGTTTCGCTAACCATATTATCATCATAATCAATATTATCAATATCCAGATTTTCTATTCCAAACCTTTGACGATCTCAAACTTGACTGCTGAAATTTTTAGTTCTGTCTTAGAGTTAAGCATTGTCATTCGTATTAACTAAGATAACATAAGGTATTCCTATAAGGGACGATTAGAAATGTGTCAAGCGTTAGTGCCATCTCAATTTAAACTTTTTATGCCATGCCGATATACAGTTTTGGGTTTAAATCCTCACGATTGTTATAATTTTTTTTTCAAAAACAATATAAAAATTATTCTGTTATTAATTTTTGATAATGATTACGTTGCAAGTTACTTTTTCAGTCTCTAGCTCAACTTCAAACAAAAATTGACAACAAAAATTTAAAAAAATGGATTTCCCCACTATCATGTTTCATGGTATTAATTAGGTCAGCCGGTCGCGGTGGTCTGGTGGGTTAGTCGCCTGCCTGGCCATCCAAAGGTAGCTGGTTCGATTCCAGCCCTCGGATGGATGTTTTTATTTCATTCTTCTGTCCGTCTTACCTCCGACCCTACACTCACACGCCCACACATATCCACACTTAAATGTCTGTGATTGTTTCTAGGCCAGAGTGTAAAATCCGACTGGGAATTACCCCTTAGTCACGCCAGTTAAAGGCTGGGTAAGGCCGGATGCCTTCTGAGAAGTGATCTACGTTGGTCAGTCGCCAGTCGGTACTCTTCCGACTTATGGGTAGGCACATAACCAAGGGTTTTTAGCCTGAGGTGGGTGCTGGCCTGGGTTTGTCGGAAGCTGATGTCCGTGATTCGGAACCCACGTTAAGCTGTAGGTCCAGTCGCTAAATAGCCTTCTCAGTTGCTGATGCGCCTCTAACCCTAATACTTTACCTTTACCTTTTAATTAGGTAGATGAACACTTTAGGTTGTAATTACTTTTCTCACGGTTACTTTAGTACAGTTTGTATTTGAAAAAGGCACTGTGTGTTGAAACAACTGTCATATATAAAATTTTAAATATAGTGGAAATTTTTAGATATTAATCTTTTCGTAATTAATTAAAATGCCAGATATGATTTTGGCGAAACGTCATCAAGAATGTGAAAATTCATTAAACGAACAAATTGATTGATACCCGGAAGAAAAATTGTAACATTTACTCCATCCGAGAAAATATTTAAATCATTTAATATTTCCACGGATGGTAGATAATGTTTCTAAATTGTTCCGGATGTTTTTTCGTTCATTCTCTGAAGAATTATATAAATGTCTCAAACCACCACCTATTCACAGAAGAAGAACTCATCCTAAGCAAAGGCTTCAACTTTCCCATTAGCCCAAAACATATACCAACAAAACAAATAATTTCGAACGTTGAATCAATCGTAGACGACAAGCCAAGCGAAGAAGCGGAAATAATCAGACAAGTTGTTGCACGAATATTACGATCCAATAAGATACCAAAACCAAATGGCAATAATGTTGAAATCAGAGCGCTTGAAAGATTAAAAAACAAGGATTTCACGGTATTACCGGTGGACAAAGGAAACGCAGCAGTCATAATGATTACCGAGGACTATATGGGAAAAACTTCACATAGCACAAAGGGCAATGGAAAGATGTATGCTTGGCATTACTAGACGGGATAGAAAGACGTGGATATTGATCAGAAAACAAGCGAAAGTGAGTGACATCATTGGAAAAGTAAAGCAATTGAAATGTAGGTGGGCAGGCCATGTAGCGAGGCGATGAGACGAAAGATGGATCAAGATGGTCCTGGATTGGATACCGCTTGATCGCAAACGACCACGGAGAAGACCGAAAACACGATGGACTGATGATATTGTTAAGTATATTGGGCAAAATGGCAAAGGAAAGCTCATGACTGCGAGAGTTGGAAGCATGCTGATGAGGCCTTCATCCTGAAGTGGATCGATATGATAATGATGATTTTCCTTTATTCTTCCAATGATGTCACTCACTTTCGTCTGTTCTCTGATCCATGTGGAGGTCTTTCTATCCCGTCTTATAATGCCAAGCACACATGTTCTCATTCCCCTCTGTGCTACTCGAAGTTTTTTAACTGACTGTGATGTGAGTGTCCAGGTCTCACTTCCGTATGTCATAACGGGCAGGATACTCTTAAAATCGCACGTTTGCTCTTAAACACTATGTTGAGCCTGCCAAATGCCTGCCAGCCACATTTAACGCGTCGTATATATATATATATATATATATATATATATATATATATATATATATATATATATATATATATATATGAAATATGAAATAATCTATAATGAAATATGGAAAAAATATGGAATATATGAAGAAATATGGTGAAATAATCATGGAAAATGGGTTGGAAAAAGCGGCCAATAAGGGTAGATGTCAAAAAATGGAAACGGCATTGAGACTTACACAAAACATTTACAACAAAAAATGCCTATCTAAAAACACAAAACTGAGACATTACAACACAGTTATTAAGCCAGAATGTCTATATGCTGCGGAAACGCTCATTTTGAATAGAAAGAGGGACATCGAGGACATTGAAAAGAAGGAAAGAAAAATCATAAGAAAAATCCTAGGTCCCAAACAAATAAATAGCACAACATACCGACTTCGAGAAAACCAAGAAATCAAACAATACACAGATATACATAGCGATATGAGAAAACGAAGACTTAAGTTTTACGGACACATAAAACGGATGAATCCGAGTAGGTTAACTAGACAAATAGTCGAATTTTATGAAAATAGGAGTAAAGCTAAAGTGGAAATAATTAAATGGATTGCTGCAATTAAAGAGGACCTAAGATCAGCAAATATTACACAAAGTGAAATTCAGGATAGAGGCTGTTTCAGACACAAGGTTAACGTTTGGAAGGTTGGCCAGAGAGAAAAATGTAGGAAGACTGGAACAACTTGGTCTGACGAAAGGAAACAAGCTCATAGCGAAAGAATGAAATCAGTATGGGCACAAAGGAAGGCTAACAACAACAAACGCCTCTAATTGTACTTCGCGTGGTCCACCAGGGCCCATACGTGAATAATAATAAATAATATATATATATATATATATATATATATATATATATATATATATATATATATATATATATATAGTGATCCACAACTTCCAAATCCGTTCCTAAAATAGAAATCCTTTTGCCCTCAGCAAATTTATTGAACATGACCTGACTCTTTTTCTGGTTTATTTTTAAGCCAAATGGTTCCCCAGCCCTTTGCAGCTCTTATACGTGTCTTTGCAGCTCCTCTGAGTCTTGTGAAAGAAAAACTATATTACCTGCGAATCTAAGATGATTTAATATGCACCATTAATCCTTATTCCATCCTGTTCTCAATCCAGATTACGGAACACTTCTTTCAGGCAGACTGAGGCAGACTACATTTATTCCAACCTCAACATCGTCAAGGTGAACTGTCTGGATATATATATATATATATATATATATATATATATATATATATATATATATATATATATATATATATATATATATATATATACAGCAAAACACCATACTTTATTTTGATTCGGTTTCTCCTGTAGGTTTTAATAGCGCAAAAAGTAAAATGGAGAACGGAAAAAGCAAAAAAAATCTTCAGTAGCACTATTTTCTTCTACCCCCTCCCACTTTAAAAACCCATGACCCGCCACTGTCCTGAGGTCACTAAGACGAATCGATTGAGGATTTTCATCGGTCCAAATCCTACAGTTATATATTTGTTCATAAATACATTAAACCAGAAGTTGCTTCGTTAGAAGATATTATTTTTCCTCAAAATTGGGGGGAGGCAGTCTTTCAATAACCAATTTTTACGCGCAGATGTGTATCTGTAATAGAATGTAATGACAACACAGAAGTCTAATGTTACAGACATTTATTCTGCTATTATTTTTCAATGTTCTGACGCTTTTATTGGAAAACTCTTTATATTGATTAAACATACTTTTAAATAATTTAAATTAACACCCTGTCCCCCTATTATGCCAATAATATTAATATAAAGTTCCCAGTTCTATTCTCTAAACTTTTCCTAAAAATGAGATACATGACAGGGATTATATATTGTTATAATAAAGTCATTTAATCCAACTCTGTTGACCTATATCCCACAGCACAATCGAAAGAGAGGAAAAGGAAAAAAATAAGAACAAACCGACAAGATAAAACTTAATACGGTTGTCAAGAAGCTGAATTGAATTATGCCTCCGGAGAGCAGGACACTTTATTTACAATCAAGTTGAACGCGCTGTCATATTAATTATTCCGTAGCAGGAGCGCCGATATAATAACTGAGTATTTTTCTTGTTTGGTTGTATGGCAGGCTTGCTGAGCGAAAGCCGTTTCGCAATTCTTATTGTATTATATTGTTATGAACAATTGTTCATTAATTTGTCTGTGTGTCATTAGAATTTGTCACAACGTGTGATTAATCTACGATAGTTATCGGAATATGCTTAGCAATGTGATATTTATTGATGGAATAATTCCTTAATGTTTATAACGGTTATTTCAACAAGATTTAGTATGAAAATATGGTATAAAGCACCCCACGCTTTTCTACAATCACTTTATTCTTATAGTAAAAATTATTTTTTACTTTTTAATTGGGTTTACCATTAAATAAATAAATTTAATTTGATCTGCTACAAAAGCGTCATTTGGGTGGTTGGTGGTGGTTCTTTAAACTATTATTTATTTTTCGTCACTACCTACCCGTGGCAGGAATGGGTAATTTACGCGTCTACTGCATTCCTTGGACATTTTAACCGTGTCTCAGGCTCCCTCTCCGAAAGCAAATCCTCGACCCTGTATTGTCATCGGTGCTTGGTAAGTGTGCAAATTTTCAATTTAATCAGACGTTTTGAAGTAGATGAAAAGGACGTTCAAAGATTCCGTTACATAGATAGATACAAGTGAAGCTAAGGATAAGAAAGAAGTTTATTAAGAAGCTAATAAAGACAATAAATTGATGTAAAGACAATCTTCGATCACCAGTCTTCGTTTGAAGACGGCACGATAAAAATATATAGCCACATGATAGTAGTTCCTCGTCATTTGATTTGATGTACCTCAAAATTTCCTGAATTACCCTGGTATAAATTTATCTATATTTTGAAGCTATAAAAACAGTTCCGGACTTTGTAACGAATCTTTGTACATTGACGTATTTTCACTATTTCGTTATACTATCTTAACAAAAACTATCAAAGTTTATAGTATTCTTTATGTTAGCTCATAACATCGACAAAAGGAGAACCAGTCCTTTTTCGGCAATAAAACAAATACCCCCATAAATAAACTCATTTTATAGTACCTAAAAGCAATTTTCTATTTACCGGTAACAGTACCTATTAACAGGTTTACCTATTAACAGGTAATAGTGAAGAAATTAAACTTATTGTTTAAATAGTTTTATTTAAAAATTCACATTTTGATAAGTAAACCCAGCATAAAAAAACCTTTGCTGTGAAAGAATAAACTGAAAGAGATTTACCACAAAATTCTAAATCAGTTGTTTTTACCTATCAGTTGTTTGTTTATATCGTATTGGTCAGGAAAACTAGAAGAACAGTTTAAAGAATATCAAGAAACTGATAATACATAATTGGCCGGTGAAATCTTCGATAACCTAGATAAAGCCAGAAAGAAACGATGGGAAGAAATAACCGAGAATATGGATTTCACCCATTCAAGCCGACAGGGCTGGTCACTTCTCAGGCGCCTAGGAACGGCAGAATCTTCACCATCAAAGACCGATGATGTCAACCCATATCAAGTTGCTGAAAGACTCCAACATGTTACAAAGGACGTATCTGCTGATAAGAAATTTGCTAGAGAAATTAAAAGTCGAGTACAAGTCAACTTCCACTAGCTACCGACAAATTCACGATGGTATGTGTGCGTATAGTGTCTCATACGAAATATATATAGTTGTTTTTCATTTCTCGACAGGCGTTTCACTTACCATGGTAGCATCATTAGGACGTGTGTCAGTCTAATTCTAAAACTAAATTATAGTTTATTTTATGCCAAACCTGTACCTAATGCAGCCTGTAAAAGTCATGAACCGTGAAGAAATTAACGTAACGTTGTATCGATTATTCAAAAAGTTGACTGGATAAAATATTGGAAAAATGTCTTACATTTTACTATTTATTGACAAAGAAAAATATGCTGCCTCAGCAAAAATGGTCAATTTATTCTATGAATTGATATCGCATCCACCGTATTCCCCGGATTTGACATCATTTGACATCTTTCTCTTTCCATGCTTGATATAAATTTACTTCAAATAAAAGGAACATCTCCAAAGTAGAGAACTATTTTGTAGAGCTGGACACATGTTAGTTTTTGGATGGAATAAAACAGTTGGAAACTGATCGGGTGAAGTTTATCGAGCTAAAATGAGAAAAAAATCTTTCAAAACGTTTCTAACTTTTCACTCTACTCCCTTGCATTTAGGCTATTTAAAAGTTGAAACACAGAAGTGATATGAGATTATATTAATTGGCAAATTTGAGAAATCAGAATGGATAATCTGACCAAAACAAGGACATTTCTAGATCCGTTTTACGATGAAAGGTTAAAGAAAAGATAATTGGACGATATTATTTGATTTTCATAATATGAATAGCCCGAAAATCAACAATGTACTAGTCCGGATATAAATTTATTCAAGGGGCTTCATCAAATACTATAAAATTTTATTGGGTTATTTATTGTAGTCTATAAATAACCCACTTAGGTCTATAACCAGTCTTTTTTCGAGAATACTTGTAAACAACCACCCCTACCAGTTAAATAATTATACACAATATAAATAAACATCCCGTCGATAATAAAAATAAATATGTTGGTATTCATTGTGTTCTTTTAATGCAAACTTAATAGCCATGGATATAAGAACTAAAGGTCTGACAATAAATGATTTATATATTTTAAATTAATTTTGTTTTAGATAAACACTGTATAATTATGGTACAAAGTAGTATAAATAAATATACAGTGCTGTCATTTCAAAAATAGCCACCAACATTATTTCTTTTAGCAAAGAAAAATAGCTCTTGAAAAAAACACATCAATTTAGATATCGAGGAAAAACCATTGTACCTAAAAATTTTAAATGACAACCCTTATTTTGTAATATATCATTTTAAAGGCCTTAATAATCCTAATTAAACTGCGTACAATACAAACAAAGTAATGTCCGAATGATTGTGGCGTGTTTATATATATTTTTTTCTTTATTTGGGGTTTTCGCCACGATCTAAAACTCAAAAAATATCAAAAATATTTGTTCTTATGTAAATAAGTATATATTATATTATTATATAAGTATAAGTATAAGTATATAATAAGGAATTACTGGGTAAAAACAAAAAAACCAAACGGAGACTAATTTCTCAGTGATTCTTTTTTGTAATAAATTTGCCTAACGAACAAAATTTTAAAAATATAAAAATTAGTCGTGGGCATTATCGCATTATTTTAATAATCGGATTCTCAGGTTATGAATGATTCTGATAATCGGATTATTTATAATTCGAATTAAAAATCGTCGTATACTACCGAGTGCTGCCGACTACTGCCGACAGTGCCGAACCGACTCGGCTAGAATAAGGGAATTTAATGTTGGTACTGTTGGGAGTGTTGGGTTTGTTGAGTGCTTAAGTAAATTAATTTACGATAAAAAGTTTCACTTCGAGAAAATAGAAAATGAAGCCTGGTTGTAAAAAACATTCGCTTGTGTGGAATTGGTTCAAAAAAATTGACTCCAAACAAGCTGTTTGCAAGATATGCGATAAAATAATAAAATATTTTGGCGGAACAACAAATTTGAAACAACATTTATTAAGAATACATCCTACTATAAAATTAGAAATTTTTCCAAATGAAACTGAAACAGAATAATCTATAGATAAAGAAAATGAAAAGACAATAGCAAGAGAAAAAGCAAGTTGTTTCTCAGAAAATCCGCACTTCGAATCGGAAACTATTACGGCAAGTTCTTCTAGTGCCGGGCCTTCAAGTGCTACTTCAGAAGTAGAAATATTGAATACTAATACTACCAACACTAAAATAAGTACTTCTATTAGGTCTAATTTAACAAAAAAAACATTTAAACTACCGAAGCAATTAAAACTTTTTGGAGTAAGAGAAACAAACATACTTTCCGAATAGAAACTAATTAGAATTGATTCTGCGCTATTGAAAATAGTTGTTAAAGACTACCAACCATTATCCCTGGTAGAAGATGAGGGGTTTTTGGAATACACTCGGGAACTAGAAGCACGCTATACTCCTCCGAGCAGAAAAAAACTAACGTACGATATTTTACCAAAACGATACGAAGAGGCAGCGTCAGAGTTACAAAATATATTGCATAAAATAGATAATGTTGTCATTTTAACGTGTCATTTTATATGCAACGATCGTTTAACATCACGAGTGTTAGCTACAACTGAAATAGTTGGTTCACATACGGGCGAAAATATTGCTAATGCGTTGACAAACATTTTTAACAAATGGAACATTTCAAATAAAATTGTAACTGTTGTTTCTGATAATGGCGCCAACATCAAGAGATCAATCAATGACTTTCTTCAGAAGCACCACCACCTCTGTATTGCTCATACACTTCATTTAAGCATAACAGAAGCTGTTTCTACAATCGAGCCATTAGATAAAATTTTGAAAAAATGTCGGGCTCTTGTTGGATATTTTAAACACAGTGTTGTCGCAAATGACAAATTAAAAAATGTGCAAGAACAGATGGGTTTACCAAAGTTAAAAGTCAAACAAGAAGTCCCTACAAGATGGAATAGTATCTTTATAATGATTGAGAGGTTACTATGTATGAAGAATCCATTATCTGTTGTTGTTACAAACTTTTCAAAATCTCCGGAGTTTTTAGATGCCGAAGAATGGAAGGCTCTTGACGATTGTTTACAAATGATGCAACCCGCAAATGAATTAACCACGGTGTTCTCCGGAGAAAAATACCCCACCATGTCATTAGTCATACCTTTAATTTGAGGATTCCAAATCGAAATGAGAAATCTTACAACCCAGAGTGAAATCGGCTATGAATTGAGAAAAAAAAATTTGGATACCGTAACTCGTTGTCTGGCTCATTTTGAAACTAATAAAATTGTTTCCAAAGCGTGTTCTTTGGATCCTAGATTTAAAAAATATGCGTTCGGTTCTGAGGAAAACGCAAATATTGCTCAGAGACGAATAACAGATGAACTAACAGCCTTAATTTCCAAGAAAGAGGAACTCTCTCGCAGAAAACCTGACGACACTCCTCAAACATCAGATGTTGAATCTACAACGAAAATGTCGATAGGCATTTGGGCGCACTTTGATAAAAAATTATCTGGTATTTCAACATATTCTACACCATCCACAATGGCTACGTTAATGGTACGTCAATACTTAGAATTGCCGCCGCTAGGCAGAACTCAAGACCCTATACAATTTTTCTGGGCCAAACACAAGCTGATTTTACCTGAACTGTATGACCTTGCTATGAAATATCTCTGCATTCCGTGCACATCTGTGTCTTCTGAGAGAGTATTTTCGAAAACCGGACAGTTGACAAACTGTAGACGAAATAGAAAAGTTCTAAAAAAATATACAAACTTTAACGTTAATTTTTCGGGAAATATTCTCCTCCCGTTTCCAAAACGAATCTTATCATCATCGAGCAAGTAAAGCGTAGTGTTATAGTGGGTTGTTAAGTCAAAAAGTATACATTTTGATCATCCAACAGTGGTGAGTTCTTGATTGATTTGGTTTTCTAAGGACTGTGTTATGAATGAAACGATTTCGTTTTCCAATATCATCGGACCTATTATTTAATTCCCCAGAATTCTATCCAAACGTTAATCTTTAGGGGAAACTGCGTATGACCTTGTTGACAGAGTCACATATGGATTATTATTATCCATGTATCTACAGTTATGTTTATTTACAAAGCAATTAAGGTAAAATGTTGCTTCGTCATTGAAACAAATATTCTTTATTAAATTCGGATCATTTTGGATTCTCCTTAACATTATTTCACAAAATTGAATTCTTCTGTCATAATTATCTTCGCTGAGCTGCTCAAGAATACTAAATTTGTAAGGAAAGAACTTATTTTATTTTAAAATGTTGTGTACGGAGCCAATGAAAATATTTGTTAATTTTGGCGACTTTTGTAATTGAAGTGGTTGGGTCAACAAAGAAAGAAACTAAAATTTTAATCTGTGTGGGGTCGTTAAGAACTGTCACCTGCTTATTCACTTTTGTTACAAACGGACGCACTCTCTTCAAATCTTTTTGAACAGACTTTATTACGTATTGATGTCCTATATTTTTGTCTTGATGTTTTTCAATAAAAAGATACCACCTGACAAACAGTTGAAAATTGGCACCTCTGATAAAAATGTATTTAATTTTAGCTGCAATGAGGAATATAAAGTGCATTAAAATAAAAGGTATTCCATTAAGAGGTTTCGAATGTTGGTAACGAATAAAAGAAACGTTTCATAACATACCTGAGAGTTATTTATGGCAGTGCGAAGCTGGATAGTGTACAATTATACGTGGAATACATCTGTCAAATGATCGCCACGACTTCTCTGGCAGCTCACAATTCTTTTGTTGAAATTCTCGATTACTGCTGAACACATTTGCGGAGTTATGTCACGAATTATTCGCCTAATTTCTTCTTTCAACTGTTGAACGGTTTGCGGATTATTTTAGTAAGCTTTGCTCTTCACATAGCCCCACAAAAAATAGTCTAGCATCGTCAAGTCGCATGACCTTGGTGGCCAATTTACGTTCCCATTCCGGGAAATCAGCCTCCCTCCAAACTGTGTACGCAATAAAGTTAATGTTTCACGTGATGTATGACATGTCGCACCATCTTGTTGGAACCACATATTCTCTAAATCCATGTCCATTATTTGATCCCATAAAAAAACATCAATCATCGTTCGGTATCGTTCTCCGTTTACAGTAACAGCTCGTTCATCTTCATCTTCAAAAAAATACGGTCCAATGATACTTTCAGCCCAAAAACCGCACCAAACTGTGACACGTTGAGCATGCATCGGGATTTAGTGGATTTCTCTAGGATTTTCATTGCCCCAGATGCGACAATTTTGTTTATTTACGTAACCGTTTAAGTGGAAATGAGCCTCGTCACTGAAAATGATTTTATCGCAAAAATGATTGTCATTTGCCTTCATCTGTAGGATCCAATTGGCAAATGCACGGCGTTGCCCATGGTCGGCTGGCTTTAGCTCCTGTGTTAGCTGAATTTTGTAACGATGTAGACTTAAGTCTTTTTCCAAAATTCGCCACGTTGAAGTTCTGCTGATACCCAAATGTTGTGCACATTTGTGGATTTTCAGTAACACTTTCACGAACCGCCTGAATATTTTCAACCGAACGAGCAGGACGTTCCCGGACATGGATTTAGAGAATATGTGGTCCCAACAAGATGGTGCGACATGTCATACAGCACGCGAAACATTGACTTTATTGCGTACACAGTTTGGAGGGAGGCTGATCTCCCGGAATGGGGACGTAAATTGGCCAGCAAGGTCATTCGACTTGACGCCGCTAGACTATTGTTTGTGGGACTATGTGAAGAGCAAAGCTTATGAAAATAATCCGCAAACCGTTCAACAGTTGAAAGAAGAAATTAGGCGAATAATGCGTGACATAACTCCGCAAATGTGTTCAGCGATAATCGAGAATTTCAACAAAAGAATTGTGAGCTGCCAGAGAAGTCGTGGCGGTCATTTGACAGGTGTTGTATTTCACGTATAATTGTACACTATCAAGCTTCGCACTGCCATAAATAACTTTCAGGTATGTTATGAAACGTTTCTTTTATTCGTTACCAACATTCGAAACCTCTTAATGGAATACCCTTTACAAATGAGCGACGAGATAAAATCACAAGTATTTCATGTTACTTTTTGTATTAGGAAAAGAAAAATTGTGTGCGTAAAAATTCAGTTATAATCCTTTTTAAAATTAATTTTTTCAGTTCTCGAAAGTGGAATCTAATTATTTTCGTATAGTCGTCAGAGTTAAACACTTGAAAACCAAGTGCTTTATACAAGTTCCGTCACTCGAACTGTCACCAACTTCACGCTGCTGTAGTTGCCGAATAGCTGATCTGTGATCTACCAAATACAAACAATCACAGTATGATTGCTTTATATTTGGCTGGAAAATCGCAACCTGCTATTGACGTGAGCTACATATATCGTGATCTACAAACATCACCAGAAATGGTTCTAAAGGCAAGAGCACGAATTTGTCCAGCGACAATTTGAACCGAGTCGCTATACGGCATAAGCAAGCGCCTGATTCTGTGATGATTTGGACTGCTGTAACTGCAAATGGTCGCACTCAGCTTCCTTTCATCGATCAGGGCGTTAAGGTAAATCAGCAAGTGTACCTACAGAAGGTATTAAATGAAGCGTTGGTCCTTTGGACACACAAAACTTTTGGTTCCAACTGTTGGACATTTCTACAGGACTCGGCACCAAACTTGAATTCGATGTACTTCTCTATGTAGTTCATTTTGGAGGTTAAGACTAACAAAAAATTTGAGAGTTTGAACATATTGAAGTCAGCACTTTGTCGGGAATGGCAATGAATGAAATTTCACGTATTTTCAATATTATCTAAAAATATTAAACAAAACTACTCATACATGAAACCATAGCATTTTTAATTGATAACAGTTCTAGTGACGGGCCCTGTAACAACTCACATTTTAATTTCATCTATCCTTCATATAATTTCAAATTCTGTTTGCTTAAGCCGAACGTAATAAGAAACCTAAGACTCCCAAACCGAGGAGTGATAGATCTCCAGCCGCAGCCGGCGGTATTACGAAGGGAGCAGTTTCCCCAAAAAAGAGGAAGTAAACGGTTCCTTCTTTCGTTGTTTCATCATAATCTCGATCAAGAGCTATGAAAAAATCGAATGTACACAACACAGAATCGACAATCATTAAACAGACGTGCTTAAAACGTCGTAGCGCACCTCCTAACGAATCATAGTTATTTAGTTAAAGGTATAGAAAAGAAAACTTCTGGAGGGTTCTTATAATTTGCATTTGTGGCAAAAGATGATTTGTTGCGAATATGGGGATCGCCATGCCAAATATCAATATGGCAATCATAATGGCACATTTAATGTCTGGCAAATCACTATGGAGCCTTTAACATCAGAACAACGCTTTTAAATTGTCGACAATTATTGAAAAATATTGATTGTTGTTTAATTTGAATTTAAAATATGGACGCTCTTTAAAATCACCCTATACAAATTCGTTAAAATTCTCTCCGATGACGTATTTCGGACGTTTATTCAAAATCAACTAAACAAAAGCTATGACATTTTATTACTCTTCTTGTGGCTGGTGAATAAGGCAATAAAGAATAAACCCACTCCTTTTCCGGCAATAAACAAAGAACCACCCGTCACTAAAATAATAATACAAAACCTAAACAATTTTTTTTATTTTGACAATCTATCGGTTTGCTTCAAAGGATCGGACGATTTATACGTGTCAAAAACCCAGTCATTTCTAGAGGGTGATATTTCACAGCATCGCTCTAATTGAACCTGGATTGGAGGATTCAGTCTGATAAATTAACAACCAGCAAGGGTCAGACGGGGGGTTGTAAAGCAGGGCGCCGACTTTAGCGGTGTCTTTGATGCGTTCTCGCAAGAAACACAGGTAGCCTGGAGTTCAAATTAAATAACAATCACAAGCGGTGAATCAGCAAAACTTCAACACAATTTGTACTATAGAATTTTTCCTTCATTCTTTCATTCCGTCATTGTTTCCTTCCTTGACTCACTCGTTTTTATTAGAATATTTATTCTTTATCTTTCATTTTGCATTTTAATATTTTCTCTATCAGTGAAAATGTCTTAATAAAATAAATTAATTGTTGTAAATTCATATTGTTTTTCGAACCAACGTAATCATCTTAGTTTATTGGCCATATATGGTGGTATATGTTTTCAATCCAATATACAGTGGTATATGGATTGAATCATCTCCTGATGATTGCAACATGGCTGGCGAAACGCTCGTCGTTAAATAAAAAAACCATTTGGTGCTTAGTGGTAAATCTCTTCCAAATTCGTTTTTTAAGGTCGATTATTTCAAATTGATACCTAGAATTTTCTCTAGACAAAATTGCGGTTATTTCGAAAAGAACCGACCACCATATAATTAAAAATAAAAACGAAATAAGAAAATAATTTTCTGAACAAAACCGGAAACAATACTTCACGCAAATCGATTTGTGATCGTGGTCCGTCTGAGCCGCCCGAAACGCACCCTATTTACTTTCTATTAGGTTCGCCGTTTCGGGTTCTGTTTCAGTCCCGAAAAAGGTGCTACGGTCTGTTATTAACACCCATTCGGGAGGCTTTCTGTCGGTTTAATTTTCTAACAGGCGCCATCAGCCAATTTTCGTCTTTAAAAAAGATCAAATTAGGTCGTTTTTCGGCCTTATGTAAGCGCTATCATTCAAAGGAACCGTCTATTAGGTGTTTTTTTTTTAACCAGACTGATGAATGAGACTTTACTTCGTCCAATTAGCACTATATTAACTTTAATTTTTTCCTTTGAGTCTTCTGGAGCCAGCCTGATCGTGTTTAAAGTTTTGCCAACAATGAAATACTCAGAAAACCAGAAAAAATAAATTTAAGTTATATTTTCATTGAAAACAACTAGACAATTTATATTTTCCCGATAATTAGATGGTTGTAGATAGCAATGTACCAATAGATAGTACCATTTATATCTAGAGGGAGCTGCTCTGTTATTCTTTTGTTGGTAAAGTTGTCATGTGTAGTTTTTAGTTCATTGAGCTTGATTTTCCATTTATTAGTCCAATTTACTACTTTATCGCTTGCTGATTGTAGTTTTCTAGTTGATGTTGATGTTTTGGTCCAGTGTTAGCAGAACAGTATCATCAGTAAATGTGATTATTGCAGGGTCTTTTAGAGAGACGGGACCAAGAACGCTTCCTTGATGAACTCACGCTCTTATTTCTTTCAAGTAAGAATATTCATCACCTTGCTTTATTCTAAAAAGTCTGTCCGTTATATATGGAACTATCAGTTCAATATGAAGAAATCGCCAACAATGTGCTTCAAACGTCTGCTTATATAGCACCAGAAGAAAAATGTCTCAAACAGACAAAAATCTCCAGTAAACCCATTGATTTAATGAAGAAACGGTGGGCAATGAGAAATGCAGGTACTCCTTTTGGCAGGGTCGAGTACACTGAGCTCTGCAAAACTATAAGAAAACGTATCAGAGAGGACACGCCCCGATTCAACATATAGCTAGTGCAAAAAATCCTGGAAGAAAACAAAGGAATTAACAAGGCTAAACAGAAGCTGAGAAACAAAAGAAAGCAAATATATGCCTTAAGGCGTGAGGATAGCCACAGTATGCAGGGCGCGTACGCAAATGTTAGAGGTTGTCAGAAAATTTTATTCCCAGTTATATGAAGATTAGAACCAATCAAAGATAACAATACCAACGGAAGAACAAATGCCAGATATCCTCGTGGAGGAAGTAACAAATGCTATAGAATCGATGAAAAACGGCAAGGCTCCAGGAAAGGACAGTATAACTGTCGAAATGCTAAAAGCTGGTGGTCGGACGTTACATAAAACACTGGCAAAATTATACTCAAAATGCCTCAAAGAACAAAAAGTACCTGACTTATGGAAACATGCAGAAGTGATTCTTTTACATAAAAAGGGATTGCAGGAAGATTTAAAGAACTACCGTACAATAAGCCTCGTATCAGTAATGTACAGAAGTTTTCACTAAGAAAATTTCTAAAAGAATATTAAAACAACTGAATGGCGGATAACCAAGAGAACAAGCTGGATTCAGAAGTGGATTCAGTACAATGGATCACATCCAGGTTGTACAGCAGGCCATAGAAAGGCACAACGAATACACCATGTCACTGTGATTGGCTTAAAAAGCATTTGACTCCATCTCAAAGGGGTAGATAAAGCATATGTAAACCTATTAGGATCGATATACAATGGAGCTACAGCCATAATTCACCTTGATAATCTTGAAGTGGGAATTAATGTAGAACGAGGTGTACGGCAGGGTGACGCAATATCGCCTCTTCTTTTCTCGGTTGGCCTTGAAGAAGAATTCCGTAAACTGGATTGGGAACAGGATGGTGTAAAGATCAATGGTGCAAACTTAATCCATCTCCGATTTGCAGATGATATCGTTCTCCTTTCACAAGACCCAGAGGAGCTGCAAAGACGCATACAAGAACTGCAAAGCGTTGGCAAACCATTTGGCTTGAAAATAAACCTGAAAAAGAGTCAGGTTATGTTCATTAACTTCGCTCAGGACAGAAGAATTTCAGTTTTAGGAAGGAGATTGTGGACAACTTTATATATCTTGGGCAGAGGATTTCAATTGAGGGGAATACCGCCCGGGAGGTGGAACGGCGTGTTAAATGTAGCTGGCAGGCATTTGGCAGGCTCAACATTGTGTTCAAGAACGAAAGTTCAGAGCAAGAAGTTCAGACTCCCACTTTATGCTTTAGACTCCCACTATATACCCGTTATGATATACGGAAGTGAATCCTTGACACTCACATCTCAATCAATCAAAAACTTCGGGTAGCACAGAGGAGAATGGAAAGATGTATGCTTCGTATTACAAGACGAGTCAGAAAGTCCTGCACATGGATCAGGGAACAAACGAAAGTCTGTGATAACATTGGAAGAGTAAAGCGATTGAAATGGAGATGGGCAGGCCATATAGTGAGGCGATAGGATGACAGATGGACTAACGCAATCCTGGAGTGGATACCGCTTGATCGCAAACGTACGCGAAGAAGACCGAAAGCACGATGGATTGATGACATCTTTAAGTATATTGATTCAGAGTGGCAGAAGAAAGCCCAGGACCATGGAAGTTGGAAAGATGCTGAAGAGGCCTTCATCCTGCAGATCTACATATTCTTTAGACAGCAGTTTGTTTAGTTTGTATCTTAGGCCTACGTGCAAAACATTATCATAGGCCTGAG
The DNA here is from genome assembly GCA_031761425.1 of Cosmopolites sordidus. Taxonomy (NCBI): domain Eukaryota; kingdom Metazoa; phylum Arthropoda; class Insecta; order Coleoptera; family Curculionidae; genus Cosmopolites; species Cosmopolites sordidus. The sequence goes on along the minus strand of JARFXV010000563.1, from coordinate 1,668,534 downwards.
CCACGTCTAGGAAGACTGCAGAGTATATCTGTTTTTCTTCCAGTGTACGTTCTATTCTCTCAGTGACGTGGTGAACTTGATCAATGATTAAATGTTTAGATCTGAAACCAAACTGTTCTATGAGTAGTTTCAGCCGTTTTAACATCAACTTTTCAAATAACTTTTAGATAATTGGCAACAATAAAATAGGCCTATAGAATTTGATATTGTTGGGTGGTTTGCCTAGCTTTGGTATCATGGTTATTTCGGCTAGTTTTCAGCTTGCGAGGATGTGTCTCAGTCGGAAGGCTGCATTGAACAGATATGTGAGTAAAACTATGCCTTTTCGGGGTAGCTGTTTTAGTTTTTATTCACCTTCATTCACAGTTTTATTTCACCTGTGATTAAATCAAACCCAGGTGCTTTTTTGGAATTTAAATTAATCTTTATTTCTTTGCTTACTTCTTTTGGAGTAACTGAAGTCATATTTTTAGTTTTAATGTTGTCTATTACTTCCAGTCAAGTATCTTCATTGATTTTGTTAGGAGTAAGTATATCCATCAGATGCTCTGCAAATTATTCCGCTTTTTGTTTATTGTCACGTGCCCATAGTCCCATCGCTGATCGGTAGGGTTGAGGTTATAGATCTTTTGATCTTATTTGTTGCTTTTCATAATGAGTAATCCGTTTATCCACCCGCAGCTAGATTTTGTAGGTACATACTGACCGGTTTTTCTTTAATTTTTTGTATTTCCCTGCGATGTGTTTGAGGTATATGATTTAAAATATTTTTTTCAGCTGTATCTCTGGACTAATGTCATTTTCTTCTGACTTTTCTTTTTTTCTTTGACAATTTCTCTGATTTCTATAGGATAGTTAACCCTTTCAATTACATGAATAATTTATTTTGTATTGTTATAAGCTGCTCTTTGTATTATAGTTTTGAATTTCTCAGCTTCTACTCCTACTAATTATATATCTATTGTCCGTGTGCTACAACATCCTCCGTATTCGCCTGAATACACGAATGATTGAATATACGTCCAAAAAGCCGTGACGAGGGTGATTGAGGCTGATTTCGAAAAACGACATAAAAAATCTATGCCTGCAATGGTTGAACGTGCCCAACGATACAGTAATGCGGAAAAGATGAACTTTCAATGAAAATAAATAATTTTGGGTAAAATAACTGTTTTTTTTTATTTAAAAAAAGTTAAAGTAAAAAAAAGAGAAAGGAAACAGTTAATATAGTATATAGTATGTAAACCTACAGCCTATATCAGAAACAAGACCGCCTAAAATAAACGATGTATTGACAAGCAACAAAACAGTGAAGAAGAAAAAGGCCAAGAACAAAATAGAAATCAGGGGTTTGTAAAATAAGTGAATTCCTGGGAAGGAAGACAAAAAGGGGGCTTCGGAAAAGGTAAAACATTTTGTAAACCGGCATAATAATAATCAATTTTTCTCGTGAAAAACCAGACCGAACCCACGTTCGCTCTAATATCTAAAAACACTGCCTGATCCTCAAAGCTACATCAAGTTAATAAACAAAAATATCATTTCCGGCGACCTCCCATCTGAGGAAACTAAATCTGGAGCATATAAGCTTCATTAAGAACGTTAATTTAGTTCGTAGGTGATCCATAAACTATTCCCGTCTCTTGTTGTTCGTTTTCCTCTCTTTCCTCGAAAATCGACGTGCCACGGCTGCCTTAAAACCATCGATACATCAACAACGACCATCGAATCATCCAATGTCGTTCTCAAGACACATGTAAACTCATTAGCCGGGAACGTACGTCAACGGTAACCGCTATAAACATGTCAACGGGCTCTCCGAGGAGCCAGACGTCGTTGTAAACGAGCAGCGACACGAGAAGGAGCCGATTTTCAAAAGCAATCGGAAATCTACAGTTAATGAGATGATGAAATAATAAGATTCAGATTGAGAAGTGAGGGCGGAAGGGTTGGAATAAATAAAAGGGGACGAGGATGGTTTATTTCAATATAGTAGCTTTGCTCGAGATGGTTTTGATGAATAAACAACTTATAAAGTATACTGATTGGCCATATACGAGGTGGGTCAATACAGTAGTGAGACTAGTAGCGTGATGTTAAACGTTCCATGATGTTTTGTTAAACATTTGATGTGCCCTAGCGATAGAAAGTTCGGACACACACAAAAAATCACCCTTTATATTTATATAAGAGGTATGTTTTTTCAAAATTCAAGGCTTTATTGAAAAAAATGTTTATAAATTTATGATTCAAAGTCTTATCCATTGTTGGCCACTACTTTTTCCCATGTTTCAGGAACATTTGAATCCTGCGTTGACAAAACCGGTCATCTTTTGAAGTAATCCAGAAATTAATCAAATTCTTGACTTCTTCATAAAACCGGAAGTGCTGGTCAGCCAAGCCGTGTGCCATCGATCGAAACAGGCGACAGTCAGAGGGAGCAATGTCTGGAGAATACGGTGGGTGGAGTAGGACTTCCCATTCGTGTCCACGTCAGCTCTTTCGTTGTATTGCGGCCGTTTGTTTTGCAATGCTCAGCTCAAACGCTTTAATTGTGTTTGATAACGATCCCCTGTGATTATTTCAGATGGTTTTAACAGCTCATAATATACTACACCGAGCTGGTCGCACCAAATACAGAGCATGATCTTGGAGCTGTGAATATTCGGTTTGGCCGTGGGCGTGGAAGCGTGGCCGGGTTATCCTCGTGATTTGCGACGTTTGGGGTTATCGGAATAAACCAATTTTTCGTCCCCAGTTACAATGCGATGCAGAAATCCTTTCCTTTTTGTCCTTTCAAGCAACTGTTCACAAGCAAACAAACGGCGTTCAACATCCGGTTTCAACTCATATGGCACCCAATAATCTTGTTTCTGGGTCATTGCCAAATCTTTGAAAACTTTCAAAATTGTTTTTTGAGTCACTGCCGATGATCTTGCCAACTCTTCTTGAGTTTGACACATGTTTTCATTAAGCAATGTCTATAATTCTTCAGCTTCAAAAATATTCGCTCTTCCACCCTTATGCCGGTCTTCAACGTGAAAATCACCGCTCTTGAGGCATTGAAACGACTCACGAAACGTTCATTCACTCATAGCGCCCTCCCCATAAGCGTCTGAGTCTGATAAAATGACAATAATTTGGCATTTCATAAACTGACTCATAAACTGACATTTTTAATCGCGAATAACTTTATGATATAAACTCAAATCGACTGGCGCTTGGTTTACAAGATACCGAAAGATATTGCATGCCGTCTATGATATATGTATTTCGACGACTATTTACCGCTAACGCCATCTATAGGAAGACGGCCGGAGCAAAGTTGTATACATTTGAAAAATGCCAATCAATCAGTTTCAACACATTACAAAATTAACAATGACGAATGTCAGAACACAATACTAAAAACTGATGTCAAAGAAAAACTCGTTATTATCGAAGATGTGAGAAAGAAAGCTCAATATTTTGTCCTTATGCAGAGTTGTTCCTGCTATAAGCGACCCAACTTTGCCTTTCATCCCACCCAAAAATTATTTGACAGGACCGCAGACTGTCGCTCTTAAATTTGTATAAACTACTGTGCTTAAACTAAATCCAGAAAGATATGACGACTACTGTCGGGGACTTAAGCTTTTTCGGTCCGATTTATAGCTTATTACCGTACAGGACCGTATCGAGATCCACCGATTTGTTATTTTCTAAAAATAACTATCAATCTACTTTATAATAAATTTAAAATAACCTAATAATATATATATATATATATATATATATATATATATATATATATATATATATATATATATATATATATATATATATATATATATATAAAGCTGGCCACAATCTCTAAATCCCTTCCTAAAACTGAAATTCTTCTGTCCTGAGCGAAGTTATTGAACATAACCTGACTCTTTTTCAGGTTTATTTTCAAGCCAAATGGTTCGCCAGCCCTTTGCAGTTCTTGTATGCGTCTTTGCAGCTCCTCTGGGTCTTGTGAAATGAGAATAATATCATCTGCAAATCTAAGATGGTTTAAGTTTGCACCATTGATCTTTACACCATCCTGTTCCCAATCCAGTTTACGGAATACTTCTTCAAAGCCAGCCGAGAAAAGAATAGGCGATATTGCGTCACCCTGCCGTACACCTCGTTCTATATTAATTCCCACTTCAAGATCATCAAGATGAATTGTGGCTGTAGCTCCATCATATATCGATTCTAATAGGTTTACATAGGCTCTCTCTACACCTTCGCTAAGCAGTGCATCCATTATCGCATGCTTTGAGATGGAATCAAATGCTTTTTCATAGTCGATAAAAGCCAAGCACAGTGGCATGGTGTATTCGTTGTGCCTTTCTATGACCTGCTGTATAACCTGGATGTGATCCATTGTACTGAATCCACTTCTGAATCCTGCTTGTTCTATTGGTTGTGCGTCATTCAGTTTTTTTAATATTCTTTTAGAAATTATCTTAGTGGAAACTTTGTACATCACTGATAGGAGGCTTATTGGACGGTAGTTCTTTAAATCTTCCTGTGCTCCTTTTTTATGTAAAAGGATCACTTCTGCATTTTTCCATAAGTCAGGTACTTTTTGTTCTTTGAGGCATTTTGAGTATAATTTTGCCAGTGTTTTATGCAACGTCCGACTACCGCATTTCGACAGTTACACTATCCTTTCCTGGAGCCTTGCCGTTCTTCATCAATTCTATAGCATTTGTTACTTCCTCCACTAGGATATCTGGCAATATATATTGTTCTTCCGTGGGTATTGCTGTCCCTGACTGGCTCTGATCTTCATATAACTGGGAATAAAACCTTCTGACAATCTCTAACATTTGGGTACGCGTCCTGCACACTGTGCCATCCTCACGTTTTAAAGCATATATTTGCGTTCTTTTGTTTCTCAGCTTCTGTTTAGCTTTGTTAATTCCTTTGTTTTCTTCCAGGGTTTTTTGCACTAGCTGCATATTGAATCGGCGCGGGTCCTCTCTGATACGTTTTCTTAGAGTTTTGTAGGGCTCAGTGTACTCGACCCTGCCAAACGGACTACCTGCATTTCTCATTGCTCGCCGTTTCTTCATTAAATCAATGGTCTCACTGGAGATTTTTGTTTGTTTGAGACATTTTTCCTCTGGTGCTATTGAAGCAGCCGTTTGAAGTACATTGTTGGCGATTTCTTCATATTGAACTCATATCTCCACCTCCTCTGGATCTTGTAACGCAGCAAACTGGTTTGACAAAGCAATCTCAAAATCGCTTCCTCTCTCCAGCAGTTTTCCAGAATCCACCTTGCCCTTCTTTGATCTTACTATTCTTTCGCGCTCTTTTCGACAGTCAATCCGAACCCTTGCTCGTACCATTCGGTGGTCACTTCCAACATTAAAATTCTTAAGGACAGTACAATTGGTAAATATTGTTTTATCGTTGGTCATGATGTAGTCAATTTCGCTTGTGAGCCCAGATGGACTTTTCTATGTCCATTTTCTGCTGATATTTTCTTATAGAATGAATTCATAATATATAGTTCTTGTCCTTCAGCAAAATCAACTAATCTGTCACCTCTATTGTCTCGCTCACCAGTTCCATATGGGCCAGTTGCATTTTCGTCTGTTCTTGTTGTTCCAATTCTGGCATTAAAATCACCCATCAGGATTTTGTACCTACACTTCTCTTGTATAAAAGATGGACCACATCATCATAAAATTCCTCAATTTCCTCATCTCTATGGCTTATAGTTGGTGCATAAGCTTGGACAATTTGAAGTTTAAACTATTTATTCAGCTGAATGACGCATTGGGCTAATCTGTCGGATATACTTTCAAATTTGACTACACTGTATTCCAGCTTTCGATTGATGAGGAATCCAATTTCACCACATCGTCCATTATCCGTACCTAGGGTGTAGAGTACGTGACTAGTTGGTTCTAATTTGATTAACTCTTCGCCCTTTCTTCGTGTTTCACAGAGCCCAATAATAACCCCATGTATGTTGTCAAGTTCGATTAACAGTCCTTGGAGTCGGGTCTTTGTTTTCATTGTTCGTATATTAAGCGTAGCAATGTCAAAATTCCATTGGTAGCCTGATCTAACCCGATGATTCTTAGCACCCTCTGCCTTGGGGCAGGTCTTCCTGCTGCCGTAGGTAGTTGCCCCTTAGCCTCCGGGGAATGAGGGCCGTGTTTGAGGTTGTACTGTCGTATTTCAACATATTGAAATACCATGTTGAAGGTATGGACCGTAATCTGCCACGCTGGTCCAATGCGGGTTGGCAGATTTTGGATCATGTTAGTCTGAGGCCTCCGCTTAAAGGGGTGACCCTCCCAGGAGCATAGACTCCAGACGGCAGAGCTCAAAGCTTCATTGCCCTACTCAAACCCCTTTACCACGTCAAGGTCTGATCCACAAAGGGGATATATATACTAACTGGCCCGGTAAACGTTCTGCCCTCTCCGGTTGGGGGCGCGACCAGTTTAATTTGGTTAAAATCCCTTTATAAGAAAGTCTGAACAAAAGAATTTACATTTTATTTTAATTATATCAGGTTTTTTTAATAACTCACATTAAATTCCTTTTTTGGTAACAATAACTAATGAAGAAATGATGTTCATATGTCATTTTGGATGAATGTGAATCATTTCGTTTTATAAATATAGAATATCTTAATAACTTGACCACAGCGCCATCTATCGGATTCTAGCATAGCTATGAATCTCGATCAAAACAGATATACTCGATCAAACAAATATAATATGGAAATATGACTTAAATCGGTAGCAGAGCCACCAATGGTCATATATATATATATATATATATATATATATATATATATATATATATATATATATATATATATATATATATATATATATATATATATATATATATAGGGCAGAAGATTTGAAGATTGGCCATAATAGCAGAAGATTGGTTGAACTATGTTCGCAGTTTAATATAAAAATAATGTCAACCCATTTTAAGAAGAAAATAACAAAACCAAAGACCTGGAGATGACGAAAGAGATTTTTCAATGTTCAAGTCACGAAAGGAGCTAACATAGACACGGATCACTACTTGACTAGAATCAAACTTAGCTTAAAACCTCGAAAACGTATCCCAAAGAGACTGCTAATACCAAAGTTCGACACTACGAAAATAAAACCAACCCTAACAGAAGAGCTTGATAAACAACCAGCACAAAAATGGCAAGAATTGAAACAAAAATTTATTAAAACAGCCTTAAAGTTGGTTTCTTTATAAAAACGTAGAAAACATCCGTGGTGGGATGAAGTTTGCGAGCAAGCAGTATTAAGCCGAAATAAAGCATTGTGAGTGGAACAAACAAAAAAACAGCAATAAATTATAACAAATATTTGGAAGTACGAACATAATTATCGAAGCTAATTAGACAAACTAAAAGAAAATATGAAAACAATCAACTTAATGAAATAGAAAAAGATTTCCAAAAAAAATAACACCCGAAATTTCAACAAAATATTTAAAACTAAATTATCAGGTTATCAACCCCAAAGTCTTTGCTTCCAAATGGAAAACGGCCACCAAATGAAGATGAAATAATTAGGCAAATCAAGCAACTTAAAAATAACAATGCTTCTGGTGAAGATGGAATCACTGCTTTTGAAATCCGCTGGTCCAAGTACAATCAAGGAAATAACTAAAATTCTACCAGAAGTTTGGCGAACCGAACGGATTCCGGAAGATTGGGAAGATGCTCTAATCCATCCACTACATAAGAAAGGAGATAGAACGAATGTAAACAGCTACAAAGATCTCTTCTCCCAGTTTGTTACAAGATTCTATCTCAATGTCTACTAGACAGAGCACAAGGACAGTTAGAACCTAAAATTGGTGAATATCAAGCGGGTTTTCGACCAGCCGATCCTACCCTGAACATATTCTAAATCTAAAGTTGATGCTAAGACATCAAAAACTGTACAATGAAGACTTAAGTTTTACGGACACATAAAACGGATGAATCCGAGTAGGCTAACTAGACAAGCAGTCGAATTGTTTGAAAATAGGAGTAGAGCAAAGTAGAACCTACAATCAGCAAATATTACACAAAGTGAAATTCAGTATAGAGGCTGTTTCAGACACAAGGTTAATGTTTGGGAAGTTGACCAGAGAGTGAAATGCAGGAAGACTGGAACAAGTTAGTCTGACGAAAGGAAAAACGCTCACGATAGCGAAAGAATTAAATCAGTATGGGCGCAAAGGAAGGCTAACAACAACAAACGCCTCTAACTGCTCTTCGCGTAGTCCATCAGGGTCCATACGTGAATAATAATAATAATAGTAAAGTGTTTGGGTTAGAGGCGCATCAGTAACTAGGCTATTTAGCGACTGGACCTACAGCTTAACGTGGGTTCCGAACCACGGTCATCAGCTTCCGACAAACCCAGGCCAGCACCCCCCTCGAGCTATAAACCCTTGGTTATGTGCCTACCCATAAGTTTATCAGGAAACCTACCGACTGGCGAGTGACCAACGTAGAACACTTCTCAGAAGGCATCCGGCCTTACCCAGTCTTTAACTGGCGTGACTGAGGGGTAAATTCGTAGTCGGATTTTACACTCTTGCCTAGAAACAATCACAAACATTTAGGAAAGATAAACGGACAGAAGAAAGAAAAATAACAATCCGAGCGCTGGAATCGAACCAGCTACCGCTCCAGCGCGGATTCGGCAAAGCAGACGCTCTTACCGCCGCACCAACGCGACCGGCAATAATAATAATATATATGTATATATATATATACATATATATATATATATATATATATATATATATATATATATATATATATATATATATATATATATATATTAGACTGTTTCAAAAAATTGACTATTTTTTTTTGTTAAAGGTATCGAAAATATTGTTAGAAAAGACGAAAAAAGAAGAGGTGTTAGTATTTAAATAACATAGGATTTTTTTTTTAATTTTGGAATTTTATAGTCCTTCAGCGGAACACTACTGTGGAAAACTATTACATATGTTTGTAGGAAATTGAATGTTCTTCAAAAAAGGTGGTGGTTCCTATAAATTTTCGATAAGTTTACTTTTTCAAAATTCAATATTTGCAGCTAAATTTGAATGTATAATAAATTTTTATATTTTTTCAATTTTTCAACGAAACTATCAATTTTATCGAAAAATGTTATTCAACCTTTTTTTGTAGATCATTCCATTTCCTATAAATTTTCACTAATACTTTTTTCGAAATTCTGTAAGGATCGTGAGTTATTCAAATTAAAATATGAACTTTTCTAAATAATCGGATTTTTATTGTTTATAATTATATAATTAAATATAGATTATGAAATTAAAATTATTCAATTTTTCAACTGAAAATTACTTACGCATATATAGAACCTATAAAATTAACCTAGAATAAAGTCCCCAAAATAAAAGAATAAAAATAATTATTAAAGGTGGCCATTTGAACAAATGTCTGAGAGGCAAACATTAAATTAATTGATATTGTGAAGACTTAAATAGCAGTTATATAATTTTCGATTTAAATGAAAGAAAAATAAAATAAAACATTCTTTTCAATCCAGAATTAAAAATGAAACTTCCTATATAACGAGTTTTGTGTTGAAATAATTATTTTCATTGACTCAATATTTTGCCATCACCAGAAATCAATAAATCCCAATAAAAAAGAAAAAAACTCACCGATATAGTGTCCTCTCTTTCCAAAATGATTACAAATTAAAGTACAATAACACCATCACTATTATAGTATATTAAAAAGTTCGCTAAATTATTAATAAATGTTTAAAATAAAACTAATATCCTTTCCTCATCACGTTTTCAAAAATGACTAAACTAATAATCGAAAAAGAAACAATTTATGGCTATACATGAATCATTTAAGAAAAAAATGTGTATTTTTGTCGTTTGTGATTATTACACTAGCATACACAGTTTCTATACCCCAGCTGAAAGTTGTTACTTATTGTTTATTTAGGTAAAAGTTATCCGGAAAAAATAATTAAAAATATTCTGTCACGTCTGCTTTTAGAAATATTTATTTACTTAAAAATGGAAAAAAATAGTATGAATAATAAAATAAGTTAAAAATTTTCTAATTTTTACGAGTTCTTCAACTTGAACTTGTTCCTATTCTTGGTGAGAGAGCATATGTCGGTACCTGATGAGTCTAACCACCAACAGACGAAACATGCGCCCTCCAATGTAAGAGATAAGTGGGGCTCCCTCCAGGTCAAGCAACTATCAAAATTCTCATATATATATATATATATATATATATATATATATATATATATATATATATATATATATATATATATATATATATATATTGCAACAGAAGGCTAAACAGAAGCTGAGAAATAAACGAACGCAAATATATGCCTTAAGGCGTGAGGATGGCGCAGTGTGCAGGGCGCGTACCCAAATGTTAGAGGTTGTCAGAAAATTTTATTCCCAGTTATATGAAGATCAGAACCAATCAAAGACAACAATACCCACAAAAGAACAAATGCCAGATATCCTAGTGGAGAAAGTAACAAATGCTATAGAATCGATGAAAAACGGCAAGGCTCCAGGAAAGGACAGTGTAACTGTCGAAATGATAAAAGCTGGTGGTCGGACGTTACATAAAACACTAGTAAAATTATACTCAAAATGCCTCAAAGAACAAAAAGTACCTGATTTATGTAAAAATGTAGAAGTGATCCTTTTACATAAACAAGGAGCACAGGAAGATTTAAAAAACTACCGTTCAATAAGCCTCCTATCAGTAATGTACAAAGTTTTTACTAAGATAATTTCTGATGGATTTATGATGGAGATACAGCCACAATTCATCTTGATGATCTTGAAGTGGGAATTAATGTAGAATGAGGTGTACGGCAGGGTGACGCAATATCGCCTATTCTTTTCTCCGCTGGCCTTGAAGAAGTATTCCGCAAACTGGATTGGGAACAGGAGGGTGTAAAGATCAACGGTGAAACTTAAACCATCTTAGATTTGCAGATGATATTGTTCTCCTCTCACAAGACCCAGAGGAGTTGCAAAGACGCATACAGGGTATATAGGGCTGGCGAATCATTTGGCTTGAAAATAAACTTTAAAAAGAGTCAGGTTATGTTCAATAACTTCGCTCAGAACAGAAGAATTTCAGTTCTAGGAAGGGATTTAGAGATTGTGGACAGCTTTATATATCTTGGGCAGAGGATTTCCATGGAGGGGGATACCGCCCGGGAGGTGGAACGGCGTGTTAAATGTGGCTGGCAGGCTAAACATAGTGTTTAAGAGCAGACTCGCCTGAAAAGAAAAGTCTTCGGTCAGTGCGTTCTACCCGTCATGACATACGGAAGTGAAACCTGGATACTCACATCGCAATCAATTCAAAAACTTCGGGTGGCACAGAGGGGAATGGAAAGATGTATGCTTGGCATTACAAGACGAGGCAGAAAGTCCTGTGCATGGATCAGGGAACGAACAAAAGTCTGTGACATTATTGGAAGAGTAAAGCAATTGAAATGGAGATGGACAGGCCATATTGCGAGGTGATGAAACGACAGATGGTAATCAAGGTAATCTTGGAGTGGATACCGCTTGATTGCAAACGTCCGCGAAGAAAACTGAAGGCACGATGGATTGATGACAACATTAAGTATATTGAATCTTCATCCTGCAGTGGGTCGACGCAGGCTGATGATGATGATGATGATGATGATGATGATGATGATATATATATATATATATATATATATATATATATATATATATATATATATATATATATATATATGTATATATATATATATATATATATATATATATATATATATATATATATATATATATATATATATATATATATATATATATATGTATATATATATATATATATATATATATATATATATATATATATATATATATATATATATATATATATATATATGTATATATATATATATATATATATATATATATATATATATATATATATATATATATATATGTATATATATATATATATATATATATATATATATATATATATATATATATATATATATATATATATATATATATCATCATACAGTCATTGTCGATCCACTGCAGGATGAAGGCCTCCCCAGCAAGCATCCAACTCGCGCGGTTCTGAGCTTTCCTCTGCCACTCGGGTCCAATATACTTGACGATGACATCCGTCTATCGTGTTTTCAGTCTTCTTTGTGGGCGTTTATGATCAAGCGGTATCCATTCCAGGAGTGCTTTGCTCCATCTGTCGTCGCATCACCTCGCTATATGGCCTGGCCAATTCCATTTCAATTCTTTCACCCTTCGAATGATATCACAAACCCTCGTTTGTTCTCTGATCCATATGCAGGTCTTCACCGTGGCTTTTCAATGATGCATTAAAATCATACATAAACATGGCCCTTATTCACCGGAGGACAAAGGGTAACTACCTATGGCAGCGAGAAGCAACTATCGATGGCAGCCTTGAACATGCCTCACGGTAGAGGGTGCTATGAGTCACCGGGTTGTTAAATCAGGCCGCCATTGGACTTTGGACATGCAATGCTTAATATACGGACAATAAAAACGAATGCTAGACTACAACTATAGATCGAATTTAATAACATACATCGGGATATCATTGGACGATGTGAAACACGAAAGCCTAATGCCTCATTACGCTCACCAAAAAGCTTAAGCTTCAATGCACCCACAATAAGCTATAAGGATGAAGTAATTGAAGAATTTTATGATTATGTGGCCCAGCTTTTAGAAAACAAAATATTTAGGTACAACATTCTCATGCGAAACTTTAATTTCAGAATTGAAAAAGCAAGAACTGGTGAAAATGTAATTGGCTTGAAACGGCTTGAACCAAGTTCAGTTTTAGGCACTGTATTTCGAAACAAAAATGTATATTTATTTATTATTATTTATTATTTAGTATTTCGAAAGTTTTAAATATCATAGAAATTTAGATATAAATATTAGTTTGAATGTTTAAAATTAATTTCTAACAAGTATCCGCTACCTCAGTTAAATGCAGGTCTTTTATTAAACATTTATCATGAATTTTCATCAAATAGAAGCTACCAGAATTGTACAGTTATAAGAATAATTATTTTATAATATGTATGCAATTTTAAATAAATATAATATAACATTCTACGTCATTAACCCAAGGCGCTACCTACAAGTGGTTCGCTACTCTCAGTAAACGATGGTGAAATCAAAACCCAACAGATACGAAGGTACTACTGTACAATGTTCTGTTTTTGTTGATCGGGCCACGTATACCGGCTCAAAACAGACCGATCGAACCTGACTGAATCAATCCAAGCTTGCCATGGATTGTGGCGTCAGGTCAAATTATCCCATTGTAAATAATCGAAATATAAAGATTAAAAATGAAAATGGGAAAAACTTACATTGTCGTTGCCTCAGATGACATTTTTGAAAGCCTTTGTCATAAAACACTCACTCCCGGACGCATTTTTTTCCAAAAAATCGAATAAAAATATCCCGACGCGATGACAGCTCCTTCAACAATCGACGCTGGGACGCTGTTTAAAAAATTGACATGAAATTGTTGTTTGTCGTGATCCGACGCATGACATAGATGAGCCAAAACATTCATATTAATTTAGAGGACACATAGGGGGCAAGGGTCACACTACCACTTTAATTATGTACCTTTAACAGAAACAAGACAGTTTTTTAAAAAGTTTCGTCTTTAAATTTTATATTAATTAGTTTTTGTTCTATTTAGTTAGACCAATTATTAATATTTTTTACGTTGTTTCTAAGACAATATGAATTTTCCAGAATTAATTTATGGATCATTTAAAAGGCATACATAAATGTACGTTGATGAGAGAGAAAGCATTGCATTACAGATTGTAAAAATGTTTTCAACGATGAGATATAATCTTTCGGATAAAAGCAAAGTATATAAGGTTGACCATGCGCAATGGAGTCTTTTGCGAGTACATATGCTTTTTCATTAGCTTTAATGCCCTTGTGACCGGGATGCCAGACGAAGAGAAAGGAAGAATCCTGTACTATGATATCTTCTATATGCTCCATAATTAGCGTTATAACTGGATGGGAAATAAGGCGATTTTGGGTCATAGATAAGGTATTCCTAGAATCAGAGAATATGACCCATAATTTTGCAGGGTTTAACTTGATATAGCTGAGGGATTTTTCAATGGGCACTCGCTCCACTGTAAGTTCTAAATAAGCTCTGCACACTTGTCGCTGACAATTTAAAGCCTGAGGAGGATCTATCGTGAACAAAGCCACAACCGACTCTGTAATCTGACTTGGGTCCATCTGTGTAGATTGTTTAATATGGAGAGTGGGACTGGATTATGATGTTTATATTGGATTTGTAGATAGGAGGGCAGGTAGATTCTTTATCGTATCTTAGTAAAGAAAAATCAACCTGGATAAGATGTACTAACCGCGCAGGAATAGAATTACTATTCATTGGAAAAGGAACATCCAATTGGGTGTGGGACTCTGATAATTGCTGAAAGAGACGTCTGAGGCCTTATGGTTGAGGCCTTAAAGGTTATGGACCTTCCAGGTATGTAAATTTGAAATCTGAATTTTTGTAGCCCATCGCTAAAAAATTTCTCTTTTGAGTCAAACCAGTCATCGAGCTATTTTTCTCAGAAGTGAAGCGCTGATCAGCAAGTACTTGTCCCATCGATGCAAATAAGCAGTAATCGGACGGAACCAAGTCTGGTGAGTCCCACATGCGAATTTTGCTGTGAATAGCTGAAGAAAGGGTGAATAGTTAAGGGAAACACTCCTAGGTCATGTAAGGACCAGAATAAGTTATCATTATGAACCACCCTTTATATTAAAAAACGAATTAACCTTATTTTAGTCCAGTCCTGTACATTCTATTAGTTACGACCATACTGACAAATACCGGTAACTAACATTATTACTTCGTAATAAGAAAATTAATTGAAATACACAGGAAACTATCAGCAAAGATAAACTCGCCACTACACAATTACCGATGGGAAAAAAGAGGCCGAGTGCGGTCCTGTGCGAGAACGAAGACGCACAATACCGCATCCAGAAGATTAGACGAGGATGGAGCGAGCGTTTCTCGAAGACCAAACGACTGTATATAATACGAATAAGAATATTAACTGTTCTTTTATGCCGTATATGTTCCATGATCACATTAAGCGATTTCATAATCGTAAATCTCTTTAACCCGGCGAGTATTAAAGGGGTGAAGTCGAACAAGTAGAATTTCTTTCCTTATCGAAAAATATTTTACTAAAAGGGTGTAAGAAAAATTTTTGTTATTTTTATCTTTGTTCATAAATAAAGGATTATATTTCACTCTTCAGGGGTTTAATCAAACTGGACTTTCCTCGACAAATAAACGTTTCTTCTGGAGTATTAATTCTGTTGTATAAATGAGCAAAATTGGTTCAAAAGTTCCCAGAAGGAGACTTGAGGCTTGAAGATAGTGGAAGATCAGCAAGTGAAAACAGTGAAACAGAAAACAGAAAACAGTATAAAAATCTTGTATTAGTATCTTAGAGATACAGATTTTATTTCTAGGTTATGTTTCTCTTCCCAAATTTCTTGCGAAAGTTGAATTTTACTATTTATTAAATTATAAAAATGGTCGCACTTGAGCGTGATAGATCAGCAGATTTTTCTCTTGCATTAAATTCGAAATTCGGGTAGTAAAGAGAAAAATTAAGTTCGGTGCGTTGAGAAATAGTAAAGTTTAAGTGATTTGCTCAGCGCAGAATACTTAACAGTGATAAATTTTTCCAAATATACTTATTATCAGTGATATAAACACTGGCCGTAGTGATTGTGGTTAAGAGTTAAGGTATTGTTCGTGGCTGAGTAAGTGGACGCTCGCCGTTTCGGTGGTGAAGCAGTGTTGCCGTGAGCGCGGAACCATTGATAAACTTAAGGAAAAGTAGCAGTTTAAATTGAAATGGCGAATAATAAAAGTGATGGTTATTCTACAGATGAAGGAAAGTGAAGACGATGATCGCATGATGAGATTGAAAATGACGAAGCATTCAAAAGAAGTAAACGAATAATCAGAACACCTGGCAGAGGTCAGAAGGAAGATATAAAGTATATGAAGGAAATATTGAAGATAATGATGCTGAGAATACAGGATTTGAAATTGG
The DNA here is from genome assembly GCA_031761425.1 of Cosmopolites sordidus. Classification (NCBI taxonomy): domain Eukaryota; kingdom Metazoa; phylum Arthropoda; class Insecta; order Coleoptera; family Curculionidae; genus Cosmopolites; species Cosmopolites sordidus. Next base: position 1,652,311 of record JARFXV010000563.1, on the reverse strand, counting down.
AACAAGAAAAATATGAAGTTGAGATTAAATCATTTAAAGTCGAAAATTCAGAACTAAAGATAATGTTAAATATAATCAATGAAAGAATGAATTATCTAGAGAGAAATAATTGTAATAACAAGTTAAGGTCAAGAATGTGCGTAAAATTGGAGAGATGAAAGGTAATATTGGAATGGAGAGTTTCGAAGAAAAGGTCAAGATGATAAAGAGCAAGTCGAAATTAAAGAAATTTATGAAAATAGTTGTATATATCGAGAGTGATATGGTAAAAACAGATAAACAAACCCAAGCGGGAATTAAAAGGAGAGCGACAGAAGGGTAAGGATGTCAAGGTTGCTTATAGAAAATTAACCATAGAAGGTGAAGTGTGGAACTGGAGTGATGAGAAACAGAAAGTGATAATTAATGGTCTCTTGACCATCAACATCACATAGAGGTCCAAAAAACTAACAAAGAATGTGGCGCAAGAGAGAGAAAATGCATACGGGAATAAAGAATAGAGAAACAGAATTATTGAATGAATTTGCAAAGGTAGATTTGCACGCATTATCTGTCAATGAAACAAAGGGTAAAGTAAAGGGTGTGCTGGTGTTGTGGATTGGTGCAGGAATGTGGTACAGTTAGGTTGATTGCGGTATACATGGAGGTTCGGGGGTGGCAGCCTTGTTAAGGAAGAACTTATAAAACATGCCAAAAAGTGGAAATTTTTATCTGATAGAGCGATGTACATTGTGCTCAGTATTGGAAAGGAAGAATATAATCTTATTAGTGTATGCGGCCCAGAAAAGAATGATACCAAGAAAAATAAAGATAGATTTTGGGATGAAGTATAGGAAGCTGTGAATGAAAGTAATGGTACTATTATCATTTTCGCCGACTTCAATGATAGAGTGGGGACGAAAGATGAAAAGTCAATGAATGCAGTGGGAAGGTATGGAGAAAATGTCAGGAATAATAATGGCAAGAGATCGATACAGTATTGCCTCTTGAATAATTCGATGGTCGTCAATTAATTTTTTCAGCCCAAAGTAGTTTACCAAATTACTCGGGAAAGAAATAAGAACGAAAAATCGATAATCGATTATATACTGATTGAGCAGGAGAATTTAAAAATAGTAAAATATATCAAAGTAAAGAGGGGTAAAGACTTGAGATAGACAGCGATCATTCATCGCTAATGAACATTTTTAAAAGAGAATAGCCAAAAGAAGCAATGCAGAAATGTTAAAACGATAAGAAACAGAAGTCACTCATAAATATTCAAAAACTAAAATTGGGTAATTACAAAAGGAAATTTGAGGACAGAATATAACTAAGAGTACAGCGTTACAAATAATGGCAATCGGAAAATACTGATCAACTATAGGCGACATTTAGGCAAATGTGGAAGCTGCCGAAGAAGTTTGTAGAAGGAAAAATATAGCAAATAACAGAAAACATATCTCATGGTGGTTGGAATAAATTAGAAGCAAAATTAAAAAGAAAAAAGAACTTTGGAAGACGTACCTTGCCAATAAAAGTGTAATAACTTATGAGCAATATAAAGGTCAAAGAATTGGTGTCAAGAAGAGCGTCGAAGAGGCACAGAGAAAAGAATGAGAAGAGTTTGGAGTTAGAATGGAAACGAACTTCAAGAACAATCAAAAATCATTTTATATAACGACGAGAAAATGTAAGTTTGGATGGAACACTTTAAAAAAATATTAGAGAGTAAGGACATCACAGTAAATGATGAGAACAGACCAAAGGAAAACCAACAGGAACTCAAAGGTAACGTTATCCAGTGTAACGAAATTAATAGTGCAATTCATATGTCTAAGAATGGAAAGGTTGCGGGGAATGATGGGGTTGAAGAATATGGGAAAGCGGGAACAGATCATCCCCTTAAAGTACTAAACGCTAAATTTTTAAACAAGGAGATCGCTCAATGTGCCATAATTAGAGAGGGATTTTCCTATTGAGAGCAAGGAGTAAAATGCACGCACTATCTTTAAAGAAGAGTTGAAAAATAAAATTGATGATAGTCAGCATGGATTTATAACAGGCAAGAGCTTATGATAAAGACCTTGGAAAGACAAAATAAGTTATATTTGTGTTTTGTGGATCTTTATAACTTCTGAATTAATCCAGTTCTGAATCCTGCTTGTTCTCTTGGTTGGGCGTCATTCAGTTTTTTTAATAGTCTTTTAGAAATTATCTTAGTAAAAATTTTGTAGTGTACTTTGTACTTTGTAACCTATATTACTGATAGGAGGGTTATTGGACGGTAGTTATTTAAATCTTCCTGTTCTTCTTTTTTTTATGTAAAAGGATCACTTCTGCATTTTTCCACAAGTCAGGTACTTTTTGTTCTTTAAGGTATTTTGAGTATAATTTTGCCAGTGTTTATGTAACGTACGACCACCAGTTTTTAGCATTTCGACAGTTACGCTGTCTTTTCCTGGAGCTTTGTCGTTTTTCATCGATTCTATAGCATTTGTTACTTCCTCTACTAGGATATCTGGCATTTGTTCTTCCGTGAGTATTGTTGTCTTTGATTGGTTCTGATCTTCATATAACTGGGAATAAAATTTTCTAACAACCTCAAACATTTGCGTATGCACCCTGCACACTGTGCCATCCTCACGTTAAGGCATATATTTGAGTTATTTTGTTTCTATATTTTCTATATATATATATATATATATATATATATATATATATATATATATATATATATATATATATATATATATATATATATAGAAAATACAGTCAGCTTAGTTAAAGTTAATGAACAATAATATTTATAAGGTTTATAACAGGCAAGAGCTTATTTTTACGTTGTGACAACTTATAATAAAAACCTTGGAAAGACAAAATAAGTTATATTTGTGTTTTGTGGTTCTTCATAAGGAATTCGACAGACAGTGTTCCCAGGATACGAACATGACAGGCCATACGTAATAAAGGAGAGAATAAACACCATCAAGATACCATAATGATGCTTACTTAATAAGCAACATAATTTCAATAGGACCTAAATTAGGAATAAATACAAATTAGTTGATGGATTTCATTTGTTAACGTTGTTTGTTCTGGCTTCAAATTGTTATAACGTTGAATGCTTTCTTTAAATGTCCAGTTTTACTCTCTTTATTGCATCTGCAAAATATTTTCAATATAATTTGTCTAAAATATCTATTAGTGGATGAAAAAAAAAACTATTTCTGGTGTATAATGTCCTATTTGTTTTACATTATCGATAAGAGTTAAACTTGAATTATTTGTTAACTGATTCAACAAGACTTTTTCTAGTTTTTGTAGTAATCATCAATAGTTATCTGCATAAAGTAGTTTTAGTTCGTTTTCCTGTATATTGTTGGTCAATATTTTGTTTCCTTCGCATAAAACTACTGATAACACCAGACGACTTGTATCCATCCCTACCCAACACCCTTGATAGTCTGAAACACTTCTGATATATCATGTTATTCTATCATGTATCTATATCATTCTTTTTTTTTTAATTCATTCTTTGTTTGTATAGAGTTTCAATTTGGTCATCTAATTTGTGTGATCCATTAGAATGAACTAAAAAAATCATTCTGTATAAAAAGATCTGTACTCAAGAAGAAACGAAGATGTGGTAATTGTTGCATCAATGTAATCAAGTCGAAAGAGAAATATATAACATGGCATCGACCAGCCATCGCCGTAGCCGAGACATTACAAACCAACTTATACGGCTACTGGTTTATATATCTCATAATTCTGATTTTAAAAGAGATAAAATAAATTGCGGACAACTTTATTTTGATATAAATCTGAAATTTACGGCTTTGGAACGTCGGCCGAGGGGGTTTATATTTCATTAAGGCTGACGTAAATTAACATTTTAAAGCGGGACGGCTGGAGGAGAAGAAGGAGCGCCCAAGGATCGGTTGTTTATGGTTATTGGCTGTCTCGGTGTTAGCCTCGGGCCAGTCGCTTCGGAAGGAATCGAACAATGATGTAACCGACGTGTTTTGCTGATGAAAATCACTGAAAACGGGTACCTAACATCTTGGTGTTTTATATTACGACTTACGCCATTTTGGATTATAGTAAAAGCGATACAAACCGTCTGTACTTATTCCAGCTGATTATTCTAGGCTGTGTAAGCGATTAACAATTGTGGTGCTACTCTCAGTTCTTGTCTGGGCTTTACCAGTTTACGATAAGGATTTTCTCCGAGTAGTGCTTCTAATACTTCAACCTCTAGTTTTTCGGACATCCTGCATCATCTAAGTCGAAATATTCAATTCGAAATTACTGGAACCACTTTTTGGAAGTACTGTACGAAACAAACTCGTACAAAAAGTGTTTCCAGCTCCAGCAGGTTTATTTTTCAGTTGAAAAGGAAGGAGAGGCAGTGATTGAAATATTGCTTTATAAATACTTATTTTCCTGGTTATATTCATAAAAAAATCCTAAATATATAAATATATATATGCTAGACTATTAATCCGGGAGTACACCCGATCTTTTGAGTCCCATTTGTTGGGAACGTGCAGACGTTTCGCCAAGGTCACACTTGGCATTCTCAATGCTTGTCTGAAGACTGCAGTCCCCCACAAACGAGACAGTCCCAACAAACGGGGGAACGCGTATTCTTCCATCCGCGAAATACTACGAACTAACATCTGTCCATCTGTCGTCACATCGCCTCGCTATATGGCCTGACCATAGCCATTTCAATAGCTTTACTCTTCCAGTGATGTCACAGACTTTCGTTTGTTCCCTGATCCATGCGCAGGACTTTTTGTCTCGTCTTGTAATGTCAAGCATACATCATTCCATTCCTCTCTGTGCTACCCGAAGTTTTTGAATTGATTGCGATGTGAGTGTCCAGGTTTCACTTCCGTATGTCATAACGGGTAGAATGCATTGATCGAAGACTTTTCTTTTCAGGTGGGAGTCTGCCCTTAAACTCTATGTTGAGCCTGCCAGCCGCATTTAACACGCCATTCTACCTTCCGGGCGGTATTCCCCTCCATTGAAATCCTTTGCCCAAGATATATGTAGTGGTCCACAACCTCTAAATCACTTCCTAAAATAGAAATTCTTCTTTTGACAGCAAATTTGTTAAACATAACTTGATTCTTTTTTAGATTTATTTTCAAACCAAATGGTTCTCCCGCCCTTTGCAGCGTGTTCTTTTTTTTGTTTGTGTTCTTGTAGCTCATCTGGGTCTTGTGAAAGGAGAACGATATCATTCGCGAATCTAAAATTACTTAGATATGCACCATTGATTTTTATTCCCTGCTGTTCCGAATCCAGATTACGAGAAATACCTCTTCAAGGCAAGGCTTCAAGAAATATTAGAAATACCTCTTCAAGGCAGGCTGAGAAAAGAACAGGCGATATTGAGTCACTCTGGCGTACACCACGTTCTATGTTGATTTTAACTTTAAAGTCATCCATGTGAACTGTAGCTGTAGCTTCCTCATATATGGATCTCAGTAGATTCACATAGGCTCTGTCTATTCCTTGGTTAAGCAATTCATCCATTATGGCCTGCGTTGATATATATATCTTCTTCTTGGGGGTACCATATCCTCATTGGACGTTGGCAATTACCATGGCCCATCTAATCCTGTTGGCCGCTGATCTAAATAGTTCGGTTGATGTCATTCCTGTCCATTGCCTCAAGTTTTTCAGCCATGATATCCTTCTTCGACCAGGTCCTCTCATTCCCTCTACTTTTCCTTGTAGTATAACTTGTAGTAAAGAGTATTTTCCTCCTCTCATGACATGTCCAAAATAAGATGCTTTTTGTTTCTTTACGGTGACAATTACTTCTCTTCTCTTGTTCAGCCGCTCCAGAACCTTTTCATTGGTAACGTGGTGTGTCCAGGAGATCCGAAGTATACGGCGGTAGCACCAGAATTCAAATGCTTCAAGTCGTTTTACAGTGTTCTCTGTCAAGGTCCATGCCTCCACCCCATAGTATAATATTGAGAAAACCTAGCATCGGAGAGTCCTAATTCGTAGTCTGATGTTTAGTTTTAGATTGCATAATACACCTCTCATTCTGTTAAATACATTTCGTGCTTTTTCAATTCTGATTTTTATTTCTCTAGCGTGGTCCCAATCTGCGTTCAGGTTGCATCCCAGATATGTAATGTTTTGTACCTGCTCTAGTTTCCTGTCATGCAAGTAGAAATCAGCGATTATGTTCTGTTTGCTGATAATCATAACTTTTGTTTTCTCTATATTGAGACTTAGACCGTATTCTATGCTCTTTTCTGCTATTCTATTGATTAGTATTTGCAGTTCTTCTGCAGTCTTTGCTAGTAGTGTAGAATCATCGGCGTAGCGGATGTTATTGATGTTTACTCCGTTAACAATTAGTCCCTCGTCTGTTCCCTCTAGTGCCTCCTTGAACAGTTCCTCTGAATATATGTTAAACAGCATGAGTGACAGAATGCACCCCTGTCTAACTCCTTTTTGGATGTTTATTTGAGACGAAGTTAGGTTTCCTGTTCTGATCGTTGCATTTTGGCGCCAGTACAAGTTGGCTATTATATGCCTTTCAGGTCCATCTATTCCGATTCTTTCTAGGATACTTAACAGTTTATCGTGTTTGACCTTATCGAATGCTTTCGAAAAGTCAATAAAACATGCGTATACGTCCGTGTTCACATCTCTTGCTCTTTGTATGAGTACCTGTATACTGAACAAGGCTTCTCTTGTACCAAAACCGCTCCTGAAGCCGAATTGAGTGTTTCCTATGTGTTCCTCAATTTTCCTATATACCCTTTCATGTATTATTTTCAGAAAGATCTTTAGGAAATGGCTCATTATACTGATTAAGTGATGTTCGTCACATTTTTTTTGCCCGTGTACTCTTAGGAATAGGTATAAACGTCGAGGTTAACCATTCCTCTGGGATTGATCCAGAATCATATATTTGGTTAAACAATTGTATTATTGTGTCTAGATGTTCTTCGTCTATAAGTTTTATAACTTCTATATAGGTGTTACCCGGACCAGGGGACTTTCCATTCTTTAGTCGCTTTATGGCTGTGATCACTTCTTCTCGAGTGATATAAGGCCCAGTTATGTCGTTGTTCGTTGCTATATCCCCTCTACTTGTGTCCTCAAAAAGTGTTTCTATATAGGTTTCCCATGTTTTTAAACGAGTTGTGGGATCCCAGACTATGTTGCCTTGCTTGTCTGCAAGTAGCGTTCTCCCATTACTTTTGAATACGCCAGCTGCTTCTTTGATTTTCTTGTGCATGTTCAGTGTATCATGCTTTGCGCCTAAGTTTTCTATCTCGGTGCATTGTTCATGCAGGTACTCTGACTTTGCTTCTTTTATTCTTTCCTTGATCGTTATATTCAGTTTTTTGTATTCCAGTTCATCTCTGTTTTTTAGTTTCCATCTCTCTGCCATTAGCTCCAAGATTTCGTTATTCATCCATTTTTTGTTCTTTGTTCTGTTGTTCTGAGACTTTAAATTGTTGTTTATTGTTGTTGTTATTATACTTTTTATGCTTTCCCATTTGTTGTTTATTGTTTCGGCTGGACATACTTGAAGTGTAGCTAAGTTGTTGTTTATTTCTTGTTTCACCCTTTCGTTTTTATATATATATATATATATATATATATATATATATATATATATATATATATATATATATATATATATATATATATATACATATATATATATATATATATATATATATATATATATATATATATATATATATATATATATATAAGTGTTGTCCGCTCGCTCTTATAGCCTGCCGGCGACTGTGCAGATTGAATCGGGGTAGTTCGGAACGATTCGCGGCGTTCGGCAACGCTGTCGGGCATCCGTTTATTGTTCCGCATATTTTTCTTCCTCGATGCCACATTGCCGCGTTTCTTCTTTTTTCAAACGCGATTTCCATGCCTTTGGAATGTTGCTAATTTACTCGACGGTCTTTTGAGGACTAATGCAGAATTTATTTTACGTTTATTTAATGCAGATTATTATATTGGAAATCGAATTCCGAAACGGATTGAGAAATAAATAAAATCAGAAAATAATAGCAACAAGCATAAGAATAAGTAACAAAGATAGGAGGTATAAGAATATCATATTGAGGAAAAATAATCTGTGTAGAAACAAAAACACCAATATACAAATATATAATACACCCCGTAATGACTTATAAATCTGTAACAAAACTCGATACATGCGTATATACATGCACAGATAATGTTGTGGAATCACGAAAAAGAGAACATTAAAAACAGTAACAAGTATGACACTAAAAAATATGGAAGCAGTTTACGCATCCAAGTCACATATGGTATCTTGTAACTAAACTCAAAGAGATTTACCAATACACAACAAATCGATTGTTGTTAATTTCTCGATGCGATTATCGCTGGCAATGTGAACATCATCAGGAGATTATTTAATCTGATTAGATTCAATGGTCAATGATCAATTATTTTATTGGAACTTAGGTAGGCAACTCTAACTTCAAAGAGATCTAGTACTAAACGCAGAATGGTTTAATTTGAATTCCTCGAAACGCGTTTCGATAACCAAGTTAGCATCATCATGATTGAATAACTTTCTGATGTTGCTAACATTATTTGACAAACGTGCTGTAAAAGAAAACAAGCTCGTTGCCTAATAATATAAGTTGAAAGAAGAACAAGGTTGAATGCTATCTAATAAATGTTGCTAATTTTTGATATTTTCAATTTAATTTTAATTTTTTGAGATAAATTGAAAAGTTCGCGCTGTCACCGTTCATCCAATAAGTCGGATAACCGCCGGATTCGTTCTGGAGTGGAGTCTAACGTCGTCGAATTCGACGACTTGGAAACGATCAGCGTCAAAGAGCGTTTTACGATGCGATAAAATAGTAATGGAGTCGGTAAAACGGGTCCCGTGTTTCTCTCCTGAAAGCTTTTTTATGGGGTGATACGTCGGATGCGTGAGGATTTGACGAGCGACGAGTTCAGCAGTTAAAAATTTTACGATCTCCACCCAACTGGAGCACAATGCGACGTTTTTACGAGCGTTATTTATTTGACCTCCGCGACCGCCTGAAAACTCCCTACTTGATCAAACATTTTCTTTTTCATTTCACCCTGTAAAGTATCACGCCATTATTTGTTTCGGGGTCTTTTTTTCGTGATATTTGTGATTGAGTTTGGGTGATGTGTGTGCAGACGCTTAAGTTTCATTACAAAATTGTTGATATTTTTATTAATTTTTATATAATTCAATTATTGTAACTCTTCTGTGTTCCTGCCGACTGCAGATTATTTTACTTGTTTTTGCTAATTGTTTTAAAATGGCCACTCCATTAAAGAAATGTGAAATAACATTTTTTATTTCGAATTTTAAGATAATTTCATTTAAAAATTATTGTTTTAGTAGCCACTGAAGAAATCTGGCAACATCGGAAAGCATTATTTATACTTTTTTTCTTAGTCAAGTTTTTTCTTACAACTTTGCCTTTGGATGTATTACTCTATCACTTCAAATAAAAAGGTTAGTCTATGTCCGGTTTTATAGCGCTTGTATATATTTTGTGGTTAACCGTAAAATCATTAATGCAACTTACTATTATGCAGACCGCGAACGCGACGAAGAAGTCTTCCGTAAACACGTAGCTATGTAGGTTCAAAGAGGTCCCACCGACCAAAATAATATAAAAAGAAGTACTTGTCTGGAATTTTAAAGTTAAATTCGGTGATTTTAAGTTCGTATTTCGTCGTGTTAAGTCGTAGTTTTATTTACATATGTGAGAAAACAAATAGCTTTAAGAAAAAATAAATTTTGGTTCGATAAGAAACTGGTCGCTCTGTTTTTCTGATATTCTACATATAGTCGAGTTGATTCCTTCGATCAGACAGCTCTCTTTTAAGTTACTTATCGTATCTTGCAAATGATATATATATATATATATATATATATATATATATATATATATATATATATATATATATATATATATATATATATATATATATATATATAGCAGAACAGCGTTTTAGATTGGTAAAATCTCGACGTTTCCACTTTCGGTTTGAAGCCATTATTAAGAAGAGAATTTAGTTGGTGTGCCCTAGGCCTCAATCTACTTACTCCCCAGACTTCACACACAAGGTTTTTGGGGAGTAGGTAGACTGAAGCCTCAGGCCACAGTCTTGATAATGACTCCAAACTGGAAGCCAAAACATTGATGGTGGAGGAGAGCTCAGTTTTGTACGAATTGTAGGCATGCTGGAGAGGCCTTCATCCTGTAGTGAATGGACAATGACCGAATGATGATGATGATGATGGTGGTCTATTTTTTAAGTCTTTCGATTAACGTATAAAAATATGTTTTCTAAAATGCATTTAATGGCAAATGTTTCTATTATATTCTTTATTGTATTAAGTTCTCCGATCGCTATTTTCTAATCCATTACAATCACTAATAAATTTGTTTTTTAATCTATGATAAAATATAATTTATTATATACTCTAATTTTTTATTAAATTAGAATACTGTTAGATATTTTAAATATAGTTTTTTTTAATATTATACATTTTCTATGACATTCACAATGTTTATAGAATGGCATTTTAAATGAATTCGTTCATTTATTAATGAACTCTAAATATCTATTTTTGTATATAGGATGTTGTAGAATCTTCCATATCATTTATTTAATGTCTTGATGATCTACAGTGTAATTACAGTAAAATATCAGTAATTCTTATTTACTATGATATTCTTATGTACTCTATGATATGTTATTATTTAAACTTTCTAATTAATTATACTTTCAAATGTTATTTATTAACGGCATGGCAAATTTTTGTTTGAAATGCAAAAAAAATCATTGTTACATGCTTACATTCATGTTTGGAATATTTTTCTATCGAATATTCTTTCTTAGAAATTTTAATGAAAGTAAAATTTTTGACAAAAATTTTTGCCAATAGCCAAAGATGCTACAATTTCTAACTTAACAACCCAAATAATATGCAACTGTCGCCAGATGACAAGGGCAGTCATACCAACTTAAAGAAACAAATGTATTAAAGCGCCAATTTTTAAAATAAGTCACTTCACTTTTTGATCATTTTAGTTTTTTTTTGGACATACTGAATAAACTTTAGCGCTGTTGAGAAATATTTGTCATCAATTAATATCAAAAGACCTCGATGGAACTGTAAACTTCAGCAAACACCACCCTCCACCCCCGTAGAACTGCCAATATGCTCTATATCAAGCCTTGACTGTATAAAATAAACGTTCCTTTTATGCTGAACCGTTTTTCCGGATTTACGACTTCAATATATTTATATGGAAGGCAATTTTGTTCAGCGTGATGCTCTCGCCTTTCTGTTCTCCCTAATACGCGACCAGGAATAGAGACGACTCGTCGCCGCTTCCTTAACAATACGCTAATTGAAACCTTTTATGTTTAGTCATCAAAGTATCACAGAAATGATCTCATATTGTTATCAGTTTCTATCATCGTAGGATGGCGCGAGTTGTATTGAGATTGCGACCCGCCATCAACATGGTCAGTTGACTTGGCCAGACTCTGATCATTTCTCATTAGCTGTCTCCTTGCCAACCCGTATCAATCCACTGGATAGGATGAAGGCCTCTTCAGCATGCTTCAAACTCTCGCGGCCCTGAGCTCTCCTCTGCCATTCGGGTCCAATATACTTAATAATGTCATCAATCCATCGTGTTTTCGGTCTTCTCCGTGGATTTTTCAGTCTTCTCCGCGATCAAGCGGTATCCAGTGCAGGACCGCCCTGGTCCCTCTTTCGTCCTATCTCCTCGCTACATAGCCTGCCCACTTTCATTTCAATTGCTTTATTCTTCCAATGATGTGACTCACTTTCGTTTGTTCTCTGATTTATGTGCAGGTCTTTCTATCTCGTCTAGTAATGCCAAGCATACATGTTTCCATTCCCCTCTGTGCTACTCTAAGTTTTTGAACTGGCTGTGATGTGAGTGTCCAGGTCTCACTTCCGTATATCATAACGGGCAGAACACACTGATCAAAGACTTTTCTTTTTAGGCATAGTGGTAGTTTGCTCTTAAACACTATGTTGAGCCAGCCAAATGTCTGTCAGCCACATTTAACGCGTCGTTCCACCTCCCGGACGGTTATCCCCTTCCATTGAAACCCTGTGCCCAAGATATATATAGTGATCCACAACATCCAAATCCGTTCCTAAAATAGTAATCCTTTTGTCCTCAGCAAATTTATTGAACATGACCTGACTCTTCTTCTGGTTTGGTCTTCTGGTCCGGTGTTTTTTCATTAAATTAATGGTCTCATTGGAAAATTTTGACTCTTTGAAACATTTATCTTCTGGTGCTATTGAAGCCACCGTTTTAAGCACATTGCTGACGATTTCTTTATATTGGTCTGTAATTTCGATCTTCTCCGGGTCTTGTTGCACTGCAAATCTATTCGAGAAAGCAATTTCAAAATCCCTGCCCCTCTCCAGCAGCTTCCCAGAATACACTTTGCCACTTTTTGATCTTATCATTCTTTCACGCTCTTTTCGGTAGTTTATCCTAATCTTTGCTCGTACCATTCGGTGGTCACTTCCCACATTATAACAGTACAATTGCAAAATATTGCTTTATCGTTTGACTGGATGTAATCAATTTCACTTGTGAGTCCAGATGGACTTTTCCATGTCTATTTTCGGTTGATCTTTTTCTTGTAAAACGAATTTATAATATATATATATATATATATATATATATATATATATATATATATATATATATATATATTAACATTTGGTACCTCGTTCTCCCGTGCATATATCCCCCCTATACTATGTTGTCATCGTTATATGTATTCGTCTAAACTTTTTATATTCAAATCTTCTCTTATTTTCTCATTTCTGATTCCAAATATACCAATTGTAAATCTAGAGCTTTATTGAAAATGAAATTTGCTTCCTTTGAGATGTATTGAGGTGCTCGATATCTTTCATGTTAAGTTTGGCATGACATTTTCACTTTAAGATTATGTTAAAATAGACGTTTTCACTGTCAAAGATTCCCACTGACTTTCTAATCTGGATCAAAAGTACCAATTCATTCTGAAGGGCGTTATTCAGAATGAAATTTGCTTTTTTGGATATTTATCGAAATTTATTCTATATTCCGTGCATGCGCCCTCATTTAGAATAATCCCAAAAAAGATATTTTTAATTTAAAAAATTCCAAAAAATTGACCAATCAGGATGAAACATTATCGTAACTTCTCTTTCTCCTTGTACTCTTCTAAAGATATGTCATTACCATTGCCTAGGACTTTTAACTTTTGTTTTCCTGCTTAAAGAGTACTCATGTTGCTATCTATATATCTGGCTATATATATATATATATATATATATATATATATATATATATATATATATATATATATATATATATATATATATATATATATATATATATATATATATGTAGATGGGTTATCCCCAATCCTCTTCAACCTGGTTCTGGACAAAGTCATAAAGGAATGGGAAAAGGAACTGAAAAATTAAGGACACTGGAAACCAATACGACTCGGACGAACCAAAAACAATATAGAAATTCCATGCCTAGTCTTCGCGGACGACCTAGCCATACTCGCAGACAATGAAATAAGGGCAACCAAACATGTTGATGTCCTCAAGGAATGTGCAGAGGAAGTTGGCCTACAAATCTCCTTTCAAAAAACCGAATTCTTTTGCTCAAAATTAGATGTCCAAAATTTGAACACCAAATACGGCAAGATAAAAAAGGTCACACATTTCAAATACCTGGGCGAGATCCTTGAACCTACAGGAGGAGAGAAGATAGCACAGAAGACTCGATTGCAGAAGATGAAGAAGGCATACGGCAAGACACACAATATCTACAATAAGAAATGCATATCCACAAACACAAATATAAGACACTACAACACAGTAATCAAACCGGAGGTACTATACGCAAGCGAGACACTTACACTTCACACAAAAAGGGGCATAGAAACCATACTAAAAGATCGCAAAAAGACCACAGAGAGAATGTCCTACGTAGCGGCGGACATAAGAAAAAGAAGGTTGAAATTCTATGGACATATCAGTAGACTCCCACCAACAAGACTCACTAACAAAATTCTTACTTACATACAAGGGGTCAAGTCAACAGTACCATGAATTGCACAAGTCAGAATTGATCTGGGAAGGGCACAAATGGATCCGATAGAGATTGAGAATAGAAGCAAATACAGGAACAAAATACATATGTGGAACGTCGTATCAGAGTGCGAAGTTTCAAGAAGATCGGGGACAAGGTGGACGGAGGAGAGAAAAAGCGTGGATCGTTTTTCCGAGATGAGAGGATGAAAGGATGAAAGAGGTGTGGAAGATCAGAAAGAATACTCAAAAATTAGTCGGAATATTTTGCGTGATCTAACCGGGTCTATACACACCTAATTATAATATATATTTGTATACTTGGTTATTTCCCTTTTGTCTAAAAATCATAATAAATTTAATTTGTTTGTCGCTTCTATTGTTTCTATAGACCTATTTCTTATTTTGGTATTTTTCTTTGATTTGACAGTCAAATATTGAAACATATTAATATACTTTATTTGGCTTTGCGTATAAATTTGCGTCTTTATTTGTTTCGTTGTTTTCCATCTTCATCCGTATTTATTCAGTATTTAAACCCTATTGTAAAGTTATCTTTGCCACAATCATTACATAAAATTAAAAATATAGAGATTGTGTAGGGTTAATCCAATTTTCAATAGAAACGGAAACTGCTTTAAAGCTTGTTGCAGAGAATAGTGTTGAATAACTATATACATTATAAATTTGTAAAATAAAATGACCAGTCAGTTGACTTGTTTACTTGTCAACAAGAATTGTTTTCTGATGTGTCCTAACAATTTCTAAATAGCTGAAGCAGTTACCATCAACTTTGGTATATTACAATTATTCAAACAGAACGAAAGAATTGATGCAGAAAGAGTTGCTGATCATATTAATCTAAAATAAGCATTTTTTTTTAAGAAATGATACGTTTCGTTCACTAAAACTGATATAACACATGATCTACTATCTAGAATATGTTTTTTCGTGGAAATGCTCCTTAAATCTTTCTAGAAACGTATTAAAGCAGCTCTAGTCACCGAAAGGGTAATAATCCCTATTAAACCCCATAATTTTATAGTAGAAAACTCATAAACTAATAGATCTCCGACTACATAATCCTTTTCAAGTATCTCTCGGTGGCCTAATCCGGTTATTTCTTAAGTTACTGCCTTGTTATTTCTCCTGCTCCTTCATAAATCGATGAAAAATCTTTTAATCCTCTTCGAAAAACTATTAGCGATAATTTTACAGTAACAAAGTGGACAAATAAATCGAATTAAAAAGAATTATTCAGGACAAAAAGTTTATAAACTTTACAAGAGTCGTTCGATAAGTTCTCCGTCACCGTCGAGAAGGAAAACGAATTTGTGATTTTTTAAATTTATTTTGCAACGTAATAATTTTACAATTGTTCAACTCTGCCATATAAGAGCTTGACCACATGATTTAAAATAAACTCCTCTAGAAAGCAATTTATCTCTCTATTGTCCTTATTTCCTAGTAGTGGTCCTTTCCTTTTCCTCATTTTTCTTTATATTTTTCAACATCCTCTTGTTTTTCTCTTTATAACATTTCTCCTGTTATTCTCTTGCCTTAGATTCTTGTTAATACAGATTTTTTTTCTCTACGATTCTGTGACGAAACTAGCATCAGAAACAAAGATATTACAGTGAAACTATCGGTATAAATTAAATACCTTGATGCCTAGAACAATTTCCGAATTATGCAGGTGGAGAATAAAGGTGGAATATAAAATTTAAATTCCGAAACGCACGTAAATGTAAATGCAGCTTACTCGGTTCTCACAACACCGTCAAAGTCACGATCGTAAAATGTCGACTTAGACTAACAGTAAAAGAAAAAAGCAATAAAACTCCCATTCAAAATAGAACCAGTTAGAATGTAAACGGCACTGAGGCCATCTTTAACCCGAGAACAAATACGTTTTAACGAGAGGGGGGGCTCCCCGCGCCAAAGAAAAAACCATAAATTCGGTGCGACGTTTAACGGGGGGTAAAGTCGCGCATTAACACCATAAAGAAGCCTTAGCGTAATGGCTACGAGTCGTTGAGAGACTCGTGAGAGGGTAATATGTTTCTATTATCGGAGCGAAGAGGAATAGAGAGCTGTCGTCAACGTTATTCATTCAATCTTGCGTTAAGTAAAGCAACAGAAAAAATTATATATATATATATATATATATATATATATATATATATATATATATATATATATATATATATATATATATATATATATCATCAACCCGTATCAATCCACTGCAGGATGAAGACCTCTACAGCATGCTTCCAACTCTCGTGACCCTGAGCTTAATATCTTTCGTCCCATCGCCTCGCTATATGGTCTGCCCAATTCCATTTCAATTGCTTTATTCTTCCAATGATGTCACTCACTTTCGTTTGTTCTCTGATCCATGTGCAGGTGTGTCTATCCCGTCTAGTAATGCCAAGCATACATATTTCCATTCCCCTCTGTGCTCGAAGTGTGCTCGAAGTTTTTGAACTGACTGGGATGTGAGTATCTAGGTCTCACTTCCGTATATCATAACGGGCAGGACACACTGAACAAAGACCCTACTTTTCAGGCAAAGTGGTAGTTTGCTCTTAAACACCATGTTAAGCCTGCCAGACACATTTAACGCATCGTTCCACCTCCCGGACGGTATCCCCTTCCGGTAATCCGTTCCTAAAAGATAATTTTTTTTCCTCAGCAAATTTATTGAACATGACTTGACCCTTCTTCTGGTTTATTTTCAAGCCAAATGGTTCCCCAGACCTTTGCAGCTCTTGTACGTGTCTTTGTAGCTCCTCTGGGTCTTGTGAAAGAAGAACGATATCATCTGCGAATCTAAGATGATTTAAGTATGCACCATTAATCCTTATTACATCCTGTTCTCAATCCAGATTACGGGAAAGTTCTTTCAGGCAGGCTGAGAAAAGAAGAAGCGATCTTGCGTCACCCTGCCGTACGCCCCGCTCCACTTTTATTCCAACCTCAAGATCGTCAAGGTGGACTGTTGTTGTAACTTCATCATATATCGATTCTAGTAGATTTACATAGCCTTTCTTTACACCTTGATTAAGCAATGCATCCATTATGGCCTGCTTTGAGATTGAATCAAATGCTTTTTCATAATCGATAAAAGCCAAGCACAGTGGCATAGTGTAATCGTTGTGTATTTCTATGACCTGCTGCAGAACGTGGATATGATCCATTGTACTGAATCCACTTCTGAATCCTGCTTGCTCCCTTGGTTGTGCGTCATTAAGTTTTCTTTGTATTCTTTTGGATATTATCTTGGTGAAAACTTGGTACACCACTGATAGGAGGCTTATTGGACGGTAGTTGTTTAAATCTTCCCATGCTCCTTTTTTATGTAAAAGAATCACTTCTGCATTTTTTTCATAAGAGGGCACTTCTTGTCGTTTGAGGCATTTTGAGTAAACTTTTGCTAGTGTTTTATATAAAGTCGAACCACCAGCTTTTATCCTGTCCTGGAGCTTTGCCATTTTTCATCCAGTCTATAGCCTTAGTCACTTCCTCCACCAGGATATCCGGCACTTGTTCTTCAGTGGGCATTGCTGTTCTTGCCTGATTCTGGTCTTCATATAACTTTGAATAAAATCTTCGGACAACCTCTATCATTTCCGTCCGTTACCTGCACATTACACCATCCTCACGCATTTAGGAAAACATGTGTGCCTTTTTCTTTCTTCGCTTCTGCTTAGCTTTGTTAATTCCCCTGTATTTTTTCAGAGTTTTTGCATCAGCTGCATGTTGAATCGGCTCGTTTCCTCTCGAATACGTTTCCTTATAGTTCTGCACAGCTCGACGTACTCGACCCTACCAAAAGGACTGTTTGCATTCTTCATTGTCCGGCTTTTTTTCATTAAATTAATGGTCTCATTGGAAATTTTTGACTGTTTGAAATATTTATCTTATATGAAGATATATATATATATATATATATATATATATATATATATATATATATATATATATATATATATATATATATATATATATATATATATATATATATATATATATATATATATATATGAATGAAGAAGCAGACGAACAAAAATGTAATTGTAAAACCCATTATTTTGAAAAAAGTTTGTATTACAAATTATTTTCGAGCAACTCTGCAAATACGAAATTGCAACACTCTCAATAGATGTTTATCCTGGCGGGACTCTCTCCAGAACCAAAAATCAATTAGTGAACATTTTGTTAATAGTCAGTCACGGTCGATGCCCTTATCCCCCGGTTAATCTATCCGTGACAGTGCGACCATGGGTTAAGGGACGATTCGCCGTCAACCTACGACCCAGGCACATCAATTACTAGCCGGGCTCATTCATCACCAGGACTTCGTTCTCGGCTTTGTCGCCATCCAAAAGTTAAGTGACTAATCTGGGGGACTACACCGAGAACTTCCCGTTGTCAAAGGGACGAACAGTTTGCGAGATACAGCGGCGGCACACGTGAAATTACATTATGGATGTTTGTATCAGCAATAGTATTATTTTTGTATGGACAATGTCTCATACAAATTAACTAGAGAATACGTAAATGTATGTTTTTTATTTATTCGAGCTTCCAACATAATATTTACCTTAAGCAAAAGTATTGTTTTTGAATGTGAATCTAGCAAACCCACCCTGGAAAACATTGGTGCTATAAAATGCTGATGATAAGGATGTAAAATCGTTCCATTTAGGTTTTTCCCCATTTTCAAGCATTTACTTCTCATTTATGTCACGGTGTGTGAAATTATTTGTACCTGACTTTAGACTGGATAATGTAGGAATTACCACTACACACCAAGACTATAAAGAGGGCATATCTACAGTATTCTACAAATCTTTAAGGGCAGTTTTATTGTTTTCTATAGTTTAGTTAGTTTCTGTCTCGTTTACATTACATTCAAGTGTTTATTTTATGATTTTTTTTGTTTATTTTTGATTTTATATAAAATGGTAAGTTCTAGTCGTCGTTTTTGCAAAATCTAGCGGATATATATATATATATATATATATATATATATATATATATATATATATATATATATATATTTATGAGCAACGGTTAGTTGCTTGACCGGGAGGCCCCACCCATCCCTTACACTGGAGGACACATGTTTCGTCTGTTGCGGTTAGACTCATCAGGGTACCAACATATGTTCTCTCGCCAAGAATAGGGAGTCCCTCTCCACAAGAGAACATATGTCGGTACCCTGATGAGTCTAACCACCAACAGACGAAACATGTGTCCTCTAATGTAAGGGATGGGTAGGACCTCCTCCCGATCAAGCAACTAACTATTGCTCATTATGGCGGAGACGCAGTTTGTTGTGCGTTCCACATGAGATTGTGGAACCGAACGGTTGGGGGTGTATAATTCCTGACTATTGTTGTCTCATTGGACGCAGTCCAAAGAAGTCAAAAGACTCTATATATATATATATATATATATATATATATATATATATATATATATATATATATATATATATATGTATATATATATATATATATATATATATATATATATATATATATAAATATATATATATATATATATATATATATATATATATATATATATATATATATATATATATATATATATTTTATTACATATATTCTCTTGACCGTTTATTATTATTATTTTTTTTTTATAAACGTTTCGGTTCAAACAAAGAACCATCCTCAGAATAATTCTACAATACATATAACTTTTATAAAAAACACAAATTTATTTACACATATTATATGTGTAAATAAATAATAAATACCATACATATTGGTATGTTTTTATATGTAAGTTTGTGTTTTTTATAAAAGTTATATGTATTGTAGAATTATTCTGAGGATGGTTCTTTGCACGGGTGTAGCCAAGGGGGGGGGGGGGGGGGGGGGGTTTCAACCCCCGGGCTCAACCCCCCCGAAATAAGCCAAATATTACCTAATATTATACCGAAAAAATACCAGGAGTGAGGAGAGTTAAATTATTATATTTGAATTGAATATATATCCGAACTAGTGGACGTTGCGCACAGTTGGACGTTGCGCACAATCTGTTGTCGTAAAACAACTTAAATTTCATGTAAGTATATTTTTGTTGTTTTATTTACTTCAAACTAACCCCCCCCCCCCCCAAACTAAATCCTGGCTACGCCCGTGGTTCTTTGTTTGAATCGAAACGTTAATAAAAAAAATAAAAATTAAAAATTAATTACTGACCGAAAAATCCCAATAAATAAAAAAAATTATATATGTATATATATATATATATATATATATATATATATATATATATATATATATATATATATATATATATATATATATATATATATATATATATATATATATATGGTTTAATTGTATAGAATATTGTATAGAAGTTCAATTGTTGTTTTTATTTTTGAACTAATATAATAAATGTTAATCCGTTCGTCTCATTTAGTGACAATGAAAAAACGACAACTAGCAACCATACTAAATCGCGTTAAATATGAATAGTCTCAGTAGGATATTTGTGGGGATTGTCTATCTTGTCTGATGGATCCTGTTGACTCAAAATACCAGAAAATCCTGAATTGTAATGATTAAGAAATGATTCTCCTTAATATTTATTATATTAGTTCAAAAATAAAAACAATAATTGAACTTCCCTCGTAAAATAAAGTATAAACGAAGACAAAATGACGAGACGCCACTGCGAGAAGGAAAACGACGCGCCACCGATCCAATTGTCAGCGCGAAAGGGCTTTGCGTCGTGCCTTATTGCGAGGAGAAGCGTCGCGACGTAATGCGTCGTGATGGAGTACTTTACTTTGTCATGTGTGGGTGACAGGCGACGAACAGCGCGCCTTGTTCGAATTTGGGGAAGGCCTACCGTTTCGATCACGGCGATTTTCCGAAAGATTTTCTGCGTTTTTATTGTCGTTTCATTGAAGATGATAACGACAATTAATATTTAATATTACTACATTGGATTATTTAGAAGTGATGTTAAAAAGCAGGCAGTACGAAGATATGATTCTTATTATTTTTCTTCGTGGAAAGTCTGTTTCCCTCCAGGACAGCAGACTCCAGGTACAGCATTGCAACATTCTTTTCATACAGACAATAAACTTACAATTTTACAACGTATAGGTATGTCCACACTTGTTCAATCTGTTGAAAAGTTAGACGCATGCGTTCTTAAACGAGACGCATACAAGGAAGCATTTGATATAACTTGCAAGTTTTTGCAATATTTTATAAATTTTATTTATAGTAAAGAAGTTTAATTGTATTAAAATAAATAAATATATTACATTATATACCATTTGAGTCTAAGTACACCATCATAAAAGACTAGTTGGTTAACTGTATTAGGTTAGTTGGTTAGCTGTGATAGGGTGTATTGTTAGGATTTTAAATTATTTAATTGACTCTTTGACTGCAGAACTATCTGGAGAATTTCAAGGTTGGAGTCTTTTGATTTCCAGAGTTAAACGATTTTTAATTGCCCCTATTATACTTCTGAACTTAATGACTAGTCAAACTTGAGTAGAAGATCTGAAGGTTGGAACCTTTTGAGTCTAAGTACACCATCATAAAAGACTAGTTGGTTAGCTGTATTAAGCTAGTTGGTTAGCTATGATAGGGCGTATTGCTAAAATTTTACTGTATCTGTCACTAAATTATTTAATTGACTCTTTGACTGCAGAACTATCTGGAGAATTTCAAGTTCGGAGTTTTCTGATTTCCAAAATGAAACGATTTTTAATTGCCCCTATTATACTTCTGAACTTAATGACTAGTCAAACTTGAGTAGAAGATCTGAAGGTTGGAACCTTTTGAGTTTAAGTACACCATCATAAAAGACTAGTTGGTTAGCTGTATTAAGCTAGTTGGTTAGCTATGATAGGGCGTATTGCTAAAATTTTACTGTATCTGTCACTAAATTATGTAATTGACTCTTTAACTGCAGAACTATTTGGAGAATTTCAAGTTTGGAGTTTTCTGATTTCCAAAATGAAACGATTTTTAATTGCCCCTATTATACTTCTGAACTTAATGACTAGTCAAACTTGAGCATAAGATCTGAAGGTTGGAACTTTTTGAGTCTAAGTACACCATCATAAAAGACTAGTTGGTTAACTGTATTAGGCTAGTTGGTTAGCTGTGATAGAGTGTATTGCTAGTATTTTATAGTATCTGCCACTAACTTATTTAATTGACTCTTTGACTGCTATCTGGAGAATTTCAAGGTTGAAGTCTTCTAATTTTCAGAGTTAAACGATTTGTGATTGGAACATTTGTTTCATTTCGAATATCTGTAAAGTTGTACTTCTCTCGTTTCTTCTCGTTTGGTATAGTTCCTATATATGAGTTTGTTAATAGATAATCTAATAGATTAGCTAATGGGTATAGTTCTTCCTTAAGTTGTGGTCCGCTATTCTGAACCATCTTTTGCCCTGAACATTATCGATTCTTTAATTAACATTTTGTTCTACGGTAAATTGTTCTTCTTGTTCTTTGTATAGGTCGTAGAATAGGTATATTGCAAAAAGGATTATTTCACCAGCGGTCGACCGACGAGCACAGATAGTGGTTCGAAAAAGTATCGCTTTTGAGCATCAATGAAGACATTCGACCAAATTACCGGCGTGACAATAGGTAAAAAATTATTTGATAAAGCTCAAAGTCACAAATATATTTCATCCAAATACCAGGTGTGGCAACCCGAACTGTTTAGTGGAAATCTACGACAGGAATAAATAAATATTAACTGATTCGCGCCACTACTTTGGGTCGATAAAACCCATTCAAACAAGTTAAAAATATTAAGAGATTTCAGAATGCAGAATGCCTTAACCCGGTAATTGATATCCTGCTCATTTTACAGGATGTAAACATCATGAGAAACGAGACGAAAGGATACAGGTTATCAAATATGTTCCATATAGGTCGTCCTCGATTTCCTCGTAAAATATTTCCCGGTATTCTTCTTCGAGTTGTTGTACCTTTTCACTTAGGATATTTCTTCCTTTCCTGCTCGTGATTTTTCGACTCCGTTTATTGCAAATTTCTCAATCTACTCCACTGGTCGCAAATGCGCTATTAAAATCTAATTATCGCTCTTCTGTCACTTGCGACGTGACGTTATGGGCGTTACAGAAATGACGGACATTAAGTCTCATTAAGTAGTTCCGAGTGGAGAGGTTTTTTTCCTCCCGATAAAAAAATTTGCCCTAATGACAATGGCAATTAGAGCTTCCTCGGTTAACAGCGGCTTGTTGACGGCTCTCGGGTTAACTTTGCTTGAAAAAAATACGCTCCGATTAGTGTCAATAAATTGTATCTTGATCAGTTTTGTTTCGGTAGAGATTAGTATAAAGCCGTTGATTTTTTAAAACTGATATATTTTATAGGATAATTTTTTTCATTGCATCCGAACTTAAAATTCAAATAAACCAACAACCAAATTCGATGCCTTGAAACTTGAAACAATTCGGTTACTTCCGATAAACCAAATTCTGTCAATTTCCGACAATTTTTTTTCAAGCAATTGGGGTCTTATGTCCGCAATTGTCCAAGTTATGTTATAGGCGTGACCTTGGTTGCCAATTCCACATCGCCAATTCACATCTCCAATGTGCTTTCCATTACTCATGGAAAAGCAGCCACTGTAAATGTTCTTTTCAATTTAACTGGCAGTGTTATTCAAATCCATCAAAAAGGTCAACCTCGTCAAAAACATCCTCATCCTGAGGATAACGACCTATTGGTGACAAATCAAACAAATCCATGCATGAGCCTTCGATATGTATCATCTCAACTGAATATTAGCAAAGATACAATCAGAAAACATTTCGTTCGTCACAAAATCAAGCCCTATAAACCGAAGTTTTTGCATACATTGAAAGAAGGTAATAAAAATAAAAAATTAAACTATTGTTATTGGGCCCAAGATAATTTTTTAAATATCAGACATTTCTTGAAGAAGATTATGTTTACTGATGAGGCTACATTCACCACTAATGGGAATGTATCGTCCCAAAACTGTAGATACTAGGCCAGAGATAATCCTCACTGGGTTATAAAGTGTAAAGGCCAATATTCCCAGAAAGTCAATGTCTGGTGTGGGATTTTAGGAAACCGAATAATTGGTTCTTTTTACTTTAATAAATTATTGAATGATGGTCGTTTTTGTGATAAACATTTTTTTTCCTTAGGCTGTATGCTCATCAAAACGCCCTGGCCTCGTGTATACTATATTTTTTAATTTATAATTACTATAATTTATACTAATTATCAATTAACTCTCAAACTGAGTCAAATTATATGTTATTAAAGGCCATTATCAGAGTCGGGTATATTATGATTTTATTCAAACATCGACCGAGAAAAACACTGTTTCTTTAGCTTGCTAAACGTAACATTGTCACCATATGTGACGTACAAGACTGGATTGAGTTGTACGGCGGCATTAATGAAGATTGATATTGCGAGGGTGGTCGATACATCATCTTGGGCTGTCATCGCGTGTTTCGGGACGCATGATGAATGGCTGCGATAGCAACAATGCCTTTTACGACAGTAACAAGAAAAAAAAAACACGATAATTACCATTTTTCTCCTCGGAGATTTCTCAAAAGTTGATTTTTGTTATTCAGACATCTTTTGGTATCGGGTTGTCCGGAAAGTTCTTGGAGATTTTCTTAAGAGGAGGAGACGCGCAAATAATGTATGTAAATATTTATTTAGTTAGGTTTATTGCCAAAAAAATGGCAGCAGGTTGTTTTTCCACCATTTAACCAAATAAACAATTATACCAATATATGACGAATCAAACTGAACAAGACCAAGCTTGTATAAATCAATTTCACTAATAAAACAGAACAACAGATTCCAATTAATATAAATAATCCCCTATGCAAACTTAACACAATATCTAGGCATCACATTAGGCGCAAGATTTTGCTAGACAGTTCATGTCAAAAACAAAAGAGGAGGGCTTGATATAAGGTACAAAAAAATATATTTTCTACTTGGTAAACACTCCAATCTTTCTACCTATAACAAAATTCTATTGTATAAACAAATCCTCAAACCGGTGTGGGTCTATGACGCACAGCTTTAGGGCTGTACCACCAAGAATAATACTATAATCATCCAGAGATTCCAGAACAGACAGTGTATTAGATTTAAGAAACACAAGGTATATCACACTATTTATTCTCAAAATGTAGCCACAAGAAGGAGTGCATTAACAATCAGAAAAACGATCGTGCGTCATCAAAAGATGGGACGCCAAACTGAAGAATTTCAGGCTTAAGAACCTCAGTAATGCTCAAAACTAAAACTTATGATGTTAGAATCACTTCTGTATATTGTCCTCCAAGACATGTCATTAATAAAGAACAATATCTACACTTCCTCAATAGTCAAGGACACAGATTCATCATTGGATGCAACTTCAATGCAAAACACACCTATTGGGAATCTAGTCTTACAACAATCAAATGCAAAAGATTGAAGGAATCAATGAATGAATTAAAATTCGACTCGTATTCAACTGGCTAACAAATGACTTATTTATTATATCCAAGCTAATAAAGCATGGGACATGAACTCAGATCACTCTCCCATTCTTCTCACCTTTAGCGAATCTACAATCTAAAAAGAAAATTATCCTAGATTAACAAACAGGGAAACAGACTGGGAAAGCTTCAGACTAGACCTGGAAAATACTATTGTTCTATCAGTTCCACCAAGAACAGCAGAACAATTGGATAGGAAAGTGGAATTATTAGTAGCATATAACAGGCAACTTGGAATAATATCCCTTTTATTATCCAGCGAACAAAGGGAAATAACTACCCCGATAAATAGGGGATCTCCGAAAAAGAAGAACTAGGAGGAAATAGCATCAGACAAATGATGAACACTGACTACTTTCTCTTGAAAGCCACCAAGAGAATAAAAAGGCCGACACTACAAAATACTCAAATCAGGAATGCAGATCGTAGTTGGACTAGAAACAATATGCAAAAGGCAAATAGCTGTGCAGAACATCTTATAAACACCTTCCAACCAAACATAGGAGAGGGCCTCGAGAGGTATTAAAATAGTTTTCAAAGAAAGCCATAATAAAACTTGCACATCTCTTTAATGCCTCATTCAGATTAAGGTAGGTTCCTAAGATGTGGAAAGTGGCAGAAGTCATTATGATCCAAATGATCCAAAGTCTCAAGATCTACACAAGTGCCATTCCATAACTAGAACAAGATACAATAGTCACATTTGGAGAGGACATTGCTATCCTAGCGGTAGGCAAATATCCTAAACAAGCTGCAAATATCAGTTAAAAAATTAAGGCCAAACTGGACCAAAAGATGGTGTCAAACATCAAACTGAACAAGACTAAGTCTATACACATCAATTTCACTAATAAAACAGAACAACAGATTCCAATTAATATAAATAACGTCCAGATCCCCCATGAACACTCAACAAAATAACTAGGCAAAAAAAAAGAAGAGCTTGATATAAGGCACAA
The DNA here is from genome assembly GCA_031761425.1 of Cosmopolites sordidus. NCBI lineage: Eukaryota > Metazoa > Arthropoda > Insecta > Coleoptera > Curculionidae > Cosmopolites > Cosmopolites sordidus. The sequence continues at coordinate 1,625,571 of JARFXV010000563.1, read as the reverse complement.
GAAAATGTATTGGCTACTTGGTAGACACTCCAGTCTATCTACCTATAACAAAATAGTATTGTAAAACAAATCCTCAAACCGGTGTGGACCTATGGCTGTACTACCAAGAGTTACACTCTAATCATCCAGAGTTTCCAGAACAAAATACTGAGGAACATCGTCAATACGCCATAGTACATCAAAAAAAAAAGTTATCTTCATCGAGACCTTCAGATGGACACTATTGACCAGACTGTTACCAAATTCGCACAGAGCCAGGAACAATGGCCCCATCAACAAGTAAATGTAGAGGCAATCCAGCTCCACGACAACATTAACCAAACAAGAAGACTGAAGAGAGTGAAATCTGTTGAGTTAGCTAAGTGATTGTGCTAGTGCAATGCAGAGAATAGAGCGGTTATCCGTTACACATTAGTTTAGTGAAAACAGGGCCTTAGATTTAAGTTTGTCAAGTAGCAATTTAAGTTAGAACAGAATTACTTATTGATCTAGATCAGATTATGATATCAGCCCTTCTTTTCACGAAATTTTCTTCGTGAGGGTCCACGTCTCGCTGCCATAAGCAACAGCTGACCGAGTGAGTGTTTTATAGATCCTAACTTTCGCGTTTCTTTGAATAAGTTTAGATCTTAGGACAGAATGAGGGGAATAAATAACTGTTACCTTTCATAATACGATTTTAAGAACTGTCTGGATAAGTCAATATTTGGAATTCAAATTTGGGATTTAATTTAAACCACCCAATATGTTTTATCATAATTAAATCGAGCTAATGAATTAAATTGGTCTTAATGTAATTTCGTTTGATTAGTTTACGCAATAACTTAACTTAAATATGTGAAACAGAAAAAAAAAGACACGTCCCTGCACGGACAGTTATCCACTTATTAATAGCAATTCCGAAAATCTCACATATGTTTTCGGGACATCAGTCGGGATTAAGCCATGAGTTAAAGCCTCCGCGCACATAAAACTTTATGAACCAAACAAAACTCCACTCCAGTCACGCATTTTCGAAAACAACGCCGAAACAGTTGAAAAGTGGAAACAGCTGTAGACTATCGTTCAATTTAGACGACTATCGCAAGATATGAGTCGATACGCTAAGTAAAAAAAAAACATTCTCGTTTTAAAAATGTCTGAAATTTGGTATAAAAACAATAATTTTCGATCTAAGAGTTTTCTATCATTACACAGTGTGTCGCAAAAATGATAAAACTTTTAATATATATTCTCAAAGCTAGTTATATATCTCTTCGAATCGAGAAACGGATTGCCAAGTTATAGCTCTTAAAGTGACAGTACCTTTTGTTACCTCATCATAAAAACACGATGGATGAAAGAGCTAATATTAATAATTCTAGCTAATATAATTCCGTACGTATGTGCTCTAGTATAAGCGATTCCAGGGCGGTTGTAATGCTTTGGGAAATGACCCAGGCCGGCCATAAAAATCGCGATTAAATTATGAAACTTGTTCCACAGGATCGAAATTTTACTGGTGGGTATTATCTGGGTGATGTGAGGCGTTTGTGGGAGAGAATCATTGGAGCAAGGATTGAATATGGAGCTCCGGGAAGTTGGTTTTTGTTGCGCGTCAACGCAGTATCTCACAGGATCGTTGGTGTGCTTCAACATCCTTCGTAATCCCCTGATTTACCTCCGTGTGACAATTATCTGTTTCCAAAACTCAAACCAGCCACTCCAAAAAACCGTGGCGAGAATCGTTGAGGTGATTCCCGAAAAAACGACTATTTATTTTTCTTATATACTGTGTATTTTATACAAAATAATTATTAAATTTTGTCGCTGAGAACTCATAATAGTTCTGTTATATTCTCCAATCTATCAGAGTATTATTGACAATTTCAAAACATGACTGAAACTTATTTATTAAAAATCAATCCAGATCAAACGAGAAAAATACAACAATTATGATATATACTGTAGAGCAAAACAAAATCCATAATGTACGCAATTCTTTAACTATGTAATTATGAAACATTTTTGTCAGTGATTTTTAAAAAATTGATAAATTTATTAAGATGTCAAGTAGGTTAGGACAGGTTTCGTTTTCTGGCCATAGCGTACGACTACATACATTTTTCTCGGAGTTCTATATAACGTTTGAAAGGTAATATTCTTCCAAGAAAATTATTTCATGACTTCAAAAATAAAAAAATTATTGTAAATTTTTTAAACATATGAATTTTGACCAAAAAAATTTGTGGTCCGTAGGTTGGAACAATTAGAGAAATGCACAAAAGGGTACAAAAAGTCAAATAATAGCCCAAGATTTTCAACATTTATTATTATTATTCACGTATGGGCCCTGGTGGACCACGCGAAGTACAATTAGAGGCGTTTGTTGTTGTTAGCCTTCCTTTGAGCCCATACTAATTTCATTCTTTCGCTATGAGCTTTTTTCCTTTCGTCAGACCAAGTTGTTCCAGTCTTCCTACATTTTTCTCTCTGGCCAACCTTCCAAACGTTAACCTTGTGACTGAAACAACCTCTATCCTGAATTTCACTTTGTGTAATATTTGCTGATCTTAGGTCCTCTTTAATTGCCGCAATCCATTTAATTATTTCTACTTTAGCTCTACTCCTATTTTCATAAAATTCGACTATTTGTCTAGTTAGCCTACTCGGATTCATCCGTTTGATGTGTCCGTAAAACTTAAGTCTTCTTTTTCTCATATCGCTATGTATATCTGTGTATTGTTTGATTTCTTGGTTTTCTCGAAGTCGGTATGTTGTGCTATTTATTTGTTTGGGGCCTAGGATTTTTCTTATGATTTTTCTTTCCTTCTTTTCAATGTCCTCGATGTCCCTCTTTCTATTCAAAATGAGCGTCTCTGCAGCATATAGACATTCTGGCTTAATAACCGTGTTGTAATATCTCAGTTTTGTGTTTTTAGATAGGCATTTTTTGTTGTAAATATTTTGTGTAAGTCTCAATGCCGTTTCCATTTTTTGACATCTACCCTTATTGGCCGCTTTTTCCAACCCATTTTCCATGATTATTTCACCCAAATATTTGAATTGAGAGACTCGTCTGATGTTACCATATTTTGTTTTTAGAAATGGTGTTTTTAGTCTGTTGCAGGTCATGTATTGTGTCTTTTCAAAGGAAATTTGGCGTCCTACCTTTTCTGCTGTTTCTTTTAGGATTTCAATCTGTTTTTGGGCCGTTAATGCATCTTGAGCTAAAATTGCTAGATCATCAGCAAATGCCAGACAATCAATTTTGATGTTGGTTCTCCCCAGTTTAATGGGCTGGTCAATATTCAGTGCCGACTTTTTTTCACGCCACTCATGTATTACTTTTTCTAGAACACAGTTAAATAAGAGTGGCGAGAGTCCATCCCCTTGTCTCACACCAGTTTTAATTTCGAAGGGTTCTGAGATGTCACCCATGAATTTAACTTTTGACCTCGTGTTAGTTAACATCAACATTTCAACATTTATAGTCTATATATTTATTTAAAAGGCCATGAAAAACAGAATAAAGAAAATTAAATACCTGCTAGCCTTCGTCAGAGTCGCAATTTTGGCAGATATAGTTGCTGCGAGTCATTTGGCTGGCAAATTTCTCATGCAAATCATACAAAAATCAACATCGACAATCACCAAAAATAATCACCGACGACGATGACTTTCGCACTAGTTTGGCAGTCTTTGCACCGGTTTGCCTTCGCTTCTTGATTGGCGTTTCTTGTGTTGATTGTCGTCGTTTCTCTGCAGTGTAATCCTTCTCCTTTCGCTTTTCTTTGAGCACGGCAACATTTTCTGGTGAAGTGAGAATGGTGCTTCTCATTGACTTACGTCTGTAGTCGGACTTTTTTAAAAATGTTGTTGATCTAACTGGTTCAACACTAGACAAAATTGAGGAAAAACTTGACGAACCTTACTATGATTGTGTTGCACTTGATGTTGATGGCTTTTCACTTTCATGTTGAGCAACATCAATTAAAATAATGCCCCACTGTTTCTAAAAAACCTACGTACCTCAACTGTCCCCCTACATACATCGTGGCAAAATGAAATGACATAAAATGTTTTCCCTATGCAAAATATGTTCGAAATTCATTCAGGACTATAAAAGAGACGAAAATAAATAATACTGTCGGATTGTCCCAACTTGCTAAAGGAGATCTCCCCCTTATTTATACAATAAAGAAGTTGAGAAAGTTTTTCCGCATTGAAGACATGTAAAAAAAGTGGTTTTCCAGCATTACAGTTGATCCAGTTCCAGTTGGACCTGGTTCAGAATGATTTCCTACGTCAACTAGTTAAGAAGACATTACCAAAATCAAGGATATTACTAATCAAGGATCTACTGGGTAATCATTAAATGGTTATCATTTGAAGAACATAAAGTTTGAATGAACATTTGTTTTCTCAGTTCAGTAATTATTGTTTCTTAACACTCTTTAAACAATCAGTCCTGAACTAATTGAAATCATGCGATAATAGTCCATATATTGTAAAAAATCCTTCCCAAACGCGAGCTTAAGAACCGATTTAATGAAAAATGTCTCCCCCCTGTAAATATTTACATCAACAAAAGCAACGTGCCTCAGATCAAAGCCGGAATTCGTTGTGTTTTGAAAACGTCCCCCCCCTCCCCCACACACACTCGTGAATATGATGGGTCCTTGACGAACTAAATCTGGACCAATTAACGGTTTTGATTTTGTTTGTTGATTCTAGATATTCCTCTTGTCAATCAAAAAAAAAGAAAGGATCTTAATATTTGACACGAAACACGCTGCCTTTAGGGTTCTTGTAATAGTACAGTTTAAAAAGAATAAGATGTGTAAATAAAGTGACGGGACTGATTTTGTATACTCTTTTTAGTTAATTGAAATTACAGTTTTACGTTATATATATATATATATATAGATATATAACAAAACAAAGGAATTTACAAATCGAATCAGAAGCTGAAAAACAAAAGAACGCAAATATATGCTTTAAAGCGTCAGTGTGCAGGGTGCTTACCCAAATGTTAGAGATTGTCAGAAAATTTTATTCCCAGTTATATGAAGATCAGAACCAATCAAAGACAACAATACCCATGGAAGAACAATTGCTAGATATCCTAGTGGAGGAAGTAACAAATGCTATAGAATCGATGAAAAACGGCAAGGCTCCAGGAAAGGACGGACAGTGTAACTGGCGAAATGCTAAAAGCTGGTGGTCGGACGTTACATAAAACACTGGCAAAATTATACTCAAAATGCATCAAAGAACAAAAAGTACCTGATTTATGGAAAAATGCAGAAGTGATCCTTTTAAATAAAAAAGGAGCACAGGAAGATCTAAAGAACTATCGTCCAATAAGTCTCCTATCAGTAATGTGCAAACTTTTCACTAAGATAATTTCTAAAAGAATATTTAAAAAACTGAATGACGCACAACCAAGAGAACAAGCAGGATTCAGAAGTGGATTCAGTACAGTGGATCACATCCAGGTTGTACAGCAGGTCATAGAAAGGCACAACGAATACACCATGCCACTGTGCTTGGCTTTTATCGACTACGAAAAAGCATTTGATTCCATCTCAAAGCATGCGATAATTGATGCACTGCTTAGCCAAGGTGTAGGAAAGCCTATGTAAATCTATTAGAATCGATATATGATGGAGCTACAGCCACAATTCACCTTGATGATCTTGAAGTGGGAATTAATGTAGAACGAGGTGTACGGCAGGGTGACGCAATATCGCCTATTCTTTTCTCGGCTGGCCTTGAAGAAGTATTCCGTAAACTGGATTGGGAACAGGATGGTGTAAAGATCAATGGTGCAAACTTAAACCATCTTAGATTTGCAGATGATATTATTCTCATTTCACAAAACCCAGAGGAGCTGCAAAGACGCATACAAGAACTGCAAAGGGCTGGCGAATCATTTGGCTTGAAAATAAACCTGAAAAAGAGTCAGGTTATGTTCAATAACTTCGCTCAGGACAGAAGAATTTCAGTTTAAGGAAGGGATTTAGAGATTGTAGACAGCTTTATATATCTTGGACAGAGGATTTCAATGGAGGGGAATACCGTCCGGGAGGTGGAACGGCGTGTTAAATGTGGCTGGCAGGCATTTGGTAAGCTCAACATAGTATTTAAGAGCAGACTGCCACTTTGCCTGGAAAGAAAAGTCTTCGATCAGTGGGTTCTACCCGTTATGACATACGAAAGTGAAATCTGGACACTCACATCGCAATCAATTCAAAAACTTCAGGTGGCACAGAAGGAAATGGAAAGATGTATGCTTGGCATTACAAGACGAGGCAGAAAGTCCTGCGCATGGATCAGGGAACAAACAAAAGTCTGTGACATCATTGGAATAGTAAAGCAATTGAAATGGAGATAGGCAGGCCATATAGCGAGGCGATGGGACGACAGATGGACCAAGGCAATCCTGGAGTGGATACCGCTTGATTGCAAACGTCCACGAAAAAGACCGAAAGCACGATGGATTGATGACATTGTTAAAACTATAGGACCCGAGTGGCAGAGGAAAGCCCAGGGCCGTGAAAGTTGGAAGCATGGTGAAGAGGCCTTCATCTTGCAGTGGACCGATACGATACGGGCTGATGCTGATGATGATATGTTCTCCAGTACCCGAAAATGATTTTCTTTAACGTGTATTTTTATTTTAGGACTCGAGCACGGTGAATAGCTGGGGTGAAGAGCTACAGTTTTGGTGGTGGTGGTTGGGAAGTTGGACTCTGCCATTCCTGGCTCTGGCGCCTCGTTTCCTGGTCGTAGCAAATCCAAGACTGGTCCTAAATGAGGACCATTATCAATCTGCCCCAAAAGGTTCCCCCCTGTTGTCCTTTTGATCATGCAAAAGTTTTTCAGTACCATTTTCACGCAGATTATCTTCATCTCATTTTTCATTAGTGAAAATCCGAGGAACAGTTGGGTGGATCAAATTTAACCCATCCTTGATCATTGTGACCATTAACCGACGATCAGAACGCTCAAGATTCCGAATTCTGTGAATTTTCGTCACTTCAACTGAGTCTCGGCCTCGTGAGATTGCCTTAAAACACTTGAAAACCTGGGCCCTTGATAAAATACTGTCCCTATAAATCTGTTAAAGTTTTACAAAAGTTTCCGTCGGACATTGGCCAAGTCTGAAATTTAACTTTATAACTCACCGTTGCGCGATTGGTCTCACTCATTTTTATACCTCCAAAATTCATTTCATTAAAAAAAATTACTAGAGACCAGAAAGTAAATCTATGTTCAAATTCGTACTGAAGACGCATCATCACTGAATAAGGTCATCTCTTAGTAGAATCGACATTATTAATCGAAATACCTATTTTAAGAAAATTTACAATCTTACATGTTGCCATAGCTTTTCAGAACCTAATTTTAGATTTTTTAACGGCCATGGAAGTCAACCTGTTATCCACCAATAATCCCACATGTTTTTCAAACTGATCCCATGTCATTATCACCAAGAGACTTGTGCATAGAGCAAGAGATAAAGTCAGATTGGAATGAGTGGGTAATCTGTTATATGAAACTGCTGAAAAAGTTCCTCCCGAGTTTTTTTGAGGAAATTTGAAGATACATTTTATAGCCTCGTCAAATACATAGCGTATCCCGCTTCGAATGTAAAATTGCTTTTGCGCTAGTTGAATGAGCATTTCCGTACTTATAACATGATATCTTACGCTTAACATTATTAAACACAATCCATTTTTCATCACCTATAAACATTCATTTAAAAAATTAATAGATTTCGTTGTGTTTCAATAGTGAAACTATTACATTTTTCTTCGTTAATTCATACGGCAACTACACATCATCTTTGCTACCATGAAATTAATCATTTATTAGTTTTTTACAAAAATGTCATGATGCAATAGAAAGAAAACATTTGAGAAATGTGGCTATATATGTTTTAAAAACTTTATTATGCATTTAACGTACATTGTGGCTCGTAAATGGTTGGTGCTTTGACCCCCCTGTATAGAGAACAGCTTGTAAACAGCATTTATATTCGACGCAGGTAATTGTAGACGTACAACACTCAATAGACATAACTGTTTCCTGTATAGCCATTATTTATCACTTTTAATTAACTCTGGTAGCATGGAATACCGCCAGAGATATTTTAATAAATAGGGTCCAGTCGTATTAATAATACACGTTAAAGACTATTTAGTTTTTGTTAAAGTCCATTGTTTTATTCCTAATTAAAAGTTTTCTCGATAAAAACGCAGGTCAGCAAATTTAAACTTGTTTGAAGTAATATTGATGAAAATATTACAAGTTACTTTTTGTTACAAGGGGTCTGTGGTGGGAAAAAATCAGACGACATTATATCAAACTTGTTCCAAAAACTTTGCGAGTCTATAAAAAAAGAACTAGATGTCGCTTGCATGTAATTTTGATTTACACTACCACATTACACACTCAAATAAAAAAAAATAATTTAAAGGATATACCTTTTTTTAAATATATATTTTTTTTTTTTCAATGCTAAATATTTCAAGTTTCAATGCTACTTTTGGAATTTTTCCAAAAAAGATTTAAAAATTAACATAAAAAACCCTGTAGGTCCAATAATGCTTTATGGAGACTGAGGAGATAGCAAAGACCCTTCCTATAGGCTATTTTAATTTATCAAATGATGTACCAAAACCCTGAGTATTAGATGAGATATTGTACAGGGACAAAAATTTTAACTATTTCCTCTTGTATTATTATTTTTTCTTTATTTAGGTTTTTCGCCACTATCTAAAACTCAAAAAATATCAAAATATCTGTTCTTATGTAAATAAAGAATTACTAGGTAAAAACAAAAAAAACCAAACGGGGACAAATTTCTCAGTGATTCTTTTTTTGTAATAAATTTGCCTAACGAACAAAATTTTAAAAATTTATAATATATTATAACAAATATATGAAAAAATAACTGAAGTAGATTTTAATCAAATTTATAATAGCGTCTATTCCAGTTACATATATCACTTCAATATTCAAAAAAATACTCACATTAAGAAATTTAAAAATTTATTTATTGAAAAACATGGAACAAATACAAAACACATTAATACACATACAGACAAAAATTTCATTAATAAAACTGTAACATTATAAAACCTTTCAAGTAAAATATTATCTGATTCTGAAAAGTATGTACTTTCTAAAGGACTAAATTTTAGTGTTACATCGAAAGATGTTCCTAAATTAGACCTTATTTCGGTAGTAAAGTCTGTTTCTCAAAAATGACCTTTGGAAAGTGCAAATGAATACAGGATCAGATTAAAACTTATCTTAGAAAAACAATTTAAAATTAAATCAAATTTATACCATGAGGAAAGGTTAGTTATAGATAAATTAAAAAAAGACACATCTATTAAAATATTGCCATCAGACAAAGGTAACGCCACAGTTATTCTGGACACTACAGAATATAATAACAAAATTAAAACTTTAATTGATGATGAAAATTACACTAAAATTCATACAGATCCAACATTAAAAATAGAGAGACAAATGTACAATACATTATATAAACACAAACGTGAATTTACAGATCTAGAAAGATCACAACTTACACCACATTATAGTAAACCACCTCATTTCTATGGTCTACCAAAAATACACAAAACTAATATACCACTTCGCCCTATAGTTAGTAGTATAGATTCCCCATGTTATAAACTAGCATTTTTATTAAATATTTTAAATCTACTTTCGGGTAGAACAAATTCATATATTAAAAATACTTCAGATTTTTTAGATAAAATTTCGAACATTACAAACCAAAATTTAATGGTTAGTTTTGACGTGGTGAGTTTATTTACTAATGTATCAGTTGATAAATCACTTTTAATAGTGAGAAAAAGGTTAAAACATGACACAACATTAAAAGACCGCACTAAACTAAACATAAATACAATTTTGGAATTATTAACTCTGTGCTTAAAAACCACATATTTTCAATTAGAAAATGATTATTATCAACAAAATTTCGGAATGGCCTTGGGTTCTTCTCTTTCTCCTTTGATGAGTAATATCTTTATGGAGGAACTCGAGAATGACATTAAATAAATCTCTTAAAAAGCCAATAATATGGATAGATATGTTGATGATATTTTTGCTATATGGCAACATAGCATTGACGATCAGATATACATTTTCGAGAGCCTACAATTAAGTTTACTTTAGAGATGGAGAATGAAAATAAATTGCCATTCCTCGACACTTTAATATTAAAACAAAACAACACATTAAAAACTACAGTTTACAGAAAACCGACAAACACAGATGGGTATCTCAATTTCTTTTTCAATCACCTAAATTCGGTCAAAATAGGAGTAATTAAAAGTTTATATGACAGAGCAAAACTTGTTTGTACCGACAGTGATACCCTACAAAAAGAAACAAATCACATAAAAGACATTTTAATAAAAAACAATTACCCAACAAATTTTATAGACAAATCGTTTAAAACTTTTGATACCAGACAAAACAGACAATTTATTAATAACAATAATAATAACTCTCAAACAATTAACCTCACAATTCCTTATATCCCCGGTATTTCTGACACAATTAAAAGAGTAGGAAATAAATACAACATAAGAACGACATTTAAAACAAAAAATACTCTGAGATCTCTATCAACAAAATCTAAACCACACACAACAAAATACCAAAAACGTGGTTTATAAAGTTCCCTGCGAATGTGGCAAATTCTATATAGGTGAGACATCTAGACCGTTAGATGTTAGAATACCTTCTTAGAAAGGGCGAATTTTAATAAATCTAGAATTTGTCAACACACAATTGGAATAATTCCAAAACGGCGTTAAAAGAATCGATAACAAAATACAGAAGATTAAAAGAAACCGCTATAATTAATTTAAATAAAAATAAATGTATTGCTATAACTTCGGTAGATTTAAATTCAATATGGTTCCCGATTCTAAAGAATACATTTAAAAACATTTAAGAATTTCAATAAACAATCACAATCACACGGTAAACCTCATATATATATATATATATATATATATATATATATATATATATATATATATATATATATATATATATATATATATATATATATATATATATATATATATATTTGGTAGTATGTCACTGTCCTTCAAACTAATTGTCAAGTATCATTAACATACACAAAAAATATATTTACTTTCTATCTTTTCATAATTTATAGAAATTAATATACTTTATTTTTAGTTAGATTCATTTTGAAAACGGGAGGAGAATACTTCCCGAAAAGTTAACGTTAAAAGTTTGTATATATTTTAAGAACATTTTTATATTGTTATAATTTTGTTCGTTTAGCAAATTTATTAAAAAAAAAATCACTGAGAAATTTGTCTCCGTTTGGTTTTTTGTTTTTACCCAGTGATTCTTTATTTACATAAGAACAGATATTTTGATATTTTTTGAGTTTTAGATCGTGGCGAAAAACCCAAATGAAGAAAAAAAATTATGAACACTCCACAATCATTCAGACATTATTTTCTCTTGTGTTTTGTACCATCATCTCTTTTTAAAAACCAGGAGTTCAACCGTCCCTGGTATCTTGCTTCCACCGTCCTAATGTCCTGGTGAAATCTCACTCTTTGTTCGTCGCTTGCACCAGAAAAAAATAAGAACATGCGACTCCTTAGTGTTTCATAGGTTTCAAGAGTACATCAAAGAGGTTTTTATAGTCTTCAACTTTCTTGTTGCCTAGACATCCTTTCACTACACTTAGAAAACTCATCCAAGCTGCTTATTCCTTTTTATTTATTTTTTCTTGAAAACGGAAATCATCTAGAAGCTTCCTTAATTGAGGTACAATAAATATACCTTCTTTAGAATTTTTAATTCATCAGGTGGACTTCAACTGTTTGGGGGCCTGAAGCATTTACATTGTTGGTCAGTGTAATCGCTGGGCATAATGTATCAAGCTAAAACGAATACTTCGTTAAACATTAATTCGGTTTTCTATTAAAAAAGTTATATTTTATTTCAAAAGTATCTGATTTTTTATTTTTCCTTCCTATATTGAAGCAATATTCTCAATGGATTTTTTTTCTTACCCAACCTACACTCCAGACTTGGCGCTAAGAGATTTCTACTATTTCCTTCAGTTTTTTAACGTAGGTTATTTTTCTCAGTGGTAAAATCATTCCTTTGTGACAATAATTAACGTAAAATATCAATTACAACGTTTTAATAGTATATATCTAGCGCCGCAGGGTTGAAATTCAAAACGTCTCAGACCACCCACAAAACTGAGATATTTTGACAAATTTCCTTGGCAATTTCACGGATTTCTTTCACGATCCGAATCGCCGTGCGAACAATGCCCGACGACACCCCACACCGTCTCACCTTTCAGCCCCTCGTGCTCGATCCCGGCTTGTAATTCGGCGTGGAATACCTGCCGTTAGACCGAATTGATTTAGTGTCTAGAGGAAAAAAATAACAACGAAAAGAATAATGACCTGTCTATACGGATAAAGATGCCTGTATATCATTCGTGTTGCGTTGTTGCCTGTGTAAATGATGTACCGATCCAAAGAAAGAAAGGAAGGAACCTACGAGGGGTTAGGACAGGGTGATGTCACGTAAAATAAGATTTTTTATCGATATAGATGGTTTGTCTTCTATTGTTTGGAATAATTGCCTGTCTGATCATTCGGCTCAGTTGATAGAGATTCCAATTACATCAAATCTGCATGAAATAACAAAATTTAAAAGACATTATAGTGAAAGTAATATGAAACTATTTCAGCTGTATCTGAACGGGGAAGATTGGTATGACGTATTTCAGGCTGAAAGTTTGGATCGGGGATTTGAGGCATTTTCACACTGTTTGGAGTATTACATTGATATGTGCTTTCCCCTTAGAAAAGTAAGAATGTCCACTGAGGGTCAATTTAAACCGTGGTTGACAAGAGGTTTCAGAATGCCATCTATTACTTTAAAAGAATTGTATCGAACGAAACTATTATCCGAAGCCGAACAAGATGCTACACATTATAATGTGTACAAAAGAATTTATAGAAAGGTTATAAGAAGGATTAAACTGCTTTACAATGTGAAACAATATTTTGAATCGGAGAACAAGTCAAAAACGGAGAACAAATAATAAACAATAACATTCAAAAAAACCGCAATACAAGAACTAACAGAAGCGCCATAAGGGATGAGGATGGAATTACTTTGAAAGACAAGTATGAAATTGCTAGTTGTTTTAATAACTACTTTGTTAATCTTCCTAAGAACGTGTTGGTGAGTTCAATGGCTGCTACTAGGGTTAGACAAGTGACTCCAATTCAAAACTCTATGATATGATGGACAGTTAACCAATATGACATAATTAAAACAGTAAGGAAACTAAAAAATACAAATTCTGTGGGGCTAGATAATATTCCTTCAGTTGTACTGAAGAAGTCTATCAACTCATTAATAATACCGTTAACATATCTAGTGAATTGGTCTCTGGAAACTAGTATTTTTCCGAGGGCATTAAAAACATCAAAAGTAATTCCTGTCTTCAAGAGAGGTGACCGGATCTCCCTATCCAACTATAGACCAATAGCTATTCTACCTACGTTATCTAAATTGTTGGAGCGTATAGTGTATGAACAGATCATGTCCTTTCTTGTGCGCTTTAATATATTGAAATCATCACAATACGGGTTTCGAAGTGGTCGATCTACACACTCAGCAATCTTTGAATTTTTAAACAAGATATATGAAAACATAAACGATAATTGCAAATGTGTTGGTCTGTTTATGGATCTAAGTAAGGCTTTCGATCTGGTGGATCACGCAATACTGCTGGACAAACTTCATCACTATGGCTTGAGGGGTCGGGTGAGAGAGTAGTTGCAATCTTACTTGTTTGACCGACACCAAGTTGTACAGATTGATGAAGCAACATCTGAAAGATTAAGGATTATTTCTGGAGTGCCCCAAGGATCTGTTTTGGGTCCACTATTATTTTTAATTTTTGTTAATAATCTGCCAGATGTTTGCAGTAGCGGAAATATGGTAATGTTGCAGCTATATGGTAATGGTAATGTAATGTAAGTAATATGGTAATGATGATAGCAGCTATTTAACAGGAAATAGAAACATGCAGGGAGCCATTGAAACGGTACAGCTTCCAAGGAGACACTCAACTACTCTTGTCTACTTGGACGCTGTCCAAAGAAGTTTTACATTACATTTATGCGTCATCCGACGGGAAGTCGGCGAAAGTATGGGTGGTTGTCTGTGGATAGGGTCTCCCTATTTTTGACAAGAGAGCATATGTCGGTACCCTGAAGAACCTGAATATCGAGAGGCGAAACATATCCCCTCCAATTGAAGGAATGGGTGGGGCTTGTCTCCAGTTAAGCACTTAACAAAATATTCTTATATATATATATATATATATATATATATATATATATATATATATATATATATATATATATATATATATATATATATATATATATATATATATATATATATATCCCCTTTGTGGATCAGACCTTGACGTGGTAAAGGGGTTTGAGTAGGGCAATGAAGCATTGAGCTATGCCGTCTGGAGTCTATGCTCCTGGGAGGGTCACCGCTGGCGGACAGGTCAAAGCGGAGGCCTCAGACTAACATGATTCAAAATCTGCCAACCCGCATTGGACCAGCGTGGCAGATTACGGTCCATACCTTCAACATGGTATTTCAATATGTTGAAATATGACAGTACAACCTCAAACACGGCCCTCATTCCTCGGAGGCCAAGGGGCAACTACCTACGGCAGCGGGAAGACCTGCCCCAAGGCAGAGGGTGCTAAGAATCACCGGGTTAGATCAGGCTGCCATTGGACTTTTGACATTGCAACGTTAAATATACGGACTATGAAAACAGAGGCCCGATTGCAAGAACTGTTAATCGAACTTGACAACATACATTGGGATATTATTGGGCTCTGTGAAACACGAAGGAAGGGTGAAGAGTTAATCAAACTGGAACCAACTGGACACGTACTCTACACTCGAGTTACGGAAAATGGCCGATGTGGCGGAATTGGATTCCTCATCAATCGAAAGCTGAAGGACAGTGTGGTAAAATTTGAAAGTACATCCGACCGATTAGCCCAATGCGTCATTCAGCTGAATAAAAAGTTTAGGCTTCAAATCGTCCAAGCTTATGCACCAACTATAAGGAATTTTATGATGATGTGGCCCAGCTTTTATACAAGGAGAAATGTAGGTACAAACTCCTGATGGGTGATTTTAATGCCAGAATTGGAACAACAAGAACAGACGAAAATGCAACTGGCCCATATGGAACTGGTGAGCGAGACAATAGAGGTGACAGATTAGTTGATTTTGCTGAAGGACAAGAACTATATATTATGAATTCATTCTATAAGAAAAATATCAGCAGAAAATGGACATGGAAAAGTCCATCTGGGCTCACAGGCGAAATTGACTACATCATGACCAATGATAAAACAATATTTACCAATTGTACTGTCCTTAACAATTTTAATGTTGGAAGTGACCACCGAATGGTACGAGCAAGGGTTCGGATTGACTGTCGAAAAGAGCGCGAAAGAATGGTAAGATCAAAGAAGGGCAAGGTGGATTCTGGAAAACTGCTGGAGAGAGGAAGCGATTTTGAGATTGCTTTGTCAAACCGGTTTGCTGCGTTACAAGATCCAGAGGACGTGAAAATATCAGTTCAATATGAAGAAATCGCCAACAATGTACTTCAAACGGCTGCTTCAATAGCACCAGAGGAAAAATGTCTCAAACAAACAAAAATCTTCAGTGAGACCATTGATTTAATGAAGAAACGGCGAGCAATGAGAAATGCAGGTAGTCCTTTTGGCAGGGTCGAGTACACTGAGCTCTGCAAAACTATAAGAAAACGTATCAGAGAGGACACGCGCCGATTCAATATGCAGCTAGTGCAAAAAACCCTGGAAGAAAACAAAGGAATTAACAAAGCTAAACAGAAGCTGAGAAACAAAAGAACGCAAATATATGCTTTAAAGCGTGAGGATGGCACAGTGTGCAGGACGCGTGCCCAAATGTTAGAGATTGTCAGAAGGTTTTATTCCCAGTTATATGAAGATCAGAGCCAGTCAGGGACAGCAATACCCACGGAAGAACAATATATAATGTCAGATATCCTAGTGGAGGAAGTAACAAATGCTATAGAATTGATGAAGAACGGCAAGGCTCCAGGAAAAGATAGTGTAACGGTCGAAATGCTAAAAGCTGGTGGTCGGACGTTACATAAAACACTGGCAAAATTATACTCAAAATGCCTCAAAGAACAAAAAGTACCGGACTTATGGAAAAATGCAGAAGTGATCCTTTTACATAAAAAAGGAGCACAGGAAGATTTAAAGAACTACCGCCCAATAAGCCTCCTATCAGTGATGTACAAAGTTTTCACTAAGATAATTTCTAAAAGAATATTAAAAAAAACTGAATGACGCACAACCAAGAGAACCAGCAGGATTCAGAAGTGGATTCAGTACAATGGATCACATCCAGGTTGTACAGCAGGTCATAGAAAGGCACAACGAATACACCATGCCACTGTGCTAGGCTTTTATCGACTACGAAAAAGCATTTGATTCCATCTCAAAGCATGCGATAATGGATGCACTGCTTAGCCAAGGTGTAGAGAGAGCCTATGTAAACCTATTAGGATCGATATATGATGGAGCTACAGCCACAATTCACCTTGATGATCTTGAAGTGGGAATTAATATAGAACGAGGTGTACGGCAGGGTGACGCAATATCGCCTATTCTTTTCTCGGCTGGCCTTGAAGAAGTATTCCGTAAACTGGATTGGGAACAGGATGGTGTAAAGATCAATGGTGCAAACTTAAACCATCTTAGATTTGCAGATGATATTATTCTCATTTCACAAGACCCAGAGGAGCTGCAAAGACGCATACAAGAACTGCAAAGAGCTGGCGAACCATTTGGCTTGAAAATAAACCTGAAAAAGAGTCAGGTTATGTTCAATAACTTCGCTCAGGACAGAAGAATTTCAGTTTTAGGAAGGGATTTAGAGATTGTTGACAGCTTTATATATCTTGGGCAGAGGATTTCCATGGAGGGGAATACCGCCCGGGAGGTGGAACGGCGTGTTAAATGTGGCTGGCAGGCATTTGGTAGGCTCAACATAGTGTTTAAGAGCAGACTCCCACTTTGCCTGAAAAGAAAAGTATTCGATCAGTGCGTTCTACCCGTTATGACATACGGAAGTGAAACCTGGACACTCACATCGCAATCAATTCAAAAACTTCGGGTGGCACAGAGGGGAATGGAAAGATGTATGCTTGGCATTACCAGACGAGACAGAAAGTCCTGCCCATGGATCAGGGAACAAACAAAAGTCTGTGACATCATTGGAAGAGTAAAACAGTTGAAATGGAGATGGGCAGGCCATATAGCGAGGCGATGGGACGACAGATGGACCAAGGCAATCCTGGAGTGGATACCGCTTGATCGCAAACGTCCGCGAAGAAGACCGAAAGCACGATGGATTGATGACATCGTTAAGTATATTGGACCCGAGTGGCAGAGGAAAGCCCAGGACCGTGAAGGTTGGAAGCATGCTGAAGAGGCCTTCATCCTGCAGTGGATCGATGCGGGCTGATGATGATGATGATGATGATGATGATATATATATACTGATAAAATCGCAAATACAACAAATAGTAAAATATCTGAGCAAATGATCATTTTAATTAATGAAGTCAAATAACTTAAAATGCAATGAAACGTAAAATTAAGTGAAACTCACTCATTACTGCAAGACTGTTACTACACTAATAGAAAATTATTTTGAAACAGCAGCTGCTACTAGCCAAAAAAAAAACAAAAACTCTCGGAAACCATCACCGATAGACCCAGTGTTTGTGAAATGCAATTTTTTCGATTTCGGAGAGACTGAGGACTTCCACGTAGCATCTTCGCGCTTCGTTTGAGAATCATACTTAGTAGCACCAAGTCTCATCACCAGTTACAATCGATTCCGGGAATGTGCAGTTCCAGCTGGATGTTTTAATAGGTTCCTTGCAATATTTAACAGGGGTAATTTTTTAATCTTTATTTAAGGCGTGAGGAACAAATCGAGCACAGTTTCCGTTTGTTTAAATCTTTTATCAAAATTTCGTGAATCATGTCTCTAATCGCATTTCATTCTTCCGCTACCCATCTCACAGTCGAACTCACACCGTAGGCGCCAGCCTGGCTTTGAGTTGTCTTTCAAAGCATCACGACCGGCCTGAAATCGCTTATACTCTAATAAGCAATCATCACGATAAACTGTTTTTATCAATTCAAATATTTCTGCAAAAGTTTACCGGGTTTGAAACAAAATTTAGTATTAGCTCTTTGCCCCATCGTCTTTTGTGACGAGATAGAAAAAATACTGTCGATTCTAATGATGGCAATCTCATTTTACAGAGGAGATATGCAGGTTTCAGATTGTATGTTGTTTAAATAGATGCCGCTAGTAGTGTACTTAAAGAAAAAAAACTCAATAATGAGATCTTGTAACTGATTAAAATGAACCGTGTTTGTATAGACTTTTACATAATACCCCCGTAAAATACGGACGTTTCTCTGCACAACAATGTCTCTAATAAATCACGGACTCAATAGAGAGGAGAGACCAGAACTAATGGTCTATTTTTCACGGATTAGACGATTTGAATGATCGTTCTGGGATGGTTCAAGTTGACGTTTCGCGCGCTAAAAATAACTACATCTGCCATAGCTGTCACATAAATTCCGTTCCGTATAGCTAGGAGAAAAAAAAGAAACAAACAAGAAGCATTGTAGCTGGCGAATTTTCGGTCATCGTAATGGGTCACGGTAACTAGCTAAGGTTTGTGGAAGCCCCATTTATTTGTCGGAGATTGTTTGTATAGGGCGAAAGTAGTTTTTCTTTTGGGATTGAATTCCGTTCGTCTAAAGAATTATACACGTTTAACAACACAAAACTGATGTACACAAACAATGATTAATATCATCTTTATTTTCGACTCAACGTTTTAAAGCTTTTTCTAATGAAAGCAAAACTAAAACTTTTAATAAACTACTAGGTTGTAAACCTCTAGGGTAAACTACTAGGGTAAAACTAAGAGATTTACTACTAAATACCAAATTACCTTTTTAAAGTTCTCGACGCATGTTTCGTTAACCATGTTAGCATCATCAGGAGCTAATTTAATCTCCCTCAAGATTGAATCACCTCATGATGGCTCATAAAGGTTCCAATAGAAGAAATTATCTACTTGGGTGTAATAAAAGTAGATCAATTATCTCAAACTTCGTGAGAAAGCTACCAAGAGCAACATTCTTGGGTGTTTGCGAGGATGGAGTGTGGAGACCTCGCTACAACCACGAACTGTACAATGTATATGCCTGCTTTGGAGGAGGAGACATTGTGTCCAGTATTAAACTCAGACGGATCAGACAGGCGAGACAGGTCATCAGAACTGATGTTAATAGAATGCCTAGCAGAGTACTGTATATGAAGCCTTTAGTAAAAACGACTGGGAAGCCCATATGGAAGAGGCAGAGGATTGTAATATGCAAATTTTTCATTATTAAGCAAACAAATCACGAGCAAGCTAAAATTTATAAGATCCAATTCTTTCTGACCCGAAAATTCATTGATATAAACAGCAGAGACGATAAAGAAATTCAAAATAAGTACGCAGAAGAATTTTTGGAAATATTCTCGTATGAACATTTAAAATCAATGCCGCCAGGTGTGTCGATTAATGATTCTTAATTAAAAAAAAAAACACATTTAATTTGAGATCAAGGAAAGAAATGGTTTATTTAAAATATGCGCCATCGCTAGCTGCGCAGTTTACCCATCTCTCTGGAAATTTGTGTATGCAATATGTGTATGAAGGGTTTTAAGGAAAGTGGTAGTCGGAAGGGCTCAGGTCTGGAGAGTACAGCGGATGGGACAAGAGTTCCCAGCCAAGTGTACAAATGGTGTTTATGGAGGCTTTCGATGTGTGTGATGGGGCTTTGTCGTGCTGCAAAATTACGTTTCCGTGTGTTGTGGCCCATTCTGGTCGCTTTTCGATCAATGCGTGGTTCAAATTGATTATTTGTTGACGTTAGCGAACGATATTAACTGTTTCACCTAGTTTCAAAAGCTCATGGTACGCGACACCTTTCTGATGATTATTTTCAAAATGATTAGGTCTTGCGGTCGATGTTGATGGTTATCCTGGATCAACCCATGATTTTCTGCGTTTTGGGTTTTTGAAAAATATCCATTTTTTGTCTCCAGTTAGTAGTAGTCCTTTTCCATCTGTCTGTTATTCAGCTGATGTGGTACCTATTTTCCTGGTTTCTGGATCTTTCCCATGGAATGCGGACGATCACAAATAGCACGGCAACCATTCGTTATTGGAATTATATGTTCGTCAAATTTTTGCGTCAAAAAACATGCGCTGGTGTAAAGCATATTTCCATGGTGACTCGACACAATGTACTGAACACAGCAGACATTAACATTTCAAACAGTATGGTCAATATTGATTGAAACAGTATGACCTGGATAAAGAGAGTCAAAAATCACTCTGCCTCTTTTTTGGTAACAGAAAAGAAATTAGAAAACTAAAGCGTAAAAAAAAGCTATCACCGATCATATTTTCTTAATTTAATCTCATCAATCTCAAAATAACCCAACCTTTTCTGCTTAAGATTTAAAAAACATTCAATAAACTACTTAAATTAAAAATAAACAATTTTTTATTTACGTAAAAAAAACCGCGCTACCGACATACGGTTCGTTCATTCTTCCATCAATATGTCGACATCAGGGGCACGCCCTTATAGTCATCGACAAAGGGGCGACCGAACGACCCTCTTCACCTCCCAGGGCCGCATCTCTTTCGATGCGCCGGCATACCATATTTCAGTCATTCGCAAAATACAAACCGCCTGTCAGGCCGGATTTATTCGCCAGCGATGACTGTCAAGTTAAGCGAAATTAATATCCTTTTGCGAGCTGCTCTGCGGGGCAGACAGAAATAAAATTCCTCTTTTTGACCGCTGACCGATAAATCATTGAGACACAATGCTCCGAGAGGTGGTGGGGCAAAACTATGTAAAGGGGCCGATGAAGAAACACTTATTAGCAACAACAAACGTTTTCAGTGTGTTATTTTATTTATTATTAGTTATGTTTTTGTGTAAAAAGGGTCCTCTTATTTCATCTCGCTAGGATACACGGTTTTCCAGAAAACTGACTTTTTTAAATCGATGTGCGATTACATAGATACTGAAATGCATCTTCATAATTAAGTAGACGGCTTCCTCTTTTAACCTTTGTCTTTGACATTTCGTACAACTGGATTATTTATGCAATACAGTCTAGATTTATCATTTTTAAACTGCAAAATGACCCATTATTCGTTCGAAGATGTGGCCCTATTCTTGACGGGAGAACATATGTCGGTACCCTGAAGAGCCTGAACATCAAGAGGCGAAATATATGCTCTCCAATTGAAGGGATGGGTGGGACTCGTCCCCAGTCGAGCAGCCAACAAAATGCTCATATATATATATATATATATATATATATATATATATATATATATATATATATATATATATCCTCTTATAATTTTTGATTGTCCTCCATATTCACCTGACCGGATTCCGTGTGATGTCCGGTTATTTCCCAAATTAAAACAGATAGTGACAAGAAAGGGTTTGAACCCGAAGAGTTGAATTGACTTGAACATCTTGTTTTTAGTTTTGGATCAGTTATTGCGTAACGTCATAAGCTTTCAGCGAATGTCCTTGAAATTAAAAGTATTCTTCTTCTTATCGTACCGTCTTCAAAGGAAGGTTTGCGATCATCATGACTATTTCCACTTTGTTTACAGCTGTTCTAAAGAATTGGTCCCATATACAATTGCACCATTCAGTCGGTAGAGTTTTCAGATTTTTCTTATTCTTTCAGGCATTCCTTGTAAGTCCTTGGTATTGTCGGCCAGTTGAACTATATCATCGGCATCTTTTAAAGGGACCTTCAAATACAGCGTTTTTTTTAATTCTTGAATAAAATACATAATTTGTTAGTTTCAAAAACTCTTTATTGGTAATTGAAGCATATAGTATGACATTTAAACACTAATATCTGCCAAATGACTACCTCTTGTATTTTGGCATAACCGATCTATTTCACCAATGACTAGAATAATATTGTGCTTTAGTTCAAGAATCGATTGTGAATTGTTCTTATAGACCTGGCTCTCAGCTTTCAGCAGTTGCAACAGTGATTTTTTTAGGAATGGTAAGGTTTCTCATGAATCAATCAATTTTGTCTATTAACAGCAATAGCAATTTAGTTTATTACCATTGCCCGCAATTTCAAACCATGCTTCATCTGAAAAGCTAATTAAAAAAAAAATATCTGTTTGTTCTTTGATCCAACTGACAGATGCATAACGTTTCGAATAATCGAGTGGCTCTTGCAACATTACATGCCTTCCTCAAAGTTAAATCATTTCGTAAAATACCCCATGCTGTGGATTCACTGAGTTCCTGTGTTATTTGAACATTACATGCCTTCATCAGTGTTAAATCATTGCGTAAAATACCCCGTGTTATGGATTCACTGAGTTACTGTGTTATTTGAACATTACATGCCTTCATCAGAGCTAAATCATTTCGTAAAATATCCCGTGTTATGGATTCAATGACTTCCTGTATTATTTAAACATTACATGCCTTCATCAGAGCTAAATAATTTCGTAAAATACCCCGTGTTGTGGATTCACTGAATTCCTGTGTAATTTGAACATTACATGCCTTCATCAGTGTTAAATCATTGCGTAAAATACCCCGTGTTATGGATTCACTGAGTTACTGTGTTATTTGAACATTACATGCCTTCATCAGAGCTAAATCATTTCGTAAAATATCCCGTGTTATGGATTCAATGACTTCCTGTATTATTTAAACATTACATGCCTTCATCAGAGCTAAATAATGTCGTAAAATACCCCGTGTTGTGGATTCACTGAATTCCTGTGTAATTTGAACATTACATGCCTTCATCAGTGTTAAATCATTGCGTAAAATACCCCGTGTTATGGATTCACTGAGTTACTGTGTTATTTGAACATTACATGCCTTCATCAGAGCTAAATAATTTCGTAAAATACCCCGTGTTGTGGATTCACTGAATTCCTGTGTTATTTGAATATTACATGCCTTCATCAGAGCTAAATCATTTCGTAAAATATCCCGTGTTATGGATTCAATGACTTCCTGTATTACTTAAACATTAAATGCCTTCATCAGAGCTAAATAATTTCGTAAAATACCCCGTGTTGTGGATTCACTGAATTCCTGTGTTATTTGAATATTACATGCCTTCATCAGAGCTAAATCATTTCGTAAAATATCCCGTGTTATGGATTCAATGACTTCCTGTATTACTTAAACATTACATGCCTTCATCAGAGCTAAATAATTTCGTAAAATACCCCGTGTTGTGGATTCACTGAATTCCTGTGTTATTTGAACATTACATGCCTTCATCAGTGTTAAATCATTGCGTAAAATACCCCGTGTTATGGATTCACTGAGTTACTGTGTTATTTGAACATTACATGCCTTCATCAGAGCTAAATCATTTCGTAAAATATCCCGTGTTATGGATTCAATGACTTCCTGTATTATTTAAACATTACATGCCTTCATCAGAGCTAAATAATTTCGTAAAATACCCCGTGTTGTGGATTCACTGAATTCCTGTGTTATTTGAACATTACATGCCTTCATCAGTGTTAAATCATTGCGTAAAATACCCCGTGTTATGGATTCACTGAGTTACTGTGTTATTTGAACATTACATGCCTTCATCAGAGCTAAATCATTTCGTAAAATATCCCGTGTTATGGATTCAATGACTTCCTGTATTATTTAAACATTACATGCCTTCATCAGAGCTAAATAATTTCGTAAAATACCCCGTGTTGTGGATTCACTGAATTCCTGTGTTATTTGAACATTACATGCCTTCATCAGTGTTAAATCATTGCGTAAAATACCCCGTGTTATGGATTCACTGAGTTACTGTGTTATTTGAACATTACATGCCTTCATCAGAGCTAAATCATTTCGTAAAATATCCCGTGTTATGGATTCAATGACTTCCTGTATTATTTAAACATTACATGCCTTCATCAGAGCTAAATCATTTCGTAAAATACCCCATGCTGTGGATTCACGGAGTTCCTGTGTTATTTGAACATTACATGCCTTCATCAGTGTTAAATCATTGCGTAAAATACCCCGTGTTATGGATTCACTGAGTTACTGTGTTATTTGAACATTAGATG
The DNA here is from genome assembly GCA_031761425.1 of Cosmopolites sordidus. Lineage (NCBI taxonomy): Eukaryota > Metazoa > Arthropoda > Insecta > Coleoptera > Curculionidae > Cosmopolites > Cosmopolites sordidus. The sequence goes on along the minus strand of JARFXV010000563.1, from coordinate 1,601,147 downwards.
TCTTCACCAGAGCTAAATCATTTCGCAAAATACCCCATACTGTGGATTCACTGAGTTCCTGTGTTATTTTAACAATACATACCTTCATCAGTGCTAAATCATTTTGTAAAATACCACGTGTTATGGATTCGCTGAGTTTCAGTGTTATTTGCACATTACATGCGATCATCAGAGCTAAATTATTTCGTAAAATACCTCATGCTGTGGATTCACTGAGTTCCTGTATTATTTGAACATTACATGCCTTCATCAGAGCTAAATAATTTCGAAAAATACCCCATGTTGTGTTGTGGATTCACAAAGCTCAAATTGTTGTAAACGTCGACCAATGGACATTTCTGAATCTTCAGCAATAATTTCAAATACCAAATCAATATTCTCTTATGTACGGCCACTACGACTATATATTACTCTTCTATCTTCCACCAAACCAGTTTCTTAACATTTTTGAATAATTAGATTGATAATGCTTTCAGATAGACGATTGTGTAAACCGTAAATATCACGTAAGTTTCTAAAAATATTTTTCACTAAACAGCCATTCTGTTTATTGTGTATGACTTTATTTTTATAATCGTCATACATTACACTTCTGAAATGAGACTAGACCTGAGTAAATGCACAACGCCATCTGAGTTTTATTGTTGTTATTAATAGAAACTCAATGGATGTTTCTCCTCGAAATAATAATCTATGAAAATACATTGAAAAGGGTCGGTAAGAGGATGCACCCCTGTAACAACAAACAGACATATCTGGTTGTGAATTTCTGAAGGCCAAGAAAAAAACCAAAACCAAAAACGCAAATAACGGAAAGACAAGGACACGATACCAGCGGACAAGAAAATTTTACCAGAATATTAAGACAGTAAAAAGCTTCACCCTAGAGAGACCTTGATCAAGGACGCATATGGTGAAAATTTAACCAACATGGTGAGCGTACTAGAGAGGTGCAACAAATATTTTGAAACGCTGTTAAACGGAACCACTAGAGAAGATCATAATGGTAAACCACAGCTATAAAGTCTGCCCAGCCGCAAGTAGAAGTACCATGACAACATAATCAACATCTGAAATAGTAGCCTGCAGAGTTAAAGGAGGTTAAAGCAGGCTCACTGACAGGCTGTAGCACCATAAGTAAAAGAAAAAGACAAACAATTTTTCATTGATATTACAAAATATTAATAATAACATTATTACAGAAACTAATAAAATATAAGTAAATACAATAATTATAATGGAGTTTAGCATAAATAAAATCGTCATAAATCAATCATTTATCGTGTCCAATCAATTTCTAGAAAGTATAACATTAAATTAACATTAATCCACTATTGATCATAGTTGTTTTATCGAACAAGGCAATAAAAATAATCATTAATTTTAACAGATTGATCATAAATCAACCCCTGATAAAGCTCACATTTATATTTATTCAAACGCCACATTTCCTTTTAATTTTAAACACGAGCAAACGTAAAAATGTCATAGAAATGATCATAAATTATCTTTCGATCAAATATATTTATATTTATGAATTGGCTTTTAGTTTTAACAATATAATCATTAGACGTGTTTCTCTTTTTACAATCTTTCAATTAAGGCTTTTTAAATTACTTAAGAATATTCCTATTCTAACAGTATTAGAAACGTACGTGGCTCTGTGTGTGAATATAAAGAAGAAATTTGTGGTTTATGAATGGCGATTGATGAAATACAATAAAACCCAATAAATAATATTATAAACCATACACACTAAACTCAAAGGGATTTACTATTAAAAATCACTTGTTTTTTAATTCCTGACGCAGTCAATCATCTTATACTCTTATCTTATACATGATCATTTATTATTATTATTATTCACGTATGGGCCCTGGTGGACCACGCGAAGTACAATTAGAGGCGTTTGTTGTCGTTAGCCTTGGTTGGTTTTCAGATCTAGTCCTAGTTCTTTCAAAATTTGGAATAAAGATTCGCGGTCAATAGAATCATATGCTTTTTTGAAATCCACAGATGTACAGACGAGATTTTTATTGTACAGTTTTTGATGTGTTAGGATCAACTTTAGATTCAGGATCTGTTCAGGGCAGGATCTGCCCTGACGAAAACCTGTTTGATATTCACCAATTTTAGGTTCTAACTGTCCCTGTGCTCTGTCTAGTAGACATTGAGATAGAATCTTGTAACAAACTGGGAGAAGACATATCCCTCTGTAGTTGTTTACATCCATTATATCTCGTTTCTTGTGTAGTGGATAGATTAGAGCATCTTTCCAATCTTCCGGAATCCGTTCGGTTCGCCAAACTTCTTGCAGAATTTTGGTTATTTCCTTGATTGTACCTGGGCCAATAATCATTTAAGTATACTCAAAATATCGTAAATTGCATGCTCTATAATTACATGTTTACAGAATATATTTATATAGCACTGGACGGACTGTAGATTTTTTTGAATGTAATATTAGCCCTATCGGAATAATTGAGAAATGTGCATCTCACACTACGCCTAGTAAAATATTATAATAATAATTTATGTATACTCAAAATATCACAAATTTTACGCTCTATAGTTATGTTTCCACACAATATGTTTATATAGCACCGAACAGCCCGTAGGCTTTTTTGAATGTAATATTAGCCTTTTCAAAAATTCAAAATTCAAAAAAGTCAATAATTGAAAAATGCGCATCTTATGCCACGCCTAGTAAAATATTATAATGATCATTTAAGTATACTTGAAATGTCGTAAATTTCATGCTCTATAGTTATGTGTTTACAGAATATGGTTATGTAGCACTGGACAGACTGTAGGATTTTTTAAATGTAATATTAACCTTGCCAAAAAACTAAAAAATGCGCATCTCATACCACGCATAATAAAATATTAAGATGATCATTTATGTATACTCAAATTGTCCCAAATTTCACGCTCTACAATTATATTTTCACAGAATATGTTTATATAGTACCGAACAAACCGTAGGATTGTTTAAATATAATATTAGCTTTGTCGGAAAAATTGAAAAATGCGCATCTTATGCCACGCCTAGTGAAATATTATTATCATTTAAGTATACTCAAAATGTTGCAAATTTCATGCTCTATAGTTATATATTTACAGGATATGTTTATATAGCACTGGACAGACTGTGGGATTTTTTGAATGTAATATTAGCCTTGCCGAAAAAATTGGAACATGCGCATCTCATACCATGCCTAATAAAATATTATAATGATCAGCTATGCATACTCAAAATATCGCAAATTTTAGGCTCTACAATTATATTTCCATAGAATATGTTTATACAGGGTGTTAGGTAAACATGCGGCAAAAATTCAAGGTGTTATTCCGTGACTTATTCTAAGAATATTTTGTTGTATGATGATTTTTGAGAAACTCCTTTGTTTCGAAGATACAGTGTGAACAAAATTTACGACATTAACAACATTTTATTATCAAAAAGTACATGTAAAGTTGCTCAATCTACAATAAATGTTCGAAATGACTTCCTCCAGCCTTGATACAAGCATTCAATCTTCTCGTCATTGACTGCCGAACTCTTTCAAACACACCAGGGTCGTTTCTAATTGAGTTATACCCAGCAATTATCCGATTTCGCAAATCATCCTAATTCTTCAATGGAGTAGCGTAAACTAATGACTTCAGATATCCCCAGAAGAAATAATCCAGGAGGTTTAAGTCCGAGCATCGACCAGACCATGCGTGTGGCCCACTTCGACCAAACCAGCGATATCCGTATGTTGCTGTTAAAAAATCATGAGCAACCAAAGTAAAATGTGGTGGTGCACCATCCTGCATAAACCACATTTCATACCTTGTTGCCAATGGTACATCTTCCAGAAACTCAGGCAGCGATGCTTCCAAAAAGTTGTGATACACCTCGCCAGTAAGTCTTTGTGATAGAAATACCGGTCCAATTAGATAGTCACCTACAATTCCAACCCAAACATTCAACGAGAACTGATGTTGAAAACTATCTTCGCATATCTCATGCGGATTTTCATCTGCCCACACATGGTTATTATGAAAATTCCTTATTGCATTTCTTGCGAAAGTGGCTTCATCGGTGAAAAGAATTTGTGTCAGGAATAGAGGGATGTGAAGTAAAGTTTGCAATATCCATTGACATAATGTAATACGTGGAGGAAAATCAATAGGTAGTAGTGCCTGAACGCGTTGAATGTGGTATGGATAGAACAAATTGTCCTTAAGAATTTTCCAAACTGTCCAGTGGCTCACATTCAAAGTATTTAAATTTTTTCCGCTATCATATCCAGCACATTCTGTTCCAATTATACCGTTCTTACCATCAGTGATCTTCCTGATCCTACAGTTCGGTTCAATGTGCCTGTTTCACGAAGACGTCGATGAATGTTTTCGAAGATTTTTCGGTCGGGGACATTACGGGCTGGAAATCGTTTACTGTACAATCGCCTAGCTTGTAATGCATTGCCATCAGCAAGTCCATACATGAACTGCATGTCAGTCATCTCGGAGTTTATATACTATACTACTATAATCATACTCAGAGTTTATATAGAGGACTTCACTCACTATTTAAGACACGTCAAACAGCCAAACGTCACTCAATCTATGTAAACAAATGCGACCGATGAAATCCACTTACTAGATAAAACAGCCGTTCCAAAAACAATTTTTTGTACTTGATAAACTCATTGACGTACACCCTACTTTTATTTCCATCAATGATTTCAACAAATATCGAATATGTTTGTCGCAAATTTTGTTGGCCCTGTATCTTCGAAACAAAGAGGTTTTTCAAAAATCATCATAGGGCAAAATATTCTTAGAATAGGACAAGGACTAACCCCTTGAATTTTTGCCGCATGTTTAGCTAACACCCTGTATAGCACCAACCGGACCGTAGGATTATATGAATGTAACATTAGAATGTCGGAAAATTGAAAAAGGCGCATCTTATACATCTGTAGTAAAATATAATATTGATTATTTATGTATAGTCAAAATATTGCGTAATAATTTTTGCGTTCTACTATTATATTTCCACAAAATATGTTTATATAGCTGATAGCAGTAGACAGACCATAGGATTTTTTATTGTAATATAAGCCTGGTCGGAAAAATTTTAAAAACCGCATCTCGTGTCACGCCTAGTAAAATATTATAATGACCATTTATGTATACTCAAAATGTCCCAAATTTCACACTCTGCAATTATATTTCCACAGAATATGTTTATGTAATACCGAAAAGGCCATAGGATTATTTGAATGTAATATTAGTTGTTATTGTTGTTAGATGTTAGAGTAAAAGAGCATAAAAACCTTCTTAGAAAGGGCGATTTTAATAAATCTAGAATTTGTCAACACGCATGGGAATTGGGTCATAAAATCAATGGGAATAATTCCAAAACGGTATTAAAAGAATCGGTAACAAAATACAGAAGATTAAAAGAAACCGCTAGAATTAATTTAAATAAAAATAACTGTATTGCTATGCCTTCGGTAGATTTAAATTCATTATGGTTCCCGATTCTAAAGAATACAATTAAACACATTTAAATATTTGAATACACATTCAGTACAATAAACAATCACACAGTAAACATTACCTATATATATTTTTTGGTAGTATGTCACTGTCATGAAACTCTATTGTTGTCAATGTAAGTATAGTTTACATATACAAAAAATATATTTACTTTCACTTAATAATTTATATATTACAAATTAATATAATTTATTTTTTAGTTTAGTTTTGAAAACGGGGGACAGTACCCTCCGAAACGTTAACGTTAAAAGTTTGTACATTTTTTTATAACATTTTTATATCTTTAAAATTTTGTTCGTTGGGCAAATGTATTGCAAAAAAGAATCAGTGAGAAATTTGTCTCCGTTTGGTTTTTTGTTTTTACCCAGTGATTCTTTCTTTAAATAAGAACAGGTATTTTTGATATTTTTTGAGTTTTAGATAGTGGCGAAAAACCCAAATAAAAGAAAAAAATATATGAACACGCCACAATCATTCAGACATTATTTAATATTAGCCTTGTCGGAAAAATTGTTAGGAAAAGGTTAGGATGACAATTATATTCATATTACTTTTATTTTTATTATATTTACAACATTATATCTATAACATTACATTTATTTTTATATTAAGTTTGGGGTAAATGTTAATTTTGATTTCTTTTAATTCTTTTACATTTTACGGATGCATTTTTTAAATAATTAACATACCCCATGAGTTTGTTTATATTTTTTAGCCACTTTTATTTTACCTACAAAAAACATTGTTTAGAGATTATAATCTCAAATGAATGCTACATCATGAGCTGTTACATTAAAAATTAAAAGGTTTAAAATTCCCTGATTACATGATTTTTGTACACAACTGATTGGGTCAGGATATTCTGTTGTTAGGCCACTCTCTCCTTCGAAATGAACTGAACAAATATACGTATGTTTGTTAATATGATCAATCAGTTGGAATCGACCATCACCTCGTCCACATTTCTTAACTCACAAATCACATTTGGTACACTTTAAATATATTTTTATAAGTTTTTGTTTCGTTGATTTAATAAGTTCTCGACGATATTGAAGACAGGGCTTTGGAAAACTAATAAGGTAACATAAATGCTCCTAAAATGATTTAGTACATGTATCGCTGCGACATATCCCATAACAACGTTTTTTTTTGTTCCTTTTTTTACTGATAACATTACATATTTTTATTAAAATACTTGCATAAAACTGTACTATTGATAGTGAATTAATAATTAACTATATATTTTAACCACGTAAAAATCCTATTGGGTGATTTCAACGCCCAACTAGGGAAAGAAAAAAAAATACAGGAAAACAGTTGGCAGTTGTCCAGCTCATAAATGGACTAACCATAATGGTAGAAGATTGGTTGAACTATGTTCGCAGTTTAATCTAAAAATAATGTTAACCCATTTTAAGAAGAAAATAACAAAACAAAAGACATGGAGGTGCCCAAACACGTACATGGGTGAATTTCAAATTGACCATGTTGCCATTTCGTACCCCAATTATAAAGATATTTTGAATGTTCAAGTCAGGAAAGGAGCTAACATAGACACGGATCACTACTTGACTAGAATCAAACTTAGTTTAAAACCTCGAAAACTTATTCAAAAGAGACTGCTAATATCAACGTTCGACCCAGCGAAAATAAAATCAGCCCTAACAGAAGAGCTTGATAAACAACCAGCACAGAACTGGCAAGAATTGAAACAAAAATTTATTAAAACAGCCTTAAAGTTGATCCCTTTACAAAAACGTAGAAAACATCCGTGGTGGGATGAAGTTTGCGAGCAAGCAGTATTAAGCCGAAGTAAAGCATTCAAAGATTGGAACAGTCAAAAAACAGCAATAAACTATAACATATTTTTGGAAGTAAGAAAAGAAACATCGAAGCTAATTAGACAAACTAAAAGAAAATATGAAATCAACTTAATGAAATAGAAAAAGATTTCCAAAAAAATAATACCCAAAACTTTTACAAAACATTTAAAACTAAATTAACAGGCTATCAACCCCAAAGTCTTTGCTTTCAAAGGGAAAACGGACAATTAGCTCTAAATAACCAAGACAATTGCAAAGAAATTGCGAAATATTTTGAACATATACTAAACTGTCCTGAGCCTTTAAAAAAATCCCAACACTAAACCCTAAACAAACAAACCCAGATTCATTACCACCGAATGAAGATTAAGTAATTAGGCAAATCAAGCGACTTAAAAATAACAAAGCTTCTGGTGAAGATGGAATCACTGCAGAACTTTTGAAATTCGCTGGTCCAGGTACAATCAAGGAAATAACCAAAATTCTACAAGAAGTTTGACCAACCGAACGGTTTCCGGAAGATTGGAAAGATGCTCTAATCCATCCACTACACTAGAAAGGAGATAGAACGGATGTAAACAACTATAGAGGGATATCTCTTTTCCCTAAAATTCAGATCCTGCCCTGAACAGATCCTGAATCTAAGTTGATCCTAAGACATCAAAAACTATACAATAAAAGCATATGATTCTATTGACCGCGAATCTTTATTCCGAATCTTGAAAGAACAAGGACGAGATCTGAAAACGATGGCAATTATTAAAGCAACATTAACTAACACAAGGTCAAAAGTTAAATTCATGGGTGACATCTCAGAGCCCTTCGAAATTAAAACTGGAGTGAGACAAGGGGATGGGCTCTCGCCACTCTTATTTAACTGTGTTCTAGAAAAAGTAATACAGGAGTGGCGTGAAAAAAAGTCGGCCCTAAATATTGACCAGCCCATTAAACTGGGGAGAACTAATATCAAAATTGATTGACTGGCGTTTGCTGATAATCTAGCAATTTTGGCTCAAGATATATTAACGGCATAGAAACAGATTGAAATCCTAAATAAACAGCAAAAAAGGTAGGACTCCAAATTTCCTTTGAAAAGACACAATACATGACCTGCAACAGACTAAGAACATCATTTCTAAAACCAAAATATGGTATCAGACGAGTCTCTCAATTCAAATATTTGGGTGAAATAATCATGGAAAATGGGTTGGAAAAAGCGGCCAATAAGGCTAGATGTCAAAAAATGGAAACGGCATTGAGACTTACACAAAATATTTACAACAAAAAATGCCTATCTAAAAACACAAAACTGAAACATTACAACACAGTTATTAAGCCAGAAAGTCTATATGGGGCTGAAACGCTCATTTTGAATAGAAAGAGAGACATCGAGGACATTGAAAAGAAGGAAAGAAAAATCATAAGAAAAATCTTAGGCCCCAAACAAATAAATACAACAACATACCGACTTATATACTTATACACAGATATACATAGCGATATGAGAAAAAAGAAGTAGAGCTAATGTACAAATAATTAAATGGATTACTGCAATTATAGAGGACCTAAGATCAGCAAATATTACACAAAGTGAAATTCAGGATAGAGGCTGTTTCAGACACAAGGTTTACGTTTGGAAGGTTGGCCAGAGAGAAAAATGTAAGAAGACTGGAACAACTTGGTCTGACGAAAGGAAAAAAGGCTCATAGCGAAAGAATGAAATTAGTAGGGGCGCAAAGGAAGGCTAACAACAACAAACACCTCTACTTGTACTTTGCATGGTCCACCAGGGCCCATACGTGAATAATAATAATAATAATAATAAAAACAAATATATATTTTTTGTTGATTACATTGAAAACATAATATTAACAGCTTATACACGCATAAAGTGCCCGAAAAACATGACGGAAGTTGGGGCATGCGCACAAAAAATTTTCAACTGTGAAAAGCCCTATTAGCCTTGTCGGAAAAATTAAAAAATGTCCATCTTATTCCACGCCTACTCAAAATGTCGCGCGTTATAACTATCATACATTACGCTTCTGGAAAGAGCCTAGACTTAGTCAAATTCACAACGCCATAAGTGTTTTATTCAAAAATTTAAAAAAAAAACACTCAGTTTGAAAGATTTGTTACAAAGAAATCAATAAATCGTCTCTAAGAACACTAGGTCAAGCGTATCTGGATGGGTAAATACGGCAAACGATAAACCTACATCTCGTGCGCACTCATGACGAAAATAATCTCCACAAAACTGCAGTCAAAAAGCAGACTGGACGGCGTGTACGAATTCTGTATATCCCGACGGACCTAAAATGCCCATCACACGGAAAACCATGCAAATCTAAGCTGGGTTATTTGAGCCACCCATAATTGTTCAGCAAAATTAATAGCCATGCTTGAGGTCATGTTTTTTATCTTAATGAAGATAAGTAATTTTATTTTTAATGCATAATAATAAACAAAAATTAAACAATAAAATTAAATAATGAATTAATTTTGTTTGGCATTAAATAACAGATGGACCATGACCATTAGTATAATTCAAATCAATTTAGAAGGATACAGCATTTTCGTTAAAGTAAACTCGGAAGATATGTTTTACACACGGCCATAACTCATTATCACCCAATAAATCATTATTTGGCTTTAATGACGTGAAAATATCAGGACAGTATCGGAATAATAAATTAGTGTCTCTGTCAATATCCGTAAGAGATAAAAACAAAGACCGTAGACGCGTTGACAGCTGCCAGGTCTTGATATCTTAACCAGTTTCATTACGAAATCTTCTCCATATTAATCAAGCAGTAACCGGACGACTAATATCTCACTGTTTTCCGATGCAGTGTCACGGCTGTCTCGAAAATAAACAAGCTGCCTTGAATTACCACCGGTAATTTACCAACCATTATGTGGTAATTATCATGTTACATAGCTGAAAGAGCGTTAAAGTTTTGATATCATTGCCACTTAGTGGGACTGAGCTAAAAGGTTTCGGATTCGAACACCTAATTTACATAGAACCGATGAGTGAGACTGGGTAGAGTACACTGAAGATCAGAAATTTAGAGATAAATAAAGCGGGTTTTTATTTATTTATTTAAATATATCCCCTTAAAATTCATTAGGATCGTTAGATAAACCCTGATATTTTTATAGTTAATAGTCAATATTAAACTTGTGCAAGAATCTTCGTATTTGGGAAGCAAACTTAATGAAAACAACATCACGGCATCACGAAAACAACATACTCATCCCCTGCATTCTGTCCTAAGGTTTAAACTTATTCAAAAAAACAAGAAAATTAGGATCTATAAAACACACATTCTGTTCACTCCCTTATTGCTGCAAAACGTGGACCTTTAGGACTGAAAGAATGGAGGAAAAAAGGAACGAAGAAATGAAGGAAAGTATGAAGGAATGAAAAAACGAAAGAATGAAGAAACGAAGACACGAAGGAACAAAGGAACAAAGGAACGAAGTAAGGAAGGAACGAAGGAACGAAAGAATGAAGGAATGAAGATATAAAGCAATGAAGGAATGAACTAATGAAGGAATAAAGGAATGAAGAAATGAAGGAATGAAGGAATGAAGAGAGGAAGGAAGGAAGCGAGCTGTTTCCAGATAACCGGATCATTAATTCGGAAAAATATTGTTCACATTTAACTGAATTAAAGAGCGAGAAGTCGACTAGAAGGCTGCAAAAGGGCCATTGAGTTCTATCGAATCAATGCTAGACCATACGTGTCCTTGACCACCCAACACAAACTTTTATAAATTCACTGAGATATTTTGAAGAAGAACGAAGGAATGAAGAAATGAAGGAATAAAGGAATAAAGGAATGAAGGAATAAAGGAATGAAGGAATAAAGGAATAAAGAAATGAAGGAATGAAGAGAGGAAGGAAGGAAGCGAGCTGTTTCCAGATAACCGGATCATTAATTCGGAAAAATACTGTTCACATTTAAGTGGATTAAAAAGCGAGAAGCAAAAGGGCTATTGAGTTCCATCGAAGCAATGCTAGACCATACGTGTCCTTGACCACCCAACACAAACTTTTATAAATTCACTGAGATATTTTGAAGAAGAACGAAGGAATGAAGGAATGAAGAAATGAAGGAATAAAGGAATAAAGGAATGAAGGAATAAAGGAATCAAAAAATGAAGGCATAAAGGAATGAAGGAATGAAGGAATGCGGGAATTAAGGAATGAAGGAATGAAGGAATGAAGGAATGAAGAAATGAAGGAATGACGGAATGAAGAAATAAAGGAATGAAGGAATGGAGGAAATAAGGAACGAAGAAATGAAGGAAGGAAGGTAGGAAATGAGGAACGAAGGAGCAAAGGAATGAAGGAACGAGGGAACGAAGGAACAAAATAACGAAAGAACGAAGGAACTAAGAAACGACTGCACGAAGGAATGAAGGAAAGAAGGATCGCAGAAACGAAGGAACAAAGGAACAAAGGAACGGAGGAAACAAGGAAAGAAGGAACAAAGGAACGAAGGAACGAAAGAATGAAGGAATGAAAGAATGAAGAAATGAAGCAATGAACGAATGAAGGAATGAAGGAATGAAGATATGAAGGAATGAAGGAATAAAGAAATAAAGGAATGAAGGAATGAAGAGAGAAAGAAAGGAAGGAAGCCAGCTGTTTCCACTTCACTGAGATGTTTTGAAGGAGAATGAAGGAATGAAGGAATGAAGGAATGAAGGAATGAAGGAATGAAGGACTGAAGGAATGGAGGAAAGAAGGAACGAAGAAATGAAGGAAGAAAGGTAGGAAAGAAGGAACGAAGGAACGAAGGAGCGAAGGAATGAAGGAATGAGGGAACGAAGGAACGAAAAAACGAAAGAACGAAGGAACGAAGAAACGAAGGAACGAAGAAACGTATGAACGAAGGAACGAAGAAACGAAGAAACGAAGGAAAGAAGGAACGAAGGAACAAAAGAATAAAGGAATGAAGGAATGAAGAAATGAAGTAATGAAGGAATGAACGAATGAAGGAATGAAGGAATGAGGTTATGAAGGCATGAAGGAATAAAGAAATGAAGGAATAAAGGAATGAAGAGGGAACGAAGGAAGTGAGCTGTTTTCAGATCACCGGATCATTAATTCGGAAAAATATTGTTTACATTTAAGTGGATTAAAAAGCGAGAAGTCGACTAGAAGGCAGCAAAAGGGCCATTGAGTTCTATCGAGGCAATGCTTGGCCATACGTGTACTTGACCACCCAACACAAACTTTTACAACTTCACTGACATGTTTTGGCCCATCCGCCGTGTTCTCCCGAGCCTGTACCCTCCGATTGCCATTTATTTAAATCGTTTCAAAGCAGCTTAGATGCTAAAAATTTTAATTCCCTAGAAAACTTGAAAAATTTCGTAGATCAATTTCGTAGTCAGAAACCTCAGAATTTCTATGAATGCCGGAGTATGTAGCCACGTTTATTAAATACAAGTTTATCAAATACAATGGCACATGCTGTACAGGGTGTGAGCGTGTTACTTTTGTAAATTTAACTAAGGATTCTTTACAAACTTCTTTCTTGAACAAATAGTGTCATTAAAACATGCATCCAAAATCCGCGAAAAAACCGCGTAGAACTTTATTTTATTTTATAGCATTTGCAACGAAAAATCAAAGTCAATTCATAGATCGTTTTATTAATTTTTATGTTCACTATTTGTGTCTAGGTAAGCCTGACACCATTCTAACGTATTTTCCCGAACAGGTTTGAAAAGTCCTGCTATATTCCTAATCCAGTTAGCGTCAACTTCCCCATGTATAAGATGTATATTGTGAATTTTCATCAAAAAAATGGGACGAACTTTTGCATCAACCTAATAGTTCTGTTTAGTTCCAGTCACTCTAAAACTTCGAACTCGTAGGCTGGAACATGTACGAAGGTCAACTGACAAACAAAGAGAGTTTGTTGTTGTTTTTCTTTTAAAAATATAACACAACACCTCATGGTATTATCGTCATTCCGGTTAACAGGCCTTTTAGCACTCAATTGAGAACAATTCCCATCAAAAGGACGGTAATTAATCTTTGAGTAGTACTCGTTGGTACCACAATGTTTACTTACTTAAACGTCACTGATCACGGGAATATTCATCGATCTTCTTGTGCTCTCTTGTGGTGTTTTCTTGTCGTGTCCGAGATGAATTTTCCAGGAATTAATCCGGCTAAACCGCGAGTTAAACGCCCGGAAAGACCTCGGTAACGATTAGGGAGCCCCCTGGGACCGATTCAAGGAAACATCATTGTCCTGCGGTTACAAACGCCAACCGAAAATAATTCAGGTGGTAATTATCCTTTGGGGCGACTATTTATATATAAAATTAATTTTTTAAACAGAAATATTTAGTAAATAAATTTTATTTTTGTATAATTCCCTGTCATCTCAATACTTTTGTATCAACGATAATCAAAAGCTTCTGAATCTTAATAAAACTCAGAAATGTTTAATATTAACAACCACTATAGTTTGAACATCGTCGTCTGCAAAATAAATGAATTACTGCGTTCAGAACCTCCAGTATCGAATCTGTTCAACCGAGATTTGAAAACAAAAAGAAATTATTATAATGCTAAATCTGGGGAATACGGAGGATAAATTTGGAAGACACAATAATTCCCTATTATCTCACTACTTCTGGATCAATGATAATCGAAAGCTTCTAGATCTTGATAACATTCAGATATGTTTAATATAAATAACTACTATACTTTGAACAGCGTCGTCTGTAAAGGAAATTAATTATAGCCTTCAGAATCTCCAGTATCGAGTCTGTCTGAGATCTGAAAACAAAAAGAAAATATTTAGTGATAAATCAGGGAGAATACGGAGGATAATTTGGATCAGTCTCTAATTCCCTTTCTTGATTTAGCTCAATAATTAAATATCACCATTTCCCATCTAGTCATAACTAGTAACATGGCAATAAAATATTCAATAATTTGTAATTTTAAAAAATTTACACGTTGTGTAAATTGTATAGTGCTAACCAAAACGTTAATTTCCGATTTGTTTTTTAGTTTTGGCGTAAAAAAATTGGAGTGACAACATTACGTAAGGGTATAAACCTTTCAAATAATAGACAGATTTGTCTAATAGAAATGAAAAAGAGCTTTTAACATGCTTCTAGCCTGTTTCGTATTCTCTTAGTAAAGAGGTATAAAGGGTCTACTATTAGTAATGACAGAACTTGGCGACCATATTTGTTTAGCGATTTTTGACATCTCTTGTCAGTTATTTTTCGAAAGATGTGTAATTAATTCATGGCTCATTTCACGTTAGGAAAACGTTAGGAACTTGTCCAGTTTTATTCATGCTACTCAACGAGCAATTTAGGTTGTGGTCTGAACAGGCTATTGATCGTGTTATTAGAAAATTCGAAAGTGGACTTACTCTCCACAATAGTGTGATGCCTGTGCGACAAAAAAGTCAGAAGTGCTAAGAATATTGTCACCGTTCAAGCAAATGTAGCCCGAAAATGACAACGTCTCGGTTGCGCGCCGCTCGTAAGAATTAGGCCTCTCGCCAATAACAACCTGGCAATTTTTTAGGCTTGCATCTATATAAGATGGTACTGGCACAAGAACTAAAGCCAACCGACCATCGTATTCGTCGTGAATTTTCCTATTGGGCCCTCGAAATGATGGAAACCGACAACGAATTTCATTGCAAAATCATCTTCTCTGATGAGGCTTATTACCAACAAAATTGATACATTAGAGTCCTTTGCATCCGCAATATATCACAGTTTGGTATGGATTTTCGCATGGATGAGTCATAGGTCCTTATTTCTTTAAAAATGGAGAGGAGACACCTTTACTATCAATACCGAGCTCTACAAGGCAATGCTGATTTTTCCCCCCGGAATTTGGTGAAATCGATGTGGATCATCTTTATTTTCAACAAGCCCAATTTCACGAAAAACTTAACTTCTTTAGATTATTTTCTCCGGGAACATGTAAAAACACAAGTTTACGACAATAAACTCGGGATTATTGGCGACTTGGAAACTAATCGAAATTTTGCGCGAGCGGATCTTTATCTGCAAAAAGAACTATGGCGGCCATTTGAGTGAAATCTTGCATCTCTGCATCGCTTAAGCAACCTGGACCGACTTTGAGCAAAAAATGTGTTTTTATTTAATTTTGAAGTTCCTTATCATTCTTATGAGTAGACCCTTTATTGTACGATTAATATTTTCTTAAAAATTACTGAATATGAATCCTGGAATATTAAATCCTTGTTGGATATCTATTGTGCACACGTTCAACCCCATTTACGAAGAGTGTCGTCTAGCAAAAGAGTCGGGCTTTTTCACTCTCACCTATTGTATCCTCTCCACTGTCCCCACCGTTCGGGCAGGTCTTATCACTGTCTCTGCTCTAGTTTGAAGAAATCCATCATAAAGGGCTATTTTGTTTCTTTCATTCATCCAGTTTAAAACGTTTTCCATGGCCAGCCTTACATTATTGCAGGTAATCATGGTCAATATGGTGGTATTTTACAGAAATTCTGCACTATGAGGCACTGAATCCTAATGAAACCCTAGATGCTGAATATCATTATGCTCAGCTTGATGGACTAAACATGTCTTTGATTTAAAAACGTTTAAGACTGAATAGTAGTACAGTTGAATGCAATAGAACACAATAAAACAGGTGAACACAAGGAAAGAATAGAACAAATATTCTGCAGCCTCATAGTACCAGAACCATCCAAGAAAAATTCCAGAGTTAGGCTGGGAAGTACTTCCTTACCCATCTTACTTTCCTGATACAGCATTGCATCATCAGATTACAATCTTTTCCAATTTATGGAACATTTTTTTTCTAGAAAAATAATTCCTGCTACTACAACAATCTAAACTGCACTCGAAGAAGTTTACTTCAAAGAGAAATTTTATCAGAGACTGGGAAAAGAATGTCAATAACAAAAATGATTACAAAAACAGATTAACTGGAAAAAAAACAAGTTTAATATGAGAAAAAGGTAAAAAATGGTTTCGATATCGGCGAATGCCGCTTCAATAACGCTCTCAATGATGCGACGTTTGGATGTCTGGATTTGTTAGCGACCCTTTCAACTACGCTCCATACAGAGAAGTCCAAAGGATTTAAATCTGGGCTGTTGGAAGGCTACAATTCTTTGGGTCAAAACATGTCGACGTTGTTCCACAGCTAATTTTGAACCAAATTACTTGTCTGGGCGGCCGCACCGTCCTGTTGGAAAACATACGGCTTTCTAGCCGACACAGTTTCCATCCATGGCTTCATTACATGAGTTTTGATCATTACATTACAAACATGACCTGCTTTTGTGATATTTTCCTATTAAAAGCATATGTTTCACTTTAATTGTGCAAGACTTGTAGAGGAGGTCCATACATAGTGTCATCTCTCACACCGACAATCAATGACAATTTTAGGATCGACGCTCCTGGATCCTCAAATTCTGAGACCGTTGAATGATGTGGGACGTCCTGGCAACGCGCTCCTCGTGAGTGAGTGAGTTTTCCTTGTCGGTGTTGCAAATCCCTTGTTGCTCTTTTCCGACTCGTTATACTTCGCGACGACATCATACATAGTGGATCTCGGATACCTGAAAAACCGAATGATTTCTGTCGTAGAGCACCCCGCGAACACTTGATAATCGCGGCTCTTCGGTTATACTCTACACTTCACAGGCGTAGCCGGGGGGGGGGGGGGGGGGGTAGCCAAATATTACCTAATATTATACCGAAATAATACGAGGAATGAAGAGAGTTAAATTATTACATTTGAATTTAATATATATCCGAACTCGTGAACGAACTAACCCCCCCCCCCCCCCCCCCCCAACTAAATCCTGGCTACGCTCGTGCTACATTTTGTTTCGACATTGCGACTGTTTCGAGGTTATGACTGTTTAGTACATGCGTCAAGGTATTTGAATGCCAATCGCGCGACTTCAGCAAGTGGTATAGAACGGCGGGAAATTCAAATTGAATGCTTTTTCCTAATTTTGTAATATACATAGAATTTATTTTTGTCATCTAAGCAACTGGACAATACTGTGATACGATAAAAATAACGAAACTTTACAAAGAAACATGACCACGACCCAACCAAACAACCAGATAAGCCACGTTTTCTAAATATAAATTGATTCAAGCGTCAAAGCAAGATAGGGAGTGTATAAATACTCTCTCATCGATGTAAACAAATACGAATTATTTAATCATCAGTAATAAAATTGAAATAAATCAGTAGCTATTTTTATAATCGAACGACATCGATATCAGACAGAATATTAATCTTTTTTCTTTTGCAAATTGTTAGGGAACTATTGCTTGAGCATTACGCAAAAATCGTTAAGACATTCAAAAATTGAAATCAATAAGTACGTGCTGTAGAAGTGAAATATTAAATGGAGTAAACAGGAAAAAATTCCATAGAAGCTTTTTGCCTTAGACAAATATGCCTCCCATATTGTGTAACCCATCCGATCACAACTGTTTTACTTTATAGTAGTAAAACAATCTTTCAGAAAAATTTTAAATACATAAAAATAATAATTATAGAATTGTTTCGCAAACGTAAGGAAATACGAAATGATCGATCAAAAGCAGCGGAAGTGAAGGAGTATTGGAGGAGAATTTATCTGTGAGAAAAACGGTTCTTCAAAAAACACTGTGAAAGCATCTCACGCAAAATAAGGATTGCCTTCCTGTCACTGAGGATGAAGTCAGCACTGCCATTAAGAGTAAGCGTAATTTTTCTGCCACAGGAATCTAAAATTTCTGGTGGAAAATTTTTCCATCTGTTCATCAACATCTGGCCAGAGAGTTTACAATCTTCATCCACCAAACTGAGCTGATGCCATCATGGCTAGTTGAGGACAGGACAATGCTCATTCAAAAACGAGGATGTTTCTCAGCCAAAGAACTACCGGTCTCAATACACTTTACAAAATATTTACAACTGTGCTTTAATTATGTGCTTAAAATATTTACTTTGTGCGTTATGGAATGAGGTGTACGAACAACAAGGACCCAGGAGAGGTGTAGCCGGGGTTAAAGACAACTTATTAATATATCTTTGTGTCTGTCAAGATGCAAAATACTACAAGCGGTCACTTTCGATGCCGACTTTGCCATGGCATTTGGCACCACGTCACGTGAGTTGTTACTTACCATACTAAAAAGCCTAAAATTACATCCAAATATAGTGAGATATATTGAAGAAATAATGCTTCTATGGAGAAAAAAGTTTGGCATTCGTGCAGACAAAAGGGAAATAACACAATGGATTAAATTTCAACGAGGAGTCTTCCAAGGTGACTCTCTTAGCTCGCTCTTGTTTTGCATCTCTTTGTTGTCACTCTCGATAGAACTGAAACAAACAGCAGGCTAAAAAACTGGACCACCCAATGGAAGAGAACACAAAATAACGCACCTGTTATATATTGATGATCTAAAATGTTCTAACTCTAAAATTCATCACCCCTCCCCAATAAATGATCACTATAACAGTTTCGAAGAAATTATGATAATAAAGATCTGTAAAGATCAAGATCTGAATCAATTTTAATCATGATCATAACTCAAATTCAATTTAATATAGTGTTGAGGTAATTTATAACTTGTACCATGAATTTTAAGGTTGAGTTTAAGAAACAAATCTAGTTGCTCCCTAATGAATGTTATAAAATCGCTTTTTTTAACTTTACAGCCAAACAAAGTCGTTAAATTTTACCGACATGACAGTCGAAACCCAATTAATAACAAAATGATTTATGCGATTATTTTAAAAACAAATAAGATAGCAATAAATTATTGTTAACTGGTCGTAATTCAAAACCCGGCAAAAGCCACAGCAAAAATATTGAGTATTTAAAAAGGGAAAAATACGCTGAAGCCTAATTAAGATATCATAAAATGTGATATCTGACGGGATTATCACGGTAATTAAAAATGCGTTAACCAGAATGGAATGCTGTCGCTCGGGGATATTTAGGAATATTTTTCTTCTTTTGTTTCATTGACAAAAGCGGATTTTAAACTATATGAGATTATTATTGTTATACGATAATACATTTCTTAGTGAAATTGTAGATGTCCCATATAAAGAGTTATCAAACTAGTACTATATATTTTTTTGTATAAACGTCAACTATTTTGTTCTTATTCCCGCCAAAATTGATATTTGTGTGTAGTATTGTTTAGCAAATTTCCATGAAAACATATACAGTTGCACAGAGTATACAAATTATTCAAATTTATAAAAAACTAATGAATCTATTCAGACTACGTTTTGCACTTTAACGTATTCCTGAAAACATGGATGCTGCGAACCAAAGTCTAAGTAAAAATCCAAAACAATCAATTACATGTCGTTCTCAAGAATTTGGACTTTCTTATAGCATCTTTTTTTCTTATAGCATCTCTCTCTCTCTCTTTTTCTTATAACATCTCTCTCTTTCTTATAGTATCTCTCTCTTTCTTATAGTATCTCTCTCTTTCATATAGCATCTCTTTTTTGATAACCTTTTCTAACAAACCCAACTGTCCCAACAGCTTATCAATCTCAGTTGATGAGGATCGGATCAAGTTCATGAGGATTCTCGTTGTTTCCCGTTTTCTTTGTTCCCATTATTGTTCTTATTATTTTTCGTCCAAAATTATTCAGTTTGTCTTTTTCTGTTGCTGTGAGTGTTATAGTTTCTGCGGCATATGCTATTATTGATTTTATTATTTTCTTGTATAGTCCTAGTTCAATCTCTTGTCTTTCAGTAATGTTTTATCGCTATGAAATACTTTATATTATTTCTGTATCTTTTCGTGTATGTCTAATCCTTCATTTTTTCTATCGATTATGACTCCCAGTTGATTAAATGTTTTCATTTCTGCGAATGTACAGCTTCGGGACTCTAAATTTCTCAATATTCTATAATTTCTACTGCAGTACATATAAAGTTTTCTGCTCATTTATATCCAGCCCTTTATTCTTAGAGAAAAATGTATATGTTTAATCCTTTTATAATACATTATACTAATGGGATTATTTTTTATATTCAATACCGTGAAAATCCTACTAATTTTACAACCGAATCTGTTTTACTATTAGGATTCAGATAAGATTATTTACATCATAATATAGCATAGTATAATCTAAATTACACAGTGTTAAAATGTTAGATAAACTTGCACAATTATTTTTTCTTCAAGTCTTTTTAAAATTACATATTAATATGACATGTTAAGTCGAACTGAAGACGTTTCTCATAAAAAAAAATTAATAAATAAAAATTTTATAATAATATTTATCAGCTAGAAAAAAAATCTCTATGGCTCTGAAACATTAATGGTTGCTATAGTAAAACTCACCGGATGGCCCGAATTGCCCGAAAAAATCAGAAACAATAAGATGTAACCCAATAAATGTAAAAAGAGTCGTCGATTCAGCCCGAATTCATCTGGGAAAAAAACAAATACTAAAAAAGAAATAAGAGCAATCGCAGGATAAAGCAGAAAAATCCATGAAGAAATAAAGAATCACTAAAAAATAAGGATATTATGAACCACACATACATACTGTAATAATTATTAATTTATCTAATCACCGATCAAGAACGTAAACAAATGATGTACTTATAAATACAGTAACTAATTTTGTAGAGGAATAAGCCTGGAAAAAGTAATCCAAAAAATTCGACAAGAAGCAAAGAAAAGAGGCCCAACAAAAAATGAAGAAAAAAGCAAATTTATGGAAATAAGGAAAGAAAATAGAAGCGTTACAACCAAATCGGTAAAAATACGAAATCACGAATTTAAAGTAGTGAAAAACTTTAAATATTTGAGAATACTAATACATAGCAAAAGCAGCAGAAACATAATGGTTGATCAAAAAGTACAGGCGAAACATAGAGCCTATTATAAATTCAAAAGCATTATGAAAAGCAAAAACATAAGTATAAATACAAAAATGAAAGTAATATAAGGCGCTATTAGACCAGTGGTGACCTGTCGTGTTGTGTGAGATGAATACAGAAGGTTAATGAATTTTGAAATAAAAACCATTTTAAAATGAGAATATATAGTGAAGACCATAAAAGTGCAAAGACTCCGCTGGTTTGGTCATATATGAAGAATGGAAGACAACAAAGTAGTAAAGAAAATTACAATATCGAGACCAGATAGAGACGATGAGGGAGACCGAAAAGTAGGTGGGAGGATCAGGTGCGGGAAGGCATAAAGAAATTGGAAATACAAGCATGGTGGGAAAATATATACGACCGATATACATGGAAGAAAATAACGGAAGAGGCAAGGACAAACAATTGGATAGAATAAGTCAAGAATAGAGGAAAGTCTGAATGATTGTGGCGTGTTCATATATTTTTTTCCTTTATTTGGGGATGGAACCAATGGAATTTTGACATTGCTACGCTTAATATACGAACAATGAAAACAAAGACCCGACTCCAAGGACTGTTAATCGAACTTGACAACATACATTGGGTTATTATTGGGCTCTGTGAAACACGAAGAAAGGGCGAAAAGTTAATCAAATTAGAACCAACTGGTCACGTACTCTACACCCTAGGTACGGATAATGGACGATGTAGTGAAATTGGATTCCTCATCAATCGAAAGCTGGAATACAGTGTAGTCAAATTTGAAACTATATCCGACAGATTAGCCCAATGCGTCATTCAGCTGAATAAATAGTTTAAACTTCAAATTGTCCAAGCTTATGCACCAACTATAAGCCATAGAGATGAGGAAATTGAGGAATTTTATGATGATGTGGTCCATCTTTTATACAAGAGAAGTGTAGGTATAAAATCCTGATGGGCGATTTTAATGCCAGAATCGGAGAAGCAAGAACTGGTGAAAATGTAACTGGCCCATATGGAAACGGTGAGCGGGACAATAGAGGTGAGTGAATAGAACCGAATCCAATCTGTCCACCAAATGGTACGAGCAAAGATTAGGATAAACTGCCGAAAAGAGCGCGAAAGAATGATAAGATCCAAAAGGGGCAAAGTGAATTCTGGGAAGCTGCTGAAGAGGGACAGAAATTTTGAAATTGCTTTATCGAATCGCTTTGCTATGTTACAAAACTCGGAGAAGATGGAAATTTCAGACCAATATGAAGAAATCGCAAACATGTGCTTAGAACGGTCGCTTCAATAGCACCAGAAGATAAATGTTTCCATTATTTATTAATAAGACCATTAATTTAATGAAAAAACTCCGGACAATGAACAATGCAGATAGTCCTTTTGGCAGGGTCAAGTACGTTGAGCTTTGCAAAACTATAAAAAAACGTATTCGAGAGGAAACGCGCCGATTCAACATGCTGCTTGTCAAAAAACTCTGGAAGAACACAGGAGAATTAACAAAGCTAAGCAGAAACTAAGAAAGAAAACGACATGAATGTTTTCCTTAATGCGTGAGGATGGTACAATATGCAGGGAATGGACGGAAATGTTAGAAACGTTGTGTTGTTAAGATTGTTGGAATTGTTGGCTTTTGTCGAAGATAAAAAGGTATTTGATTCAATCTCAAAGCGGGCCATAATGGATGCATTGCTTAATCAGGGTGTAGAAAAAGCCTATGTAAATCTACTAGAATCGATATATGCTAAAGCTACAGCGACGCCCACCTTGACGATCTTGAGGTTGGAATAAATGTAGAGCCGAGCGTAAGGCAGGGTGAGGCAATATCGCCTCTTCTTTTCTCAGCCTGCCTGGAAGAAGTGTTCCGTAGTCTGGATTGGGAACAAGATGGAATAAGGATTAATGGTGCATACTTAAATCATCTTAGATTCGCAGATGATATCGTTCTTCTTTCACAAGACCCAAAGGGGCTGCAAAGGGCTGGGGAACTGAGAGCTGTAAATGGTCATGCTCAATAAATATGCTAAGGAGAAAGGGATTTCTATTTTAGAAATGAATTTGGAAGTTATGGATCATTATATATATATATATATATATATATATATATATATATATATATATATATATATATATATATATATATATATATATATATATCTTGGACAGAGATATTCAATGGAGGAGGACACCGTAAGGGAGGTGAAGCGGCGCGATAACTGTGGCTGGCAGGCATTTGGCAGGTTCAACATAGTGTTTGACAGCACACTTCCACTTTACTTGTGAAAACACAATGGACATTATTAAGTATATTGGACCCGAATGGCAGAGAAGAGTTCAGGATCGCGGGAGTTGGAAACATGCTGTAGAGGCCGGCAGTGGATTAATACAGGTTGATGATATTTATATAATTATGTAGAGCCAAAAATTACGGTCACATTTCAATTCTAATCAACACCATCAAAACAACCGTAATTATCTATTAATTTCCACCATAATAGCATACAAGTAACAGAATCACAATCAGTATTTTAATTGCTACTTCTAGATGTTATGTTAAAAAAAAACATATTAACATTTTAAAAATAAATATGCAAAAGCCAACACTCTTTCTATGGATTATTTTTAAAATATAATTTTTAATAGCGTTTTAACTGTGCACTTAGTCGTAAAATGTTCATAAATATCGACCTGGATATGTAGAAATGTGATCAAAGCTCAATTTTGTTCATAAACAATTTATAAAGACATACTCAATGATTAAATTAAATTAAAAACAACACAATGTTTATAGTTAACGATCATAACTCTCTTGATCATTAAGGAAAATATCTAGAATATATATTTAGAATAAAAAACAAAAACATTTTAATATTAATTTGAGATTATTTTCGAATAATCACTTATATTGGACGATCAAGTACGATCAAGGCTCAAATTCGATCATGAACAACTTTTGCTAGTACTGTATTTAATAGCATAGCTCTGTAAATGGTGATCAGATAACTATGATAGAAGTAAAGTTAATTCAACAGAAGACGCATTCAATAGTTTTAAATATTCATGGGAATTATCGCTACTATCTGATTAGCTGAACCCTCATATAGTCTAGAATATTCAGGTCTTTATACAGTTGTTTGAGTTACAGTTCCATTGTCATTCACAGCACCAAAAATTCTGTTGAGTACTCTTCTTTTAAATACTTCAGCCATCTCTTCTATTTTCTTTGCGTGTCCACGTCTCGCAGGCAGAAGTGAATACTGGCCGAACGAGTATTTTATAGATCTTGACTTTCATGTACCTTTGTATAAGTTTAGATCATAGAACAGATTGCACAGAGTAAGCAATTTTACTAATCTCCGTAATACAATTTTTACATTGCACAATCATAAGAAATAGTACAGAGACTGGAAAAGTTTTCAGAGAAAATAGACAAAAATTTACTTATAAAAGAACTCCGGCAGAAAATCAAAGATATGTATGCAGAAAAGATATATTTGATACCCAATGACATACATTTGATTGCTAATTTTGTAAATATTAGTACCACATTCAAGACAAATTTATCTACACATTTATGTATACAATTCATATGAATGCAAACTAATGGTGATCTCTTGCAATGGATGTTAGGATCGATCATAACTCAAATATTACTGAAAATTATTTCAGAAGTGTATTTGATAGTTTATTTTGCAGATATTAGTACTACACTCGTCTTACAAATAGTCGGAACATAATTTTGGGCTTTTAAATAAATAGAGATAAGCTATGATCAAAGCTCAATTTAGATCAGGTATTTTAAAAAATAAAATATAACTATTGTGTATCATTTCCTTTGCAAAAATAATCCTAGTAGATGATAAAAAAGTAGATATTACTCATGTAAGTAGATATTAGCTGTAATCAAAGCTAAATCTTGATCATATCACAAATATTAAAAAAACATTATTTTATAAACGTGTTTTAAGTACAACTTTTAAGAATTAAACTTTAGTTGTCTTATAAATGATCGTGGTATGTTTATGAGTAATACTTTGAGATAAAATTAAAGATCATTTTGTTCAAGAATCAATTATAAACGAAAATACCTAATTTTATCACAATTAATAAAAAAAAACTTTCTACATAAATAGATTGTCAGCTTCGCGAGGGTTACCTTCACGTTCCTCTAAGCCCCCTAAACCCCTGATTGAAAAACGTGATTTTGAGCTTTTAAATGAATACATATGATCTATGATCAAAGCTCAGTTTTGCTCAAGCATTTAAAAATGGAAAATGTACATTTTGTATATAATTTTTCTTGCACAAAATAGCCCTATTAGATGAGAACAAAGCAGATATTTCTTATAATATGAGTTCAAATTAGCTGTGATAAAGCTAAATTGTGATCATAACTCAAATATTAATAAAATATAATTGAGGAAACGTGTTTTATACACGACGAATTATAAACGAAAATACGTAATTTTAGTACAGCTAACAAAAAAAATTTACATAAATACATTGTCAGCTTTGCGAGGGTTATCTTCACGTTCCTCTAAGCCCTCTAAACCCTTACACATTAACAGTGATCAAAGCCCAATTCCGATCAATTATTGGTAAAAAAAAATAATATTTTGCGGTGTAGATAAAACAAAACATGTTGAATATCAATTTTCTTAGATATATCACTCTTGCAATAGATGAGTATTACAGAGGAAAAATGACCCAATCATAACTCAAATATTACTGACAATTACTTCAAAAGTGTATTTGATTGCTAATTTTGTAGATATTAGTACTACACTCGTCTTATAAATAATCGGGACGTGATTTTGACCTTTTAAATGAATACAGATGATCTATGATCAAAGCTCAGGTTCGCTCAAGCATTTTAAAAAGGAAAATATACATTTTGTACGTCATTTTTCTTGCACAAAATAGTAGGCGAGAACAAAGTAGATATTATTTATGAGTTCATATTAGTTGTGATCAAAGCTAAATTGTGATCATAACTCAAATATTAATAAAATATAATTTTGAAAACGTGTTTTATAGACGACTTTAAAGAATTAAACTATAGCTGTCTTAGAAATGATCATGGTATGTTTATGGGTAATACTTTGAGATAAGATCAAAGCTCAAATTTTTCAAGGAATGTTTTTAAAAGAAAATACGTATTTTTAGCATAGTTAACAGGAAAAAAATTAGTTTATTTCTACATAAATAGATTGTCAGCTTCACGAGGGCTTCCTCCACGCCCCCCTAAGCCCATCGTTAAGACAAAAAAAACCCTCTTTCCCGTTAGAGTCGAAAAACTGGCCCCCAAAACAGTAAAATCTTGTCGGTCTGTCATCACCCATCAAAACAAAACACATCGCCGCAACACCTCGATTAAGCCAGCCGAGGGTGTCAAACTAACAAGCTCGCCGATGGAAACGGTAGTGGGGGGAGAAGCAACGTTGGAGGACGGGGCGAGGGGGGGGGGGGGGTAACGTGACGTCACAAAGCGGCACGAACTCTTGTCGCATGTTGACGGTAGATTCAGTTCTCTTGCGATCGTCGTGTAGTGTGTTTCGTACAATTTGTTTATGTGAATTGCGTTTAGTTCAAATTTTCGAACGCAGCTTGAAAAAAAATGGAAGGATATAAGTAACAGTTTAGTTTCTGTATTGTGTTTGATCTACCAGAGCGTTGTTAGTGAAGGTGTAGTGATCGCAGTTTTTATTTTCGTGTGAGGTTTTTTTTTATTGTGACTATGTTGACTTCAACCAATCAGTATCTGAGACCGGAGTATCTGACCCCTTTACCCACGACGGTAGGTTGAAAAAGAGTAGCGCTTCATTATCATGAAAAATAAATATTTCTTGTGTTAATATTTCTGGTCGCTGTTTTTCTTTATTGAGTTGAGGTTGATTAATGGTCGGTAGTGACAGGCGGTAATTTATCATTTTAAAACACTTGAAAATGTTTTTTATTTTATATGGCCTTTGGGAAAATGGAAAACAACTATTATTGGTAGTCGATGGGCTTTGCTTCGCTACAATAGATTAATAATGATTCTGCAGGAGCGTAGATTGTCTCTTTTCTATTCAATTTATTTTATATTATGTTACAGTATACAATCTCGTGAAATTGAAGAATTTCTTATTACTAACAAAACTCTCGAACTTTGTACTTTGTCTCGATATATATTTCTATAAGAGAAATTCACAATATATATGAATAACCGCTTCAGAGTGAGAATATGTAAGTCTTTTGTATTCAGTAAATATGAAACTATATATAACTATTCTCAAAAAATCTGCATTAAAGCAGTCTGTTTCATTATCGTCCTAAAATAGTTGGAGAATAATAAACTTTGTTTTTGACTGACGTTTTGGTGTTAACAAAATCTTTACATCAAATTGTTCAACTCACACCGAACTAAGTGGCTTTAATTTATCTCCTGATGGCGTTAACTTGATTGGCGAAACGCGCCTAGATGCGATTTAATATGAATAGGACACAAAGTTTTTAAACATTGCATGGACAATGCTGGACAATTTTTCCGGATGTACTATATCCATTGATGCTTTTATTCTTGTGGAAAGTTTCTTTTTAAGTACTGAGAAGTACTTAGATTTTTATGACGTTTCGATGAGTCATTTTCAGTGTACAAGGCTCTCTTTCGATCAGGGGACTTGAAGACCTGAAAATGATCAGTGTGGTCTCGTCCAAACACCGTGAAGTTTCCATCACTTCTAACTACTTAAATTTGAAAACTCTTATTAATTATATATATGCCAAAGAATATATATGCTTAATTTTTTTTGTGGTGTACATCTATTGGTGCGTTCCTTCTTGTGAAAAGTTTATTTCTAAGTACTAAGAAGTACTTGGGTTTATACGGTTTCATACTCGTCAATTTGATGTGTTCAAGTCGTCTGGTGAATGATTAATATCCCTCGATCAAGGGACTTGAACACTTGAAGATGACGGAGTGCGATCTAGTAGAAACGACGTGAAAAACTCCTTAGTCTTACATTTTAAGACTCAAGAATTTAATTTAAAAAAAAAACAGTGTTTTATTTGAATATTATGTCCAGTTTCTCTAGAAATACATTTTATGAAGCTCCTGCAAGTCAGTTTATAATATCTGAATGAAAGTTTCGCGAACCTTGTAAGAATCATCAGGACCTCCATACTTTTTTTATATAAAATTTATGGTAGAATATACAATAACTATTTTCCAAGTGTTTTAGAGCCTTGATTATGCCTAAAGCGACGGCCTCCGATGACGCCGTTTCGTGCGCATTTTGTTTATAAATTTCCACAGCGCCATTAATCATAGCCAATTACTTTTCCTTCTGTTAATTATTAACATTAAGCGAGGCATAAATCTCTGTCAGAATTCGCTTAATACGCTCATTCATCATACACGCTTGGCGTACGATCCTTTTTTTTTCTCTGACATTTATTAATTTAGATGAAATTGTGTCATTCCATTATGTTTCTTTGATTTTTTTGAACTTTTCCGATGTACTTACGGTGTATTTTTTGTTGTTTCAGTTGGATGCCAAGAAGAGTCCTTTAGCTTTGCTCGCACAGACTTGTTCCCAGATCGGGGCTGATGCCCCCAATACCAAGTTGTTGCAAAGCGCGGAAAAATCATCCAAGAAAAGCGAGTCCAGCAAAGATAAATCAAGAACGACCCCGTCCAATGACCTATCCAAGTCGAATTATGGAAAAATACAGCTGGAGGAGAAGAGCTCCAGTCCGGAAGAGCGCTCGAGCTCGGTGGGGAATAGAGTACGGACCCCAAACGGGGGAGGCTCACTGAAAAACGGTCAAGTAAACGGACGATGCGGCAGTAACCAAAGCGCCACCTCCACTCGAGAAAGCCCCGCTGCCAACTCAGAAAGGAAAACACCAGGAGAAGACCGACACAGCTTATCAAAAAGTCCGGAGAAACTGTCTGATGGTGATTCAAGTCCTCACACTCCCTCAAAGACCGCGTTTACACCGAACATTCTTACCAGCTCGTCAGATCCGGCCATCAAAGATCTGCCCTTGGGTACATTTAAACCGGGAGTGCCGCAATCGCCTGGTTCGGCGTTTTTGAGCACCAGTTCTTATCCAGGATTCCCTCCGTTGAGTATGGACTTGATGACATCCAGTTTGATATCGCGCAGTAGCGCTTTGAATCCTTATTTGTCGTATGGAAGGTTGAAGACTCAGGATTCGTTGACGGCATGTCGGGATCCGTATTGTACAGGGTGCGGCGTCAGTTCGCATTTATTGGGTGGTCAGAAACCGCCTTGTCCTGCAGGGTGTAGTCAGTGTGATCACGCTAAAGTACCTACGACAGCGTCGGCTTACACTGCGTACGCCAATGCCCAGCTGGCTGCTTTCGCAGCAGCCAATCACCTACCTTACGTGTGCAATTGGATTTCTGGAGATGCGTCCTATTGTGGTAAACGATTTTCTAATTCGGAGGACCTCCTAGCGCATTTACGGACTCACACAAGTGTCAGTAACGAAGCCGCTGCCAATCTTTCCCTCTTGACCTCACCAGCACTCACCGCAGCGCACCCGCTACTCCACAGGTACCCCACACCACCCCTGTCACCCCTGGCAACAGCGCGATATCACCCCTATTCAAAGCCACCCCTTCTACCCCCTTCTCTGACGGGATTTCCCCTAGGACACCCCGGTTTCCCTCAGTATCTCAGTCCCTACTCCATCTACGGTCCACGGCTGGGGGCTACGACCCCTGGAATGCACCCCTAGGATGGTCCTGCAGCCAGTTCATCTCTTTGATCTGTGGTATCGTGTTGTAAATAACCGCGAAATATTTTGTTACTAGTCCTTGTGAGCGAAAGTGATCGGAATGGACATTATAAGGTTTAAATTTATTTTTAAAGACGCCCTGTATGTATATACCAGGGCGCGTTCGAGAGTACCAATTTCGAAATCAATGGTTGTTTAAAATATATCTCTCCTCTCTTTGTAGTCTTACTATATACATTATTTTTTAATATTACGGAACGTCACATTATTGAAACAGCATTCTATGTGATATTATTTTTAATATTAACCTGTTATTATTGTGCATATTGTATAGTTGTCTCGACGCCTGTATATAACAATATTTAAATATCAGGGCGCTACCACGAAACTACTCCTGCTTCAACAAAAAACTCACAGGGCAAAAACTAGTTACTTGGTATCGCCCCCCAAAAAAATTTATTTGAAACTTCGAATACTATCTGAAACTGTGTTTAAACAAAAGTAACATGCGAATATTTTTAACGTTTTTATTTTTATGAATTATTAAGACGTGTTTTTTTATTATTTTTCTTGTACCAAAATAATTGAGATGAAAATTCTTATTGTAAAGAAAAATCATATCATTACTGTATACCCCCTATTTCTCTGAAAATGAAAATATATTTTTAATGTTACACAAAATATGTTGTTTCTG
This sequence comes from Cosmopolites sordidus, assembly GCA_031761425.1. Lineage (NCBI taxonomy): Eukaryota > Metazoa > Arthropoda > Insecta > Coleoptera > Curculionidae > Cosmopolites > Cosmopolites sordidus. The sequence continues at coordinate 1,570,410 of JARFXV010000563.1, read as the reverse complement.
TTGTTCCCTTAGTTTATATACAACTTTCCCAACTAAAGGGTGGCTCAAAGTGAACCGTGAATTTAGATTTCGCGCCATTTTTTGTTTTGTTTTATTGTTGGTAACTCTCAATATTTTAACAGTTATGTTGGGTTGATCCATAAAATCGTCCCACTTTTTTGAGAAAAAATTTATTTATTAAATCAACATAGTGGGGTAGGGCAACACTCCTAATTAATTATAATTTTTAAAAGACCATTAAAGCTAGATTTTTTGTAATATAACAAGTATGTAATATAACAAGTAATGTAATACGTATATATATATATATATATATATATATATATATATATATATATATATATATATATATATATATATATATATATACAGAAAAATGTCAATGTGGCTTCAGAAAAGGAAGATCAACAGTGAATGCCATACACAAACTAAAACAAATCACGGAGAAGATATATGAACATAATATGATAGCCCATATGTGGATTTTAAGCAGGCGTTCGATAAAATCAACAGAGAACAACTCATGGAAGACTTAAAAAACATCATCAAAGTTCCAAGAAAGATTAGAAGATTAATAGGTATGACAATGAATGAATCTATATAGCAAAAATATATACAGAACAAGGAATGTCAAATAACATAAAAATCAAAAAAAGAAACTAGACGGGTTGTCGGCACTATTATTCATAATAGCATAATAAAGAAAATTGAAAATATATGAACATTAAATAAACATCTTCTACAGATAGTGGCATGTGCGGATGATGTTGCAATAATTGGTAGAGAGCTAAGCGAGCAATAATAAAAATAATTGTATGCAAGTCTAAGAAAAAAGTGTTGGAAATAAATGAGCAAAAAATAAAGTATATGCACTGCAGCAGAAATGAAAGAACACTGAGAAATTTAGAGTGCGGAAGCGATACATTCGAAGAAGTAACAATATTTAAATATCTAGGAGTCATAATAAATAGGAGGAATGAGGGACTTGATATAGAAGAGAAAACATAAAGGATATAGAGCATTCCATAGCAACAAGGAATAAATTAGGAATATACAAGACAATAATAAGACCAATAGTAACATATACCGCAGAAACTATAACACTCACATCAAAAGAGGAATACAAACTAAATATTTTTGAACGCAGGATAATGAAAATCATAATAGGAGCAAAGAAAGTGGGAATCAACGAGTACATAACTCTGATAAACCTTGAAATCGACAACTTGTTGGGAAGGGAAAACATAGTGAGAGCAATTAAAGCAGCAAGAATAAGATGGTATGATGGATGGATAAGATAAAATTTCCAGTGAGACCATTGATTTAATGAAGAAACGGTGGACAATGAGAAATGCAGGTAGTCCTTTTGGCAGAGTCGAGTACACTGAGCTCTGCAAAACTATAAGAAAACGTATCAGAGAGGACTCGCGCCGATTCAACATACAGCTCGTGCAAAAAAAAACCTGGAAGAAAACAAATGAAATAACAAGGCAGCTGAATAATAACAAAATAACAAGGCAGCTGAAACAACAGAATAAATAACAAGGCAGCTGAAACAACAGACGCTGAGAACCAGAAGAACGCAAATATATGCCTTAAGGCGTGAGGATGGCACAGTATGCAGGGCGCGTACGCAAATGTTAGAGGTTGTCAGAAAATTTTATTCACAGTTATATGAAAATCAGAACCAATCAAAGACAAAACTACCCACCGAAGAACAAATGCCAGAAATTCTAGTAATCCTGTACCAGATCCTGTACAAATGCTATAAAATCGATGTAAAACGGCACGATTTCAGGAAAGGACAGTGTAACTGTTGAAATGCTAAAACCTGGTGATCGTACGATACATAAAACACTGGCAAAATTATACTCAAAATACGTCAAAGAACAAAAAGTACCTGACTTATGGAAAAATGCAGAACTGATCCTTTTACATAAAAAAGAAAAACAGGAAGATTTAAAGAACTATCGTCCAATAAGCCTCCTATCAGTAATGTACAACGTTTTCACTAAGATAATTTCTAAAAGGATATTAAAAAACTGAATGACGTACAACCAAGAGAACAAGCCGGATTTAGAAGTGGATTCTGTACAATGGATCACATCCAGGTTGTACAGCAGGCCATAGAAAGGCACAACGAATACACCATGCAACTATCCTTGGCTTTTATCCACTACGAAAAAGCATTTCACTCCATCTCAAAGCATGCCATAATGGATGAATGCACTGCTTAGCCATGGGGTAGAAAAAGCATATCTAAACCTATTAGGATCGATATTTGATGGAGCTACAACCACAATTCACCTTGATGATCTTCAAGGGGGAATTAATGTAGAACGAGGTGTACGGCAGGGTGACTCTCGGCTGGCCTTGAAGAAGTATTCCGTAAACTGGATTGGGAACAGGATGATGTAAAGATCAATGGTGCAAACTTAAGCTATCTTAGATTTGGAGATGACATCGTTCTCCTTTCAAAAGACCCAGAGGAGCTGCAAAGATGCATGCAAGAACTACAAAGGGCTGGCCAACCATTTGGCTTGAAAACATGTTCAATAACTTCGCTCAGGACAGAACAATTTCAGTTTTAGGAAGGGATTTGGAGATTGTGGACAGCTTTATATATCTTGGTCAGGCAGGCAGGCATTTGGCAGGCTCAACATTGTGTCTAAGAGCAGACTCCCACTTTGCCTGAAAAGAAAAGTCTTCGATCAGTGCGTTCTACCCGTTATGACATACGGAAGTGAAATATGGACACACACATCGCAATCAATTCAAAAACTTCGGGTAGCACAGAGGGGAGTGGAAAGATGTATGCTTGGCATGGATCAGGGAACAAACGAAAGTTTATATTTATAAGGAAAGGGTTACCAATATTTCAGCTTTGCATACAAATTTTATTCGTGACACCATTTACGTCATGTATGAATACAGTAAGTATTTGTAATCTTAGATTTGCAGAATAGACTGTTATTAAACCCATCGTAAGCACTCAGAATTTAATTTTAATTTTCAGGATTTTTCAAAAGTTTGTGTCGGGCGACCAAAGAGACATGTGATCTTGCATTGTCTCGATGGGGTGCAATGCTCTGTTTGTTGGATTCATCATTCATGCTGCTTCTGGTTGATTGTTCGCTTTAATCCAATGGATTATATACAGTATTTTTTCAAATTAATGGTGTGGTTTTCAGGTAACACCTCATAATAAAGGGTTTTCATCCAATCAAACATTCTTCGAATGTAAATACGTTTTTATATTAAATCTCCTCGTTTACACCATAATCTTTTTCGCATAACGTTATTAAACACAATCTATTTTTCATTACCTGTAACCATCGCAATCAGAAATTCGGTTTAGTCATCTTTTCATTCCAAGTTGACGTAACTGGTTAATCTCCGCTCTCTCGAATTGTTCTATGCCGATCTTTCATTTAGCTCCAATATTTCGTTGCCGCCAAATGTTGGTGCATCGCTAAGATTAAAATTATTATTACGAAACTTTCTGAACCACTTACGGCACGTGACGTCGTCAATGGCTATTTTTTCACATCCTTTTTCCCAAGGACTCTCCATAATTCCTTTTATCAAAGAACTTTTATACACTCAATTAGATAATAATTCAGTTTTGCGAAGCGATGCCGTCTAGCACCTAAAATGGAACGAACTTTTGCATCCAATACTAATAAGGATGCCTCAAGTCTGGAGAATAATTTGGTTGTCGAAGAATTTCCCATTTGTGTCCAGACAGCACCTCTTTTGCAATGTTCTCGAGCATTGTCATGATGATGTAACTTTGAATTTCTCACATGAGCAATTAAAAGATAATCAACTGTTTGGCAGATGCCATATGTCATTGTGCAACGTATTGAAAGAAGTAGGTTTTAAATGGAAAAAAGATAATCCAAGACGTGGCCTTATGGAACTTTCCAACGTTGCCCTAAAGCATATAGAATTTTTGAGAGGTTATATGAAAGAAAGAAAAAACGCGTTGTATAAATTTGTCTTCTTAGATGAAACCTGGATGGTACTGTAAGTCATTCATAGCAAGATAGTAATAAGAGGAGTGTAAATACCACCAAAGTTGATGGTAAAAGGTAAGTTACATAAATATGCAAAAAATATGAAAAGTTTTCATCGAAAATTTTCATTTTGGATAGTGGCAAGAAAGTTCTTCCCTTAATTATAAATACTGCAGATGATAGCAGTGATTCCAGCCAGTACTTTTTAGTCTCCGATTAATGAAAATAAGTGCATGAAGATATTTCATTGTTTATTTTTGTTTAGTACTTGTATATTATATATCAATAAATATCACTAATAATTATATAATCTTTTTATTTAATAACTATTCAAATATTAAAAAATGTCGTCCATGGTTTTTGAACAAAGCATTTTTACATGTGTTGAATCTATCTAGAGGTACTAAATCAACGACACTTGCAAGACTTTCGACACTTATTAAAATTTTGTAACTTTCTTTGTAATTTTCATTTAATTTGGAGATGAGTTTTTTAATTGTTATTAAAGTAAAATTGTAAATAACCAGATATTGCAACAACTTGATAAACAAAAAATTGCAAACAACTTGATAAACAACCAGCACAGAACTGGCAAGAATTGAAACAAAAAATTATTAAAACAGCCTTAAAATTGGTCCCTTTACAAAAACGTAGAAAACATCCGTGGTGGGATAAGGTTTGCGAGCAAGCAGTATTAAGCCGAAGTAAAGCATTCAAAGATTGGAACAGTCAAAAAACAGCAATAAACTATAACACATTTTTGGAAGTAAGAAAAGAAACATAGAAGCTAATTAGACAAGCTAAAAGAAAATATGAAAACAATCAACTTAATGAAATAGAAAAAGATTTCCAAAAAAATAACACAGGAAACTTTTACAAAACATTTAAATCTAAATTATCAGGCTATCAACCCCAAAGTCTTTGCTTCCAAAACGAAAACGGACAATTAGCTCTAAATAACCAAAACAATTGCAAAGAACTTGCGAAATATTTTGAACAAATACTAAACTGTCCTGAGCCTTTAAACAAATTACCAACACTAAACCCTAAACAAACAAACCCAGATTCATTACCACCGAATGAAGATGAAATAATTAGGCAAATCAAGCGGCTTAAAAATAACAAAGCTTCTGGTGAAGATGGAATCACTGCTGAACTTTTAAAATCCGCTGGTCCAGGTACAATCAACGAAATAACCAAAATTCTACAAGAAGTTTGGCGAACCGAACGGATTCCGGAAGATTGGAAAGATGCTCTAATCCATCCACTACATAAGAAAGGAGAGAGAACGAATGTAAACAACTATAGAGGGATATCTCTTCTCCCAGTTTGTTACAAGATTCTATCTCAATGTCTACAAGACAGAGCACAGGGACAGTTAGAACCTGAAGTTGGTGAATATCAAGCAGGTTTTCGACCGGGCAGATCCTGCCCTGAACAGATCCTGAATCTAAAATTGATCCTAAGACATCAAAAACTGTACAATAAAAATCTCGTCTGTACATTTGTGGATTTCAAAAAAGCATATGATTCTATAGACCGCGAATCTTTATTCCGAATCTTGAAAAAACAAGGACTAGATCTGAAAACCCTGGCAATTATTAAAGCAACATTAACTAACACAAGGTCAAAAGTTAAATTCATGGGTGACATCTCAGAGCCCTTCGAAATTAAAACTGGAGTGAGACAAGGGGATGGACTCTCGCCACTCTTATTTAACTGTGTTCTAGAAAAAGTAATACAGGAGTGGCGTGAAAAAAAGTCGGCCCTGGATATTGACCAGCCCATTAAACTAAAATTTTGGCTCAAGATGTATTAACGGTACAGAAACACATTGAAATCCTAAAAAAGAACAGCAGAAAAGGTAGGACTCCAAATTTTCTTTGAAAAGACACACTACATGACCTGCAACAGACTAAGAACACCATTTCGAAAAACAAAATATGGTAACTTCAGACGAGTCTCTCAGTTCAAAGATTTGGGTGATATAATCATGGAAAATGGGTTGGAAAAAGCGGCCAATAAGGGTAGACGTCAAAAAATGGAAAATGCATTGAGACTTACACAAAATATTTACAACAAAAATTGCCTATCTAAAAACACAAAACTGAGACATTACAATACAGTTATTAAGCCAGAATGTCTATATGGGGCAGAAACGCTCATTTTGAATAGAAAGAGAGACATCGAGGACATTGAAAAGAAGGAAAGAAAAATTTTAGACCCCAAACAAATAAATACAACATACCGACTTCGAGAAAACCAAGAAATCAAACAATACACAGATATACATAGCGATATGAGAAAAAGAAGACTTAAGTTTTACGGACACATAAAACAGATGAATCCGAGTAGGCTAACTAGACAAATAATCGATTTTTATGAAAATAGGAGTAGAGCTAAAGTAGAAATAATTAAATGTATTGCTGTAATTAAAGAGGACCTAAGATCAGCAAATATTACACAAAGTGAAATTCAGGATAGAGGCTGTTTCAGACACAAGGTTGACGTTTGGAAGGTTGGACAGAGAGAAAAATGTAGAAAGACTGGAACAACTTGGTCTGACGAAAGGAAAAAAGCTCATAGCGAAAGAATGAAATTGGTGTGGGCGCAAAGGAAGGCTAACAACAACAAACGCCTCTAATTGTACTTCGCGTGGTCCACCAGGGTCCATACGCGAATAATAATAAATAAAATTGTAAAAATTATTCGCTAGTAAGTAAGGTTATGATGTTTACTCGCAATCTGGCAACAGCGCAGCCGAAATTTTGATCACGTGCTTAATGACGTGCAACGGTTTTAATTTTGTACAAGGAATAATAAATAAACGCAAAAAAAATAAAGTTATTGTTACAAACAATATTTTTTGTTTATGCTTGCTTAACTGATATAGGACTCGAACACAAAGCGATAATAATTTCTAACCATCCTCCTTAAAATCCAGGCTACATTACACGCCACTGCTCGATATGTTTCGCTTTTTTTTCCGCTGTAGAAACAGTTGTCATCGCCACGTAAACATTCTTAATGACTCTTCAAAGAGGCGTAGATAAATTATCGACTGTTTTTCATTATATTTTTTTTCTCCTCTCTCGCCCAGTTCTCCAAACGTCAAAAAGTGTTTTTCGTCGCCTCGCCGGACCCACGAAACGCGAAAAGCATCATCGGTTATTTTCCGCTCGGTTCGAAAAATTTCTCTGTCATTAAACGGCGGAAAACTAATATATCTCGACGGCGAAACAGATGCAAAAGATTTCACGTGTCTCATTTTCATCGGAAACGAAAATAATGGGGACTAGGTAATGAGCCTGTGAGACGATCAATCTTCGAAATAGAAAGAAACAGCTGTTTTAAGACAAGTCCAGTAGCGGCTCATGCATGATTAAATATACTTGTTTAAAATATATTATTCTTGTGATTTTTCTTTCCTGATGCAAACAGCTTGAACACATCAAATACTACAACAAATAAACCTGTTGCCAATATTGTCTGAAGTATAACGAAAACTACTAACGCCATCTATTGAAACAATATATCAACTGAAAGCTGTATATCTCCTCTATGAAACGAGACCGTCATCATTCCCTACATGATGGTGATGGTTTGGAAGTCGACCCAAAGCCAGGCTGTCCAGAAAACAAAAATCGCGATGAGTTTGTGAAAAGAGTGCGTGAAATGATCACCTTCGAGGCGAATACAGCTGTGAAATGGACAGCGAAGGAACTAAATACTACAGAATCGTCGCTGTTCGTGAATTTTTAGAGAAAAAACAAGTCGGTGCCCTTCAACAGCTTTTAATCTTCGTGTCACTATTTTCTGTTTCCGAAACTCAAACTGGTCATGAAACATTTTATGAGAGTATTTTACAAATCCACGAAGCCGTAACGAGGCTCAGTGAAGTGATTCCGACAGACGATTAAAAAAAATTCCTGATAATACACTTTGGAATGAATTAGTTTGAAAATTATTTGGAACCTGTTTGACCTATTGATGTTATTTAACGAAAGGTCTAAACTATCGGTATCAACTTCCAACTTCACGTTAGAAATACCTAAACCAGGATAATTTTAAAAGCGTCTTCTTCCTTTTTAAAGAACGCATCATTTCAGGACGGTAATTGAGAGAAAAAGAAGAAGAAGAAGAAGACCGTAAACCTAAATCCGAATGAGTTACGATTGCAGTAGTAAAAAATCGTGTTGCAAACGCTTTTAATATATTTCTCGCGAAGGATCGTAAACGGGGAAAATAACTATTGGAATAAGTTATGACACGTACGATAATTTACTGGCATCGTAAAACCTATAAAATATACGAAACGGCTAACCTTTTGCTTCGCCGAGTCGGCTATAGAAACTTTTCAGGCATAAATCGGCTTCGGACGTGTCTACAGGGTGATCCAGTTAAAGAATCCCAACTTAGTGTAATTTAGAATGACTATTTCAATGTGACAATAGATAATTAAGTCCGTTTTCGTTAAATTATTGATTGATTTGTCCGTTACTTTGTGATAGTTCATTTTTTAAAAAGGAATAAAACAATTTTTTACTGTGTTATCTATACCTTTTATTTTTAAACAAAGTTTGTGTGACTATAGTTTCGTAACACGACTTTACATTCTCAAACACTACTTTAAACTGATTGAAAAAAATTTTGTTTAAAAATAAAAGTGATAGATAAAGTAAAAAATTGTTTTATCCCCAGTTTTCGTTATATTCTTAATTCAAAATTATCTCGATAGTGACTTTCGTCACCAATTATAGTTTTGGGCATACCCAGAAGTGGTTGGAATCAAAAATCCCCACTCCTCTTCAACCTGGTTCTGGACAAAGTCATAAGAGAGTGGGAAAAGGAACTAAAAAATCAAGGACACTGGAAACCAATACGACTCGGACGAACCAAAAACAACATAGAAATATCATGCCTAGTCTTCGCAGACGACCTAGCCATACTCGCAGACAATGAAAAAATGGCAACCAAACAGATCGAAGTCGGCCTACAAATATCCTTCCAAAAAACTGAATTCTTCTGCTCAAAATTAAATGTCCAAAATTTGAACACCAAATACGGCAAAATAAATAGGGTCACTCACTTCAAATACCTGGGCGAGATCCTCGAACCCACAGGAGGAGAGAAGATAGCACAGAAGACTCGATTACAGAAGATGAAGAGGGCATACGGCAAGACACACAATATCTACAATAAGAAATGCCGATTAATACACGCAAAAATAAGACACTACAACACAATATTCAAAGCAGAGGTACTATACGCAAGCGAGACACTTATACTCCATACAAAAAACATACTAAAAGAAGAACGCAAAATTATGAGAAAAATTCTCGGCCCAAAACTGACAGAGGAAGGATACAGACTATATTCTAGAAAGACCACAGACTATATTCTAGACAGACCACATCCAACGTAGCGGCGGACATAAAAAAAAGAAGGTTGAAATTCTATGAACATATAGTAGACTCCCACCGACAAGACTCACCAACAGAATTCTTACGCATACATCTTCTTAATACATACAAGGAGTCAAGTCAACAGTACCATGGATCGCACAAGTCAGAGCTGATCTGGGGAAGGCACAAATGGGTCGGAGAGAGATTGAGGATAGAAGAACGTACAGACTCAAAATACATATGTGGAACGTTGCATCAGAGAGCGAAGTTTCGAGGAGATCGGGAACAAAGTGGACGGAGGAGAGAAAGAGAATCCACAGAGATAGGATGAGAGAGGTGTGGAGGATCAGAAAAAACACACAAAATGAGTCAGGATGCTTTGCGTGATCGATCCAACTGGGTCTATACGCACCTAATAATATATATATATATATATATATATATATATATATATATATATATATATATATATATATATATATATATATATATATATATATATATCATCATCATCATCATCATCATCAGCCCGCATCGATCCACTGCAGGATGAAGGCCTCTTCAGCATGCTTCCAACCTTCACGGTCCTGGGCTTTCCTCTGCCACTCGGGTCCAATATACTTAACGATGTCATCAATCCATCGTGCTTTCGGTCTTCTTCGCGGACGTTTGCGATCAAGCGGTATCCACTCCAGGATTGCTTTGGTCCATCTGTCGTCCCATCGCCTCGCTATATGGCCTGCCCATCTCCATTTCAACTGTTTTACTCTTCCAATGATGTCACAGACTTTTGTTTGTTCCCTGATCCATGCGCAGGACTTTCTGTCTCGTCTTGTAATGCCAAGCATACATCTTTCCATTCCCCTCTGTGCCACCCGAAGTTTTTGAATTGATTGCGATGTGAGTGTCCAGGTTTCACTTCCGTATGTCATAACGGGTAGAACGCACTGATCGAATACTTTTCTTTTCAGGCAAAGTGGGAGTCTGCTCTTAAACACTATGTTGAGCCTACCAAATGCCTGCCAGCCACATTTAACACGCCGTTCCACCTCCCGGGCGGTATTCCCCTCCATGGAAATTCCAGAAGAGGGGAATACCGCCTATATCTAATATATATAATATATTATATATCTAATATATATAATATATTATATATCTAATATATATAATATATTATATATTATATATATTATAGATATCATCATCATCAGCCCGTGTCAATCGACTGCACGATGAAGGCCCTTTCAGCATGCTTCCAACTTTTACGGTCCTGGGCTTCTCCTGCCACTCTAATCCAATGTACTTAACGATGTCCATCAATCCATTATGCTTTCGGTCTTCTTCGCAGATGTTTGCGATCAATCGGTATCCACTCCAGAATTGCCTTGGTCCATCTGTCCTCCCATCGCCTGCCCATCTCTATTTCAATTGCTTTACTCTTCCAATGATATCACAAACTTTGGTTTTTGTTAGGAATCCCTTCCTACAACTGAAATTCCTCTGTCCTGAGCAAAGTTATTGAACATAACCTGATTCTTTTTCAGGTTCCTTGAAGTTCCTCTGGGTCTTGTGAAAGAAGAATGATATCATCTGCAAATCTAAGATGGTTTAAGTTTGTACCATTAATTTTTACACCATCCTGTTTCCAATCCAGTTTATGGAATACTTCTTCAAGGCCAGCCGAGAATAGAATAGACGATATTACGTCACCTTGCCGTACACTTCGTTCTACATTAATTCCCACTTCAAGATCATCAAGATGAATTGTGGCTGTAGTTCCATCATATATCGATCCTAATAGGTTTATAGATGCTTGATCTAGCCCTTGCTAAGCAGTACATCCATTATCGCATGCTTTGAGATGGAGCCAAATGCTTTTTCGTAGTCGATAAAAGCCAAGCACAGTGGCATGGTGATTCGTTGTGCCTTTGTATGGCCTGCTGTACAACCTGGATGTGATCCATTGTACTGAATCCACTTCTGAATTCTGCTTGTTCTCTTCGTTGTGCGTCATTAAGTTTTTTTTAATGTTCTTTTAGAAATTATCTTAGTGAAAACTTTGTACATTACTGATATGAGGCTTATTGGACGGTAGTTCTTTAAATCTTCATGTGCTCCCTTTTTATATAACAGAATCACTTCTGCATTTTTCCATAAGTCAGGTAATTTTTTGTTCTTTGAGGCATTTTGAGTATATTTTTGGCAGTGTTTTATGTAACGTCTGACCACCAGCTTTTAGCATTTCGACAGTTATACTGTCCTTTCCTGGAGCCTTGTCGTTTTCCAACGATTCTATAGCATTTGTTACCTCCTGCAGTAGGATAGGATTCCGTGGGTATTGTTGTCTTTGATTGGTTCTGATCTTCATATAACTGGGAATAAAATTTTCTGACAACCTCTAACATTTGTGTACGCGCCCAGCACATTGTGCCATCGTCAGTCCTTAAGGCATATATTTACATTCTTTTGTTTATCAGCTTCTGTTTATTTATATATCTATATATATATATATATATATATATATATATATATACATGTTAGTTCGTAGTGTTTCGCGGATGGAAGAATATACTAGACTATTACAAACGACGACGTTACAAACGATCGGATGTATTTATGATTTAATCTCCTAGACGAGAATGAGATAAGAATTCTCCTAGATGAGAATTTCCCAGATAATAATCTCCTAAATCATCTCCTGATGATGCTAACATGGTTAGCGAAACGTGCGTCGATAAGTTTTCAAAAAGTTATTTGGTGTTTAGTGCTAAATCTTTTCAAGTTTAGTAAACTGGTGATGTTAGTAAAACGTTTTTATGGCATGGACGCCTACCGTTAGAAAAAGGATAAACCAGAGAATTTTTATATGCAATTTAAAGTTGAGTTTTAAATTTATTTTCACTTTTATTTCAACTGCAAAGATTTGCAAAACCAAAGCATTCTATCTTCCAACAATAATAGATAGAAATAAGCAGATTTCGTAACTTATTAGCTGCTGACTCATTGTTGCTATTGCAGTATGCATTGTAGTATCAATTAACTGGCGATTTTTAGGGAACAAAAGTTTTCACACTTTATAAAATTGTTTGCACTTGAAGATTCTTGAACAATTTTTTGAAATTGTATTAACTTCAGTGCCTTCCAGACATAATCAGTGCTATGATTTTTGGATAATTTATTCTGTAACTATATAAAACTATAAAGGATTTCCATTAAAAAACGATTGACTCGACACCTTACCCATCATAAACTCGCTGATACAAGCATAATCGTTTCAGTAGCACATGTTCTATGACATTTGAAAATGAACAGAACGATCTACATTCGATATAATCGTTTGTAGTTTATAAATTGTTAATAATCATTCATTCAATCAACTCCTGTTGAAAGGAATGTTATTAAACTTTTGAAGATTGTTATTTCCCTAAAGAATCAACTGAATTTCGCTATTTTTCTACGCTATCCACGATTTTGGATGGAAACAGTTGCCTCATAAAACAAGTAGTGTTTATGCTTTACTGTTCCTTGATTTAGGAAGCCTTATACGCTCTATTTACCGACATATATATATATATATATATATATATATATATATATATATATATATATATATATATATATATATATATATATATATATATAAACCAGCCCTAACAGAAGAGCTTGATAAACAACCTGCACAGAACTGGCAAGAATTAAAAGAAAAAATTATTAAAACAGCCTTAAATTTGGTCCCTTCCAGTCTTAAATTTGGTACCTGTTTTCTACAAAAACGTAGAAAACATCCGTGGTGGGATGAAGTTTGCGAGCAAGCAGTATTAAGCCGAAGTAAAGCATTCAAAGGTTGGAACAGTCAAAAAACAGCAATAAACTATAACATCTTTTTGGAAGTAAGAAAAGAAACATCGAAGCTAATTAGACAAACTAAAAGAAAATATGAAAACAAAGCAGTATTAAGCCGAAGTAAAGCATTCAAAGATTGGAACAATCAAAAAACAGCAATAAACTATAACATCTTTTTGGAAGTAAGAAAAGAAACATCGAAGCTAATTAGACAAACTAAAAGAAAATATGAAAACAATCAACTTAACGAAATTGAAAAAGATTTCCAAAAAAATAACACCCGAAACTTTTACAAAACATTTAAAACTAAATTAACAGGCTATCAACCGCAGAGCCTATGCTTTCAAAAGGAAGACGGACAATTAGCTCTAAATAACCAAGACAATTGCAAAGAACTTGCGAAATATTTTGAACAAATACTAAACTGTTCTGAACCCTTAAACAAATTACCAACACGAAACCCTAAATAAACAAACCCAGATTCATTACCACCGAATGAAGAGGAAATAATTAGGCAAATCAAGCGGCTTAAAAATAACAAAGCTTCTGGTGAAGATGGAATCACTGCTGAACTTTTGAAATCCGCTGGTCCAGGTATAATCAACGAAATAACCAAAATTCTAAAAGAAGTTTGGCGAACCGAACGGATTCCGGAAGAGTGGAAAGATGCTCTAATCCATCCACTACATAAGAATGGAGATAGAACGGATGTAAACAACTATAGAGGAATATCTCTTCTCCCAGTTTGTTACAAGATTCTATCTCAATGTTTACTAGACAGAGCACAGGGACAGTTAGAACCGAACATTGGTGAATATCAAGCAGGTTTTCGACCGGGCAGATCCTGCCCTGAACAGATCCTGAATCTAAAGTTGATTCTAAGACATCAAAAACTGTACAATAAAAATCTCGTCTGTACATTTGTGGATTTCAAAAAAGCATATGATTCTATTGACCGCGAATCTTTATTCCGAATCTTGAAAGAACAAGGACTAGATCTGAAAACGCTGGCAATTATTAAAGCAACGTTAACTAACACGAGGTCAAAAGTTAAATTCATGGGTGACATCTCAGAGCCCTTATTAAAACTGGTGTGAGACAAGGGGATGGACTCTCACCACTCTTATTTAACTGTGTTCTAGAAAAAGTAATACAGGAGTGGTGTGAAAAAAAGTCGGCATTGAATATTGACCAGCCCATTAAACTGGGGAGAACCAACATCAAAATTGATTGTCTCGCATTTGCTGATGATCTAGCAATTTTGAAACAGATTGAAATCCTAAAAGAAACAGCAGAAAAGGTAGGACTCCAAATTTCCTTTGAAAAGACACAATACATGACCTGTAACAGACTAAGAACACCATTTCTAAAAACAAAATATGGTAACATCAGACGAGTCTCTCAATTCAAATATTTGGGTGAAATAATCATGCAAAATGGGTTGGAAAAAGCGACCAATAAGGGTAGATGTCAAAAAATGGAAACGGCATTGAGACTTACTCAAAATATTTACAACAAAAAATGCCTATCTAAAAACACAAAACTGAGACATTACAACACGGTTATTAAGCCAGAATGTCTATATGCTGCAGAAACACTAATTTTGAATAGAAAGTGGGAAATCGAGGACATTGAAAAGAAGGAAAGAAAAATCATAAGAAAAATCCTAGGCCCCAAACAAATAAATAGCACAACATACCGACTTCGAGAAAACCAAGAAATCAAACAATACACAGATATACATAGCTATATGAGAAAAAGAAGACTTCAGTTTTACGGACACATCAAACGGATGAATCCGAGTAGGCTAACTAGACAAATAGTCGAATTTTATGAAAATAGGAGTAGAGCTAAAGTAGAAATAATTAAATGGATTGCGGCAATTAAAGAGGACCTGAGGTCAGTAAATATTACACAAAGTGAAATTCAGGATAGAGGCTGTTTCAGACACAAGGTTAACGTTTGGAAGGTTGGCCAGAGAGAAAAATGTAGGAAGACTGGAACAACTTGGTCTGACGAAAGGAAAAAAGCTCATAGCGAAAGAATGAAATTAGTATGGGCTCAAAAAATGTTGTTGTAGGCCTGTGTTATGGAACGCTTAGTTAACTAAATAGAAGATAGTTTAGTTTTAGAATTAGATTAAATCATCTCCTGATGATGCTAACGTGGTTAGCGAAACGCGTCTCTAAAGGGTTAAAAAGTGATTTGGTGTTTGTGTTTCAGTGGTAAATCTGTTTGAGTTTGACATGTCGATGGAGATTGCATTGCAGATTAAAACAGTAATTAAAGCAGAGTAAAACAGAATTAATTCTTCAATGCCATATAATTCTGTACAGTATCGAGAAAACGACATTACTTATAACTGGACGCATTACCATCTACAGTTTTGAATAATGTTGCGCTATGCGCAATTATTGTTTTATAAAATAAATTTATCAGCTACAATTTTTAGCTGATTAATTGGTGGTTAATTAGTGTACCCGACCCTGTTCTCCGGAAGGAGAGAAAAAACGGGGCGAAGGTAAGAAATTTAGTTCAAACACCCTGTAAAAATCTGGCTTGCCAGTAGCTTAAGTAGTAATGGACTAATAGAAATGCCAAACGAATGAAAATAAATTACTTTAATGTATAGTAAACATTCATATATGTAAGAGCTAGCATCATAAATATGTCACTAGCGTTGTCAACTAAATGCCTATTAATGTGTTCTTGGGAAATTTAAAACTTTGCTGCTTTAAATTTGCCTTCGCGTCAGTCGACGGGGCCAGTGGCGTAGTTTCCCCACTAATTTCAACATTAATCATTATTTTTCCATAGCTAGAATAACGAAGGTAGTGTAATAAGTCAGAAACTTTTTAAACTAAATGTAATTTTTTTGATTGAATATCGATTTGTAAGTTGTAAGATGGCAGCACTGTGTCTATTGGCGACATCCAATTTACGCACGATAGAAGATAACTAGTTTTTATATATCATTTGGTTTTGTTTGTAGACGTGAAGTGCATGTTGTGATATAACTACAGCTATGTGCAAAAGTATTAAGCACTCTTAGGTAAACCGTCCAATATAAAACGATCCAAAAGGGTTTAAAATGATGCAGTTTATGTCACAAGTCAGGCTTTCATGACTTATTAAAGTGATATTTTTTATTACCTCCCTGTCTGTCTTCGATTTCATATTATCGCGTCTTAGTTCTATACAGACATTGCGAGAGCAAACTTAGCAGAAAATTGCGTCAGTTGTTTTGTCTCGTGCGAGATATTTCTTTATTGATTCGCGAGTCCTTAATGCAATATCGAAAATCTAACCAGATCATGTGTTAAGTCAATGATTTTTGCAAATTGTAATTGCGTAAATGTTCGAGTTGTGGTGTGAGGAAACGAGAGCCTACGAAAATAAAGCGAAAGCAGGAAAAAACGGCATACAAATAGACGAACCGATGAATATTTAGAGCGGGATTAAAGTAGCAGTTTATTCGCTCAACACGAAGTTTCACTTTCCGCTAGCCACCTGACGGAGGCCCCACACGAAGAACCGTCTAGCATGACCCAAAAAATATGCCCACTGGACAATTAAAGTTTGATCCAAAGTAATTTTTACCGACGAGTTAAACATAAAGGCATGTTTCTCAGTTAGTTTTTTTTTTTGGGTAGATACAAAACAATTAAATCACTCTGTTTGAGGTAGTTAAGTGAAAACTAATTTACTTTTTTTTATATTTTGCAAAATTTTTGGGCGATCTGGCGATCTGGGATTCAGTATGTCAGGCAAAGGGACGGCTAAGCATTTCTCACCGACTTCTTGACAGCTACCCTCCAACATCGGGGTGGAAACATCATGGTTTGAAGGTACATGTCACCAGTAACGACGGGACACATTTTTTGTGTTAGGGGCGCATGAATAGCTGACGTTATATCGCAATGCTCGAAGAAGTTTTGGAACCGTCCATACTTTAATTTTACGATGACAGCTTGGAGTAGTACTATTATCAGTATGATAACGCACCGTGTCATCGGTGACGGGGGTGGGGGGGATTATATAGGGTAATAGGATAATAAGTGTGTTGGAATAGCCGGCATAGTGTCCAGACCTATTGCCCATTGAGAATCGTTGTGACATTTTAAAGAGAAATGTGGTCAAGTATCACTGCCATGGAAAAACCCAACTTCAACAAAATATGGCATCTATTTCTCTCGATTTTTGTCTCAAGTTGGTGTCGTCGATGTCTAAACGCTTAAAAACGGTTATTAAATCTCATGGAAGATCAATAAAATATTAAATTTGTTGTCAATAAATGATCTTAAGCACTATACTTATAAAGTTATTATTTACAATCCAGCCCTGTTACTATTTTTCTTAAAACTTGGGGGTACCTAATACATTGCCACATAACTTTATGGATAAAAATATTGAGCAAAGAATTTGCCTCAAATTTTATGTGCCAAACGAAATTTATATACCGAATCACTGAAACTGTTGCAGTAGAAGTATGATGAATCGTACATATCAAAAACACAGGCATATGAACGGTATAGAAACTTGATTTGTCTCGTTCTGGTCGATCTTCAACGTCTACGAACGACGAAAACATCGACAAAATCAAAGTTACATTTTACTGTAAAATTGCGTCGTGGAAAGAGGGGATAATTAAAGTGATGGATACCAGAGACCTCAGACGTATAGCAGTCTAGTACTTCTGCTGGACTACAACAATTTCATGATATCATGATATGAAAAATAAGAGGTAAATCTCGTAAGCATTGTGTCTCCATCTTGTTCACATGTGGAATGATTTTTTTTCGAGATGGACTACATAATTCTCGCGTATATCTACAAGAGGTCGAGTTATCTTAAATATGTATAGCAAAGATTTTTTCGGAAAAGGATTTTTACGCTAATAGCAATCATGTTAATTGTTGAAGCAAACTGTGCTAGTGATTGTGATATTAGCTAAATGTGTGGTAAGAACAAGATCACATGAAACTGTCTTCTTAGGTCCGCAATTGCACTAAAAAAAACCAGAACGATTAGGAAACAATCGGCATCGAAAAAAACGAATTTTTAAATTCTCAATCTCAATTTGATTTATAAAGATTTCACATTATATCAAACAGTGTGTTATATTTGTGAGATCAATCGAATCTTACGTCAAGAGAGGAATAGAAGTACAAATAATCAAAAACAAACTAACCATTTTGATCTTTCTAGACACAATAAACGATGTTTTATAGTGTTCGACTTTGTTTTGGCCATCGACGCGATTCGAAAGCTTTGATATATCCCGATAAAGATTTTATTCCACGAGTGACTTTTACGATGGCTAATAAGCTGTTAAAAACATTTCGAACAGGACCGGAATAAATAATATACTCAGATTGAAATATGGCGAGTTTCTTTTTGTGAAAAGTTTCTTTTAAAATACTGAAAACTATTAGGATTTTTAATGAAACGTTTGTGTTGTGAAATTTTCTACTATCATGATGCTTTTTATATCTCCTTAACAAGATCATGTGTGAAGCAAAATTGTATTCAGTTTAACAACAGGTTTTACGAACAAGAATGAACGGCAACGGGTAATCCTCTGTCAGCGTTCTTAGAAAACTTATTCATGAGTAAATTTGACACCAAGGCGAAAGATGAATTCAGTTACTTTCCGAAGGTATGGTTAAGATATGTAGATGACGTTTTTAGAATTTTCGATTCAAACAATGAAAACTTAGATGATTTTATTAAGAACTTAAATAGTAAATTCCAAACCAAACCATAGTATTCGCGTATGAACTCGAAAACAATGGTAGTTTACCATTTCTGGATGTTTTAGTCAATAGTAACAATAAAAATAGGTTTGATATTTTTAGAAAAAACCACCACCGCTTCGAGATTAAACAAAGATAATTATTTTCTGAATTATTGTGGCGTGTTCATATATTTTTTTCTTTATTTGGGTTTGGTTTGGTTTGGTATATATATATATATATATATATATATATATATATATATATATATATATATATATATATATATATATATATATATATATATATATATATATCTGTGATTGTTTATTGAAATTCTCAAATGTTTTTAATTGTATTCTTTAGAATCGGGAACCATATTGAATTTAAATCTACCGAAGGCATAGCAATATAGTTATTTTTATTTAAATTAATTATAGCGGTTTCTTTTAATCTTCTGTATTTTGAATCGGTAATTCTTTTAATACCATTTGGAATTATTCCCGGATCCCATGTGTGTTGACAAATTCTGTTGGCGAAAAGCCCAAATAAAGAAAAAAATAAAGATAATTATGATAACAAAGAATTAAAATTAATTAGATATAAAGAATACATGGCCCACATTAGATACGGGAGAAATTAAAAAATCTTGTGTTGCCCAACATGTAATCGAACATGACCACTATACATATATTATTATTATTATTATTATTCACGTATGGGCCCTGGTGGACCACGCGAAGTACAATTAGAGGCGTTTGTTGTTGTTAGCCTTCCTTAGCGCCCATACTAATTTCATTCTTTCGCTATGAGCTTTTTTCCTTTCGTCAGACCAAGTTGTTCCAGTCTTCCTACATTTTTCTCTCTGGTCAACGTTCCAAACGTTATCTGTGTATTGTTTGATTTCTTGGTTTTCTTGAAGTCGATATGTTGTACTATTTATTTGTTTGGGGGGCTAGGATTTTTCTTTCTTTCTTCTCAATGTCCTCGATGTCCCTCTTTCTATTCAAAATAAGCGTTTCTGCCCCATATAGACATTCTGGCTTAATAACTGTGTTGTAATGTCTCAGTTTTGTGTTTTTAGATAGGCATTTTTGTTGTAAACATTTTGTTCAAGTCTCAATGCCGTTTCTATTTTTTGACATCTACCCTTATTGGCCGCTTTTTCCAACCCATTTTGCATGATTATTTCACCCAAATATTTAAATTGAGAGACTCGTCTGATGTTACTATATTTTGATTTTAGAAATGGTGTTCTTAGTCTGTTGAAGGTCATGTATTGTGTCTTTTCAAAGAAAATTTGGAGTCCTACCTTTTCTACTGTTTCTTTTAGGATTTCAATCTGTTTGTGCGCCGTTAATTCATCTTGATCTAAAATTGCTAGATCATCAGCAGATGCCAGGCAATTAATTTTGATATTGGTTCTCCCCAGTTTAATCGGCTGGGCAATATTCAGGGCCTACTATTTTTCACGCCACTCTTGTATTACTTTTTCTAGAACACTGTTAAATCAGAGTGGCGAGAGTCCATTCCCTTGTCTCACTCCAGTTTTAATTTCGAAGGGCTCTGAGATGTCACCCATGAATTTAACTTTTGATCTTGTGTTAGTTAATATTGCTTTAATAATTGCCAGCGTTTTCAGATATAGTCCTTGTTCTTTCAAGATTCGGAATAAATATTCGCGGTCAATAGAATCATATGATTTTTTTAAATCCACAAATGTACAGACGAGATTTTTATTGTACAGTTTTTGATGTCTTAGAATCAACTTTAGATTCAGGATCTGTTCAGGCCAGGATCTACTCGGTCGAAAACTTGCTTGATATTCACCAATGTTAGGTTCTAACTGTCCCTGTATTCTGTTTAGTAGACATTGTGATAGAGTCTTGTAACAAATTGGGAGAAGAGATATTCCTTTATAGTTGTTTTCATCCGTTCTATCCCCTTTTTTGTGTAGTGGATGGATTAGAGCATCTTTCCAATCTTCCGGAATCCGTTCGGTTCGCCAAACTTGTAGAATTTTGGTTAATTCCTTGACCAGCGGATTTCAAAAGTTCAGCAGTGATTCCATCACATACATATACCACAATACATTAAGACTGGTAAAAAGTGTAAATAACATAGGGTTTTGGACACATAAAATGGAAAAATGTAAGGAAATCTTGCACCGGAATAAAGGACCTATTCTGTGCAGTTAGTAAACTACACGGTTCTTGATTTTTACAGGCTTCATTTGGTAGTAAAATGACCGATAGGAGGGGTCTTTGCTATCTCCTCAGCCTCCATAAAGTATTATTGGGCCCATAGGTTTTTTTAAGCTAATTATTTAATTCTTTATTTGAAAAATTTCAAAAATCAGCATTTAAACTCGAATTAAAAAATAATTTTGGGGCTAGCCTCCAAATTATTTTTTTCTTTTAATGTGTAATATTGTACGAAAATCAAAATTAGATGCAAGGGACATCAACTTTTTTTACAGGCTTGCAAAGATTTTGGAAGATGTAAAAATAAATTTAAAGCTCAATTTTGTATTGCATATAAAAAAAAACAAAAAGGGATCATTGTCTTCGAATTATTTTTAAAAAATCTCTGGTTTATCCTCTTTCTAATGGCATGAATTCATTTCATAAAAACGTTTTACTAACTTCGATATTACTTATTTGCGTAAATAACATACGCTAAGTAACGTTCCTTGAACTTGAAGTAAAAATAAAATCGCAAATCTTGCTCGAATTGCTGACCTCCTTTGGGTAAGCACGCGTGCAATCTTCGCCTCTTTTCTACCCCCCAATTCTATCTCCAGATGTAAAAATCCAATGGAGGTTAGGCCTGGGGACCGTGGAGGCCATGGAATAGGGCCTTCCCTCCTAATCCACGAATTTGGGAAAACATTATTCAAATACTCCCTAACTGTTGAGCTCCAATATGCAGGACAACCGTCATTTACTCCTGTCGTCATTAAACATTGGAACCTCAAGTAACAATTCGGGTAAGACGTTTTTGCAGGAACTCAAGGTAATTATCCCTGTTGAGACGATCAGGGAAGTAATGTGGTCCAATTACATGATTTTCAATTATTCCTGTCCAAACATTGATACTCAATCTTCTCTGAAATGACATCTGTCTTTTGACTAGTGGGTTCTCATCTCTCGGCGACCAATGGTGAAGGTTATGTAAATTAAGAATCCCTTCTTTATTAAATTTGGACTCATCCGTCCACAGGATACTTTTTAAAAAGTCAAGATATTCCACGTCTGTATGCACCAAAAAACGACAAAATCGGACAGTGTTATCAAAGTCGTTATTTTCAAGACCTGCAAAAAATAAAATACGCGTAAGAATGCTTACTGTCAATATTTTTTCTTTAATTTGAAGCTGGGAATTCATCTTTATACGGGTTGTAAGTTTATTCAAAAATTACCTGCCTTGCAACGGAGTGTAATGAAAAGCGTGTTTCTAATTTTGGCGAAGTACTTTCCACACCTTCCAGATAGAAATTTCGAGTAACGAAGCTACATTTCTGATGCTTCTAGTAGATTTTCCTCGAACAGCGCCAAAATCTGCTCATCGATTTCAGCATCGGTAAGTATTTTGGAACGTGTGGTGGGAAGGTAAGCGTTTGTTAGAAAAGCGTTCTTGATAGACTATTTTCCTAGTCTCGTGCCACACCATTTACGCTTCCATGTATCATCAAAATGTCCGCATATTGTTCATTAGAGAATGCAGCCATCATCATATCAACAAAATCTCGACACCTCGACTTGTTTTGAAGTTTATAGATGGCTTTTTAAAATAGTTATACGGTGGAGCAAAAAATCTAATTCGAATAGGAGACATGACGGCCAAGAATTAAATTAAGGACCAAATAATGTCCATCTGTGAAAGAAATAAAAAAAGTGACATTTCTACTATATTTTTAGTATTTTTTTATGTTAAAAGTACAGTTTTTCCTATCGGTATTAAATTTCTACGAAAAAAAAGAACCTAATATAAATCGGCAATAATGTATTTATTAATTATTACGATATAATTTTATTAATTCCGCGTTATTAACATGGTCGGATTCGTTCGTTAGTGCGGTCGGCCGTTTCCAATAAAATAAATAATAATTTATTTTGTCGCCGGCGTGTATAAATTAGAACGGTGCATATTTTATTAACGGATAGAAAATACGATTGATATCGGAGGGCTTTGCTGTTTTCGATTAAAACAATTTTACGATAAATTATTTATTTCGATTAGTGAATGTGGCTGTTTCTGTCTCGCCTCAATTATTTTGTTTGGTAATTAATGAGTGAAAAAGCTGCATTTCGATACGTGGACCGACCATTACGTCTTTTTTTATTGTTCGCTGCTTTTAGAGCTTGTTAGAGTATTAAAATTAGTAGTTTTTGCGTTGCGTGTTGTTAAATAAACGACAAACAATCAATTGAAACTATTTTTATCGCGCTTCTTGTTTTTTCCCGTTAACTCACCTCACAGTTAGGAGAAAAACGAAAGGAATTACTACGGATAACCAAGTGACTCTAGGAAGTTGAAACTCGCACTGGAGACGCATCAGATCTTGACCGGTCACCGCTTTAACAGAGAAATCCGATCTAACACTACGCCACAAGTCCCGTTACTTTATTTTCCCATCAGTCTTGCCATTGGTAAAATTAAAGCCACATCGGCAGCAGTGGCCATTTAATGACGAAAAATGAAGTTATGCAACTTTGCTCCCGCCATTTTTTTTTTAATTCGAGACTTTATTGCAAAAAACTGATTATACATTTATGATTCAAAGTATTGTCCACCGTTGGCCACTACTTTATCTCATCTTTCAGGCAGGATTCCACGAATCGATCCAATTTTTGACTTCTTCATAAAACCGGAACTGCTGGTCGGCCAGGGCTTGTACCATTGATCGAAACAGGTGATAATTAGAGGGAGCAACGTCTGAAGAACCCGGCGGATGGGGCAGGACTTCCCATTTCAACGTTTCCAAGTATGTGTTGACCACTTTCGCCAACATGGGGCAGAACATTGTCATGCTGCAAAATCACTTTATTGTGTCTCGGCTGTTTGTTTTTCAGTGTCCATCTCAAACACATTAATTACCTGTGATTGCTTCATACGGTTTTAACATCTCATAATACACTACACCGAGCGGGTCCCACCAAATACGGAGCATAACTTTGGAGCCGTGAATATTCATTTTGAGAACTTATCAAAACTAAAAAAAAAATACAAAATATATGGATTGAGCCACTTTTGAAACTAATCGTCTCAAGTGTAATAAATGCTAAATAAATACAATGAAAAGTAAATATGTGGTGATTCTGAAATGAATAGAAATCATATACGAATAAAATTGTAGATTGATGAAAATTTAAGTAAATAAATGAAGGACTATTCCTACAATAAGAGGGTATATTATGCATTTCCTGAGAAAACACAGTCCAATTAGGAAGAAACATTGTTTTACGAGATTAAAAATAATCATAGAGATATAAAAATTAAATTTATAGACGTTGAAATTCGTAGGTCCTGTAAACAGGGTGTTAGGTAAACATGCGGCAAAAATTAAAGGAGTTATTCCTCGACTTATTCTAAGAATATTTTATGGTATGATGATTTTTGAAACACCCCTTTGTTTCGAAGATACAGGGTGAACAAAATTTACGACAATAACAACATTTTAATATCAAAAAGTACATGTAAAGTTGCTCAATCTACAATAAATGTTCGAAATGACTTCCTCCAGCCTTGATACAAGCATTCAATCTTCTCATCATTGACTGCCGAACTCTTTCAAACACACCAGGGTCGTTTCTAATTGAGTTACACCCAGCAATTATCCGATTTCGCAAATCATCCAAATTCTTCAATTACCGTGGTGGTGCAATTACCGTGGTGGTTAAAATGTGGTGGTGCACCACATTTTAAATAAATAAACCACATTTCATGCCTTGTTGCCAATGGTACATCTTCTAGAAACTCAGACAGCGTTGCTTCCAAAAAGTTGCGATACACCTCGCCAGTAAGTATTTGTGATAGAAATACCGGTCCAATTAGATAGTCACCTACAATTCCAACCCAAACATTCAACGAGAACTGATGTTGAAAACTATCTTCGCATACCTCATGCGGATTTTCATCTGCCTACACATGGTTATTATGAAAATTCCTTATTGCGTTTCTTGCGAAAGTGGCTTCATCGGTGAAAAGAATTTGTGTCAGGAATAGAGGGATGCGAAGTAAACTTTGCAATATCCATTGACATAATGCAATACTTGGAGGAAAATCAACAGGTAGTAGTGCCTGAACGCGTTGAATATGGTATGGATACAACACATTGTCCTTAAGAATTTACCAAACTGTCCAGTGACTCACATTCAAAGTATTTACAATTTTTCGCGTAGAACTACCAGGCTCTTCCGCTATCATATTCTGTTCCAATTGTACCGTTCTTACAGTCGGTGATCTTCCTGATCCTTCAGTTCGTTTCAATGTGCCTGTTTCACGAAGACATCGAGTCGAAGATTTTTCGGTCGGGGACATTACGGGATGGAAAGCGTTCACTGTACAATCGCCTAGCTTGTAATGCATTGCCATCAGCAAGTCCATAAGTGAAGTGAATGTCAGTCATCTCGGCGATTGTATACATTATGATAGAGGACTTCACTCACTATTTAAGACACGTCAAACCACCAAACGTCACTCAATCTACGTAAACAAATGCGACCGATGAAATCCACTTACTAAATAAAACAGCCGTTCCAAATGATCGAGATCGAAAAAAAAATTGTTTGTACTTGATAAACTCATTGACGTACACCCTACTTTTATTTACATTAATGATTTCAACAAATATCGAATATGGTTGTCGCAAATTTTGTTCGCCCTGTATCTTCGAAACAAAGCGGTTTTTCAAAAATCATCATAGGAAAAAATATTCTTAAAATAGGACAAGGAATAACCCCTTGCATTTTTGCCACATGTTTACCTAACACCCTGTATAATATAGAGAATTTAATTTTTTGTTAGATCTCCTATTTCTTTTAAAAGAAAGAAAGTATCCAGTATTTTTCCGAAATCAAGAATGGTTTTTAGATCCTTATTAAAGTCAAAACTATGTCTTGGTAATAAAATGTTTAACATTAAAGGGCGTTGCAGAAGTCGCATTTGGGAAGGTCAGTTTTTTTGGGCATGTACTCACAGGAGAAACTACAATGGCTTGTTTTAAGCCTATGCCACTTTACAGAGGAACTTCTGACAGGGACGGTACCTAGAAGGGCCTCACAGAACG
The DNA here is from genome assembly GCA_031761425.1 of Cosmopolites sordidus. Taxonomy (NCBI): domain Eukaryota; kingdom Metazoa; phylum Arthropoda; class Insecta; order Coleoptera; family Curculionidae; genus Cosmopolites; species Cosmopolites sordidus. Next base: position 1,544,117 of record JARFXV010000563.1, on the reverse strand, counting down.
GCGGCTTTATATCTCTTTACTTATAAGGTCTATAAAGGTGTTCCAATAACTCTGAGTGTTGTTTTTTAGATATGCATTTGCGAAAGAGTTTAGATCGTTGTAACTATAGGTGGATGCAAGGAAAGAACCGTCAGTCTGTTGGCCCGGACAATTCTCAGAGAAATTTTAATTAAATCCAGAATATTGAATACAATTGAAATACAAAATGGATGATACTGACCTTCTAACAACTTGAGTGCATTATGAGAATCGCTATTTGGATCCATCTGTACAAATAATTTCAGGAACTGTTAGATGTCCAATTAATAAATTAATATACGCAGAGGTGATTGTGCTGTAAGTACATGATTTGTCGTATCTCATCAGAGAAAAGTCGTAATGTGGAGGGTTTGAAAGCCATGGATGATAATTAGATAATTTAAGTTAGAGTGTAAAATCAAGTTGGTCGAAAATATTTTGATATTGGTAACCAATATTGTGGATAGAGGAGAAAAAATATATGTAAGGAACAGTTGGAGGGAGGCGAATAATATTTGAGTGGGCCAGAATGAAAAGTTTTGCTTACAAACTGAATGCATATTTCAGAAGTAAATAATTTCTCCTGATACTCAGAGGTTCTATTCCTGTTATACCACAGAGGCTTGGAATTGGGCCAGTAGTAAAAGCCCCAATTCACAATCTAATAGCTGAGTTTTGTAGAATAACCAAGTGCCGATGTTCAACTATCTTATATGAATGTATTGGCAAAACAAGTTCATCAGAGCCTCGTGTGTCATAGTGATGAAAATCACTATTTTTTACGAATGCTACAAAATTTCGCCTAACAAAGATGATAATCTCCAAAATATATAGTGATGGTGGAGTCAAAATCCTGCATTGTTTAAAAAAAATTGGTCGACATGTTGCCAGTAGTGACACCCCACCCATCATTCGAATTATCTTTTTTTGTATTTTGAAAACACGCATCAGATGAGGCGACCCACCCCAAAATATCAAACCGTACCTAGCGCGATTGTAAAACTCTGCATAGTAATATGAATGCACAATATCCGTGGTACCAACCCGTTTCAACCTATAAACAGCATATGAGACAGCAGATAATTTCTTGCATAGTTCAGCTATGTGTTCATCCCAGCAAAGTCTGTTATCCATATGAACACCCGGAAATCTAGTACAGGATGTTTGCTGTATAGATTTACCGTTAATTTTTAATAAATATGACTCCGTTATAGTGTGTGTTCGAGGAGTAAAAGCAATAAAACTGGTTTTGTCCACGTTAAGGGATCACTTATTATTCGTAAACCAACTATAAAATTTATTAAGCATTTCCTGTACCGTTTCAATGGCTCCCTGCATGTTTCTATTTCCTGTTAAGTAGCTGCTATCATCAGCAAACATCACCATATTTCCGCTACTGCACACATCTGGCAGATCATTAACAAAAATTAAAAATAATAGTGGACCCAAAACAGATCCTTGGGGCACTCCAGAAATAATCCTTAATCTTTCCGATGTTGCTTCATCAATCTGTACAAATTGGTGTCGGTCAAATAAGTAGGTCAGGTCAAGGTCAAGGTCATCAGGAGATGATTTAATTTAAAGTGATTTGGTGTTTAGTGGTAAATTTCTTCAAGTTTAGTATACTGCCATGGTCAGTTTTAGGTCGGATTATTGATTTATATAGTGTTAGTAGACAGCGAATAGATAAAGATATTTATTCATGTCTTTAGAACATTTGGTCCATTTGATAAAAAATATGATCTTTCCATGAAAGTCTCTGGTCAAAAATCAGACCCAAGGATCTTTGTAAAGATTCAGCACGAATAGAGATAATTGACTATGTAATGGAATATAGTCGTGAACATGCACGCTTTCTACAGAAATGAACTATTGCCTAGAAAAAGAAACCGGTGTTGAAGTCATTTATAGAATTTATTAGAATTTATACACGTCTGAGCCAGTCTTTCACAAACTCTAAAACTAAAGAAGAAGTATACGAGAATTGAACGAGATGTTAAACAAAGTTGGGCTCATAATTGATCCTTGGGGATTCCGTTTATAAGACGGAAAATATCTGACAAGTGATGATCGATCCTGACAGATATTTGTCTGGAAAACAATTGTGAAGTATTCCTCTTATTTCCCAAAGGTGAAGCGAATTGAGAATGATAGTGATTTTTCCTAAGTTACAAAAGCAGTTTTTGAAAAAGTTTCTTATAAAAATTAATAATCCTAAAAAATTAAGTTTAAGCTTTAGGGGAAAGGGAAATTGCCGGTCATTCCAGTCGTTCTAAGTTGCACATCCAGATTCCAAGCTTCCCTCTCCAGAGGCGTAACAAACCCAATTTGTCAGCGGCCATGTCGGAGCACCTTACCGACAATTCTTCCCGTAGGGCCCCGGGCCATTTGTCTTCGTCGCCGGCAGCTGCCTAAAAGCAACAACGCGTGAGATGGTGGCTTTTCTATCCCACTGACAACAAGATTAACTGAGGGTTATATTTAGAAGGACGAGCTTCGTAGAGGAGACCCATTAGTAGCTGGCGGGATATGTAATTTATCTTGCGGACCAATTTGGTGGTCGGCGTGCGTGTAAAATGTTTTCTATCTTGACAACGAACTGTGTTTTTTCTACTTTTAATCGTACAGGGTGTGTCTGGTGACAGTTTACTTACAGAGGTGAGCAATAAAATCAGACTGGTACAAAAAATTAAAAAAAAAACCAAGTTTACTTTCCTTATTTATTTACTTTGTTTGGAAGATACGGGGCGAACAAAATTTGCGACAACCATATTCGAAATTTGTTGAAATCATTAATGTAAATAAAAGTAGGGTGTACGTCAATTAGTTTATCAGTACAAAAATTTTTTTTTCGATCTCGATCACTTGGAATGGCTGTTTTATCCAGTAAGTGAATTTCATCGGTGGCATTTGTTTACATAGATTAAGTGACGTTTGGCTGTTTGACGTGTGTTAAATAGTGAGTGAAGTCCTCTATCATAATGTATACAAACGCCGAGATGACTGACATGCACTTGATGTATGGACCTGCTGATGGTAATGCATTACCCATTGTCCCCGACTGAAACCGGATTTGACAGTCCTCGATTTTTACTTGTGGGGAAGACTAAAAGACTTTGTTTTTCAAACTCGTCCTACCACACGAGAAAACATGATTGAAATAATTCAAAATTGAATAACCAGCATTTCAAGAGCGGAAATTGAAGCTGCCGTTTTAAGTACTCGTCGAAAAATAAATCTTTGCATTTCTATGGATGGAAGGCATTTTGAACATTTAGAAAGGCGTTAAAGTTCAGATTCTGTTAATTATTAGACTGTTGTGCTGTTAATTTTATTTGACTGTTGTTAATTATTATCTTCGTTGTTGGCCCGTTGGCCTTTAAACACGCTCCAAATTAATATGGCACGAAGAATTTGGACCAATCCTAAGCCTGGGTAAAGTGTGAAGGAAGGCAAACATTAGGTTAATATTTTTTTTAACTTAATGCAGGTAGTAGTGAAATAATAACTGATTTTTTCAGAAAAATCGAAATATCTCTTGAGATGTCAGAGATATCGATTTCGGGATTTCACTGGATGATTCCTCTTTAAATTATCTTTCTTGCCATGTAGTAAAAGCTGTACCATTCCATTTGAAAAACCTGAACAAAACTTCAAAAAAACTATTGTTGAATGTAACGCCACCTCGCGGCTTCATTTATAAACTAAATAATTTATCTCCCAGGTTATCTGATTGTCCCAGCAATTGCCTTTTAAATGAATCCAAATTGAGAAAAATCGGTTAAGGCAAACGGACATTACACGACTTTTTATCTCAATAGGTTAAATTCCCCCCCCCCCCCCTTTATTCGTGAAATTACGACAAAATGTCATAAAACAAAGTTGTAGGAGACAGTTTGCTAATTATAACTGAGAATTTTTCTTACTCGGTTAACACTTGAAAATACACAAAAAAAAAGATTTTTAAAAATGTTTAGCTCGTCACGCCCTCTTGCGGTCGTCTTAGAAGCTTAAAAATATTTTTGGTGAATTTTTCATGATCATTTTTAGTACAATTTTTTTTCCCCAAAGCTGTGGGATAAATAGTTTTCAAGATACGGCCGCGATCCATCCTTAATGGGACACCTGGTATATATATATATATATATATATATATATATATATATATATATATATATATATATATATATATATATATATATATATATATATATATAAAATTGATATTATTGCTCTGTAAGAACTAAAACACAAATTCTTCATTTATAAAACCTGTTAATACTACAATGGTAGAAAAATTGATCCAAAATGACGAAAGAGAAAGATCACGCAATGAAGAACGGTAATTTTAAGAATGGTAAACAGCGGACTTTTTTTTAATTTTCAAAAATTAAAAAAAAAGTAATTAAGATAATCCCACGATCTACTTTGACTTAAAATTTGTAGAATGGATAGAAGTTTACCGCTAAAAATTTTCTGAAAATTGGATCTGGATTTTTAAGAAAATCGAAAGGTTCATACAGTTTAAAAAATGAGATTTTAATTTTAAAACTTAAATATCGCATATTAGAACACTTTAAAGAATTTTTTTGTATTTGTTTTCTCGAAAGTACATAAAAAACTAAAATGAAAAGATTGAATTTGGACAAAAAATGTCAAAAAATTGAGAAAATAAAAAATTAAAATTGTTCAGAGTGTCCGATTTGTAAAGCAGCTCGACGGTCCTTAAAGACCCATGGCTTCAACTTTCTTTACTATCGTTCTTCATTTTACTCTATTCATGGCTGCACGCCGTCCTGCTGCTGCTCCTGCCATCCTCTTATCGTTGTTGAATCCAAATCTTCCTTGCATGCCTTCAGTCACTTCCTTCTTGGTCGTCATCTTTTTCTTCTTCGTCCATCTCCTCTTGACAATGCTTGCTTTGCCCATCTATTATCTGGCATTCTTAATAGATAATCCAAACACTCATATATATAGATATCTCATTTTATTGAACTAGTAACGCGAATTTATATCACCCATCCCAATTAAATGGTCAAAACTTTAGTCACAAGATCTAGTCTCAGAACCTTGATCTAAGACTGAGTAATTTTACTGGGAAATCTCAGCAGAACATCATAACGAACGGGTCGCGAAATAGATTTCGACAAAGCCAAAGCAAAAATATAAGCCCCCATAATGCGTGAAGCAATTGAGAAATCGTCCATACTGCCTAAACAGCGGCCTTAGAGTTCCAAATACATGCTAACCTCATATTTCCAAATTTTCCATCCGAAGCTCTTCCAATCCCGACCGAGCGCCCCACTCATAACCTTACCTATCAATGAAGAGGTCACACCAATCACGTTCTTTTCTAGTTGTGAACCATGGGAAGTAGGCAGATTGAGACCCCGCAACCAAAATGTCGGGATTTTACAAATCTAAAACGCGGTTCTATTATTAACTTATTAATAAATAATATTAATAAATAATAATAATAATAATAATAAGTTATATAACTTATTTTTTTATTGTATCAGACAAGATATTTTCGAATGTGCCTTTACAAAACCAGCAAGCCGAACAATTTGTCGTCTGTATCCGAAACGACCCGAACAAATGACCTAACCTTTCACAATTAGCCGGGGCACGAGACGAATAGCGCTATTTTTCTCGGCCACAACGACAAAAGCCTCCCCCCCCCCCCCCCCCGGTAATTTCGCAGAGCCGTCGCTCTTTTTCGTTTCGTCGTGGGGGCGTCGGCGAGTTTCCCCCCCTTCAAGTTACAAATCGGCCCCATCCATCACCCGGTTCTGAATTATGGACAGAATCAGTCAAACGGTCGACTTCTTGAGGATGGCCCGTCGTCAGCACCGTTTATCAACGTTTATTTCGACTGTTTTTATTTAGAAAATAGCAAAGCAATCAAATAAAAGTCTCTTTAAATACCAGGTACATCGATCACGAATTGTTTTATTATTTAATAAAATTATCGTTATTATTTATTCAAGAATTATATTTCATATTTGAAAGAATCAACATTGAATTTTCTATTTATATCCTTTTTTTTCTTATTTTGTTTATTTCTTTTTTTTTATTTTATTCTTGTTGTTGTTTAAGGCCTTGAAAATTCCTGTTACTCCTTCTTCTACTCCTCTTTTCTTTAGACTTTTCCACACATCCCTTATTTTTACTTTATTTTTCCAGGTGAATGAAACAACTATGGATTTGGGTTTCTTTTCTTAGCAGTTTTTCTCCTAGTTGATTAATTAAAAATATCAGATATTATGTGTTTGTACTCTTTCAAAAACCATGCTATGGTTCCTCTAATGTGGCTTTTAATATTTCTCTCAGCCTATGCTCCATTAATCTGGTAAATACCTTTCTAGGTAAACTTGTTAGTGTGATCTCTCTGTAGTTTCTAAATTCCCATCTGCTTTTTTACAAAACACGGGCAATATTGTACACATATTCCAGTCTAATAGTACTTTATTTTGTATTATGATATATATCTTGCCCTTAAGTTTTCTAAAAAAAAATAATTTAATATTATGACAAACAATACTTTTTGTGCGGCATAAAAAAGTTGGAAAATCGAATCGAAGTGTTCGCTGATTTTTCACACTCAAGTTAATGGGGAATTTTGGATGAAAAATTTCCGTATTTTTATTCTTGCCACCACAATCAAAAATAATATCAACCAAACGTTTAATAATAGACAAAAAAAAGAGCAGGGGAAAGATCAAAGCCAAAGTCCTCTTGACATTTGTTTATTAGTTCGCCTTTGATCGATTCCCGATTGATAGCGTCAAATAAATCAATCTGTCCGTCCGATAGGATTGTAGACATTGCCCGCGGGCACCAGTCATTTCCCCCTCTGTCATTAAACGGCGTCGAGAACGGATCGGGGTCGGTCGTGGTAGTGGCTAATGTCTCGCACTTACGACAAATAAGAAACTTGTTTCGCCGAAATTGCCGGGTTTCGGTGGGTAAATGGGTCCTGGGATGGTTATTAGGCCGATTGGTGGGTTAATGGGCTTGTCGAACCATTATCTCGCCCATGTTATTAACGTGATTACGTTGGGTCGTTTATTATGTCATCTTCCGTCAGTTCTAATAGATTTCTGATCATTATGTGGTTTCAATTTTACAAAAGAGCAACATCGAACATTTTCCTTTTTTAAGAGCCATCAAAATTTATATTTTTTTACAGCAATAAATTTGACAGCTATAACATCAAGATTCCCCATTGAAGATCAGAGCATACGACCATTGCATCTCCTTCCTGTTCTAAAACAGAGTTTCCAAACATCGGCAGTTACAAAGACTAACAAGTATATAATAGCAAATGAATGGAGAATTGTCGGACCGAAAACCAAATAAATGGATCCGAAGTAAAACGAAAGTTAAGGATGTGAGAGCAAGTGGCTCAACTTAAGTGAAGTTTTGGATACAATAGTGAAAGTAAACAGTTGGAATAGTCCAATACAACATGGTTGGCGAGAAGAAGGGAAGATCGACCCGAAGATCGAAAAAATGTTGGGCTACACAGGAAACGTGTGGTATGGAGAAGACATAGATGGAAGAACTTGATGGCGGTCTATGTCCATAGTTGAAGGTCATAAATCATCAAAAGAGAACCGAGGATGAAAGCTTGGATTGGAGACGTGTTCAAGATGATTTCATCATATATATATATATATATATATATATATATATATATATATATATATATATATATATATATATATATATATAATATATATATATATATATATATATATATATATATATATATATATATATATATATATATATATATATATATATATATATATATATATTATACGGCAAAATAAATAGGGGCACTCACTTCAAATACCTGGGCGAGATCCTTGAACCCATAGGAGGAGAGAAGATAACAAAGAAAACTCGATTACAGAAGATGAAGAGGGCATACGGCAAGACACACAATATCTATAATAAGAAATGCCTATCCACACACGCAAAAACAGGACACTACAACACAGTAATCAAACTAGAGGTACTATACGCAAGCGAGACACTTACACTTCATACAAAAAGCGGCATAGAAAACATACTAAAAGAAGAACGCACAATTATGAGGAAAATTCTCGACCCAAAATCGACAGAGGAAGGATACAGACTACATTCTCGAAAGACCACAGAGAAAATGTCCAAGAAGCGGCGGACATAAGAAAAAGAAGGTTGAAATTCTATGGACATATCAGTAGACTCCCGCCGACAAGACTCACCAACAGAATTCTTACATACATACAAGGAGTCATCAACATCAACAGTACCATGGATTACACAAGTCAAAGCTGATCTGGGAAAGGTACAAATGGGTCCGACAGAAATTGATGATAGAAGAACGTACAGAAACAGAATACATATGTGGAACGTTGCATCAGAAAGCGACGTTTTTAGGAGATCGGGAACAAAGTGGACGGAGGAGAAGAAAGGATGAGAGAGGTGTGGAGGATCAGAAAGAATACTCGAAAATAGCTCAGAATGCTTTGCGTGATCCAACCGGGTCTATACGCACCTAATAATAATATACTTAAAATGTAAGTAATATATTTCAAATATCATACTCTAACCAAAGTATAGGTCGTTTATCAGTCAGGTAGTGTAAAACTTTACCTTTTCAAAGTTTCTGCTTCGAAATATATATGTTTTTTTATATAAATATTGCTAACAGTTTAGGAAATATTGTAATTTCTCATGGTTTCATAGCAATCTATTAGAAATATCTCACGTTAAGCTACACATTTTTTTTCTTGGCTGTTAAATATTTTAACTTAGATATGTTTGTCTAAGATTGTCATAGAACTCTTCTTAATTTTTCCAGGTGTTTGGGAGATTGCTTTCAATTACTTTCATAGCGATATATTTGCAATATTTTAAAGCGAGGTTAACCTATTTTCTTTTTAACTTCCGAATACTAACTTCTTTTTACGTTTCTATTTATAAACATCAGGTACTTTTTTTAATGTTTCTAGCAATTTAAAAATAATTTTCCCATATTTTTATAGCATTATATCTGAAATATTTCAATATAAGCTAAGTACAGAGGCCCTTTATCTGTCAGTTAGAAGAGAACCTTACTTAACGAACGTTTCTATTTCGAAATATACATGTTTTTATTGCTTAGAATACAGAAAATATTGGAGTTTCTCTTGTTTTCATAGCGATATATTTGAAATATCTCACTATAAGTCAAATTCATCATCATTTTTTCTTTACAGTTACAGAATATTTATTCGTTTTAAAATTTCAATTATAAATGCCAAGGAAATTCTCTTAATATTTCCAGTAATTTGGGAAATAGTTTTTTCTTATTTTCATAGCAACACATTTGAAATATTTTACAAGCGAAGTTCACGTCATTTTTTTACTGTTTAAAAACATAAAATACTTTCTTTTGATAATACTAGCAATTTAAGAAAAAAGTTTCTTCAATTTTCATAGCAATATATTTTATATATTGTAAGTTTATGAAATTTTTTCTTTGTTTCAAAATGGTATCTATCTTTTCATTGTGTTTTTACCTATAACCACCAAAGACTGAAAATTAAGGACGCCATTTTCTCTTAGATTCATTGCAATATATTAAGGATATTTTACACCAAGTCAAGTTTAATTATTTATTTTTTCTTAAAGGCAAAACATTATTGCAATTTTTGTTGTTTTCTTTTATAAACATTAAGGATTTTCTACTATCATTCTTGACAATTCAAGAAACAAATTTATTATATATATATATTATATATATTATATAATTTATACATTATTGCTCTATTTATAAAACAAAAAAAAACGAAACGAACAGAGCAAGACCAAGTCAATTGGCCATATTGATGGCGGGTCGCAATCTGTTCGGCTGTCTCCTTGCGTTAGACTCGAGTCCAGCTGATGACGGCTGTGAGGCCAGAAACTGATCCTGGGATCTCGGCGTGATGGTGACAGCTGATTTAAAACGAACAGAGGTACGTGGAAGTACGGATGAAAGATTTCTGTTTTTCAAATATCTCTCTCTACGGCCTCACTACGCTATCCTCGTGCTTTCGGTCTTCTTCGGGGACGTTTGCGATCAAGTGGTATCCCCTCCAGGATTGCCTTGGTCCATCTGTCGTCCTATCACCTCGCTATATCCCCTACCCATCGCCATTTCAATTGCTTTACTCTTCCAATGATGTCACAGACTATCGTTTGTTCCCTGATCCATGCGCAGGATTTCCTGTCTTGTCTTGTGATGCCAAGGATACTTCTTTCTATTCTCCTCTGTGCTACCCGACGTTTTTAAATTGTGTGTATGTATATTCTATCTTGAATCTCTTTCCAACAACATTGCCATATGTTATATATGTTTATAAACATCTAAAAATGAGCTGTGAAGTATCTGGAATAGAAAAGTAAAAAATATAGTGAACCATCGATCAATCCTTGACGTTTCGTAGAAAGAATCCTTTTTGAAACGAGGGAATATCGTACCATTTCCCAATTAATCACCTCTCGTCCCACCATTGACAGAGCTTTGATTGCGGAATGAAAATATAATGATATGAACGCCATTAATTACGGCGGCAATGTGCATCGTGCTTTTGACATCACCACATTCGGAGGCGGGAGCTTTTTCATCCATCAGGTCCGCCTATACGACAGAATTTATTAATATACAAACGAAAGGACGGTACCTCGACATCTATATCGCTTTATCAAATCAAACACGATAAATAGTTATGAACAGTGTGTCGGAAAAATAACCGACATTTTTAAATTTAAAGAAAACTACTAGCGCCATCTAATGAAATACTATCATTAAAGTCGATCAACGAATTGGAAAGTTATAGCTCTTAAAGTGACAGTACCTTTTGTCACCTCGTCACAAAAACACGATGGAATAAAGAGCCAATATTAAATTTTCTTTCAAGTTCGGTAAAACTTTTACAGAATCATCTGAATTGATGAGAAAAGTTTATGATGATGATTGTTTATCCCGTACACGTGTGTTTGAATGGTATAAGCGATTCCAGGACGGTTGTGATGCTTTATAAGACGACCCAAAGTCAGGCCGGCCAAAAAACAAAAATCGCGATGAATTGTTGGAAACAGTGTGTGAAATGATCGCCTACGATGTAAATTCGGGTGTGAGATGGATAGCGGATGTATAAAATACGACCAAAAACATGATTCACGATATTTGGACAAAGAATATAAACAAACGGAAAGTATGTGCTCTAGGACCGAAAAAACAAGTCTGTGTGCTTCAATATCCTCCGTACTCACCTGACTGATCTCCGTGTTACTATTTTCTTTTTAATAAGAACATTTCAAGAAGAACAAAAGAAGAACATTTTATGACAATGTTACACAAGTCCCAGAAGTCGTGACGATGGTAATTGAGGCGATTCCGGAAAAGGACATAAAAAATCTCTTCTACCATTGATTGAACGTGCCTATGGGAGTATTGTGATGTATTTTGAATAAACAGAAATAATTTTTGCCAAAATAATTCATTGTTTTATTTTTAAGTTCTTTTATTTTTCCAACATACTGTGTATTTATTGACATTAATGTGACTCAGGTTCACAAAGGGAACGAGGATTAAATACTGCATCAAAAATGCTCCAAAGTCATCTTGCTTTGGGGTTAAATCACTTGTTCTATCAAGAATAATATTTTTGGATAGTTTTTTGATTATTAGGATTAATTTCCTGTTTCCAGATTTCGTTCAAATTTGAAAGATATCGTTTTAGTGTCATACGTAAAAACATTGGAGAGGCGAGATCAATAATAATCCAAAACTGAAAAGTAAAGACTATCTTTATAACATTTATAACATTTTGATGGTCGTGGTCATGGTCATCGTCGTCACAATGATCCAACATCACAGAATAGCTACAAAAATTAAGAATAGACACACAATTATCTGCTGGAGGATACAGGAGCTACTAATTATCAAACATGTGATATACCCGTTACAGTTCAACATCGCCTTAGTACATGCACACAATATCATTTAATGCGACATTAGAACAATAGAAATCGTTACGATAATTGTTGTAATTTTTGAAAATGTTTTTGGTTTCTTTTCTATTTTCATAATTTCTTTCTCCTTCCAATTCTTTATTGTTCATGTTCCTTCTCATTTCAATCAATAAAAATTCGTGTGAAAAGTAAGTGAAAAACGTGGAAGTATTGCATAAAAGAATATATATCCAAAAAGAACTCATATCAAAACAAAAAATAAATTTCCTAGATCTGGAAAAAAGTTTTTTTTTCGGCGACGATGGAGCATTCGTTCCAATCCTGGAAACATTCTAATCCTCAAATTGGGGAGCTCAATCTTGCCACCCTAGTGGGATATTTATGTATTTGCTTACATATTAAATAGGAATTCAAATTGAATGTTAAATGTAAGAGAATTTAACCCGCGAAAAATCCCTTGAAGATCAAATTAACCTGACTAACCTGAACCATTGAAGATGGTTAACCTTTGACAGAAGCAACAAATTTCAGGACATCCTCTGCAGTTAGTACAATAGAAATCAGTTGTGGGGTAGTGCCCTTTCCTGCGGTTCGCTGTATGCAAATAAGTTCTAAATCAAAACGAATTAATTTGTCAATACGGGCTTTAGAATCAGAACCGAGTATTATTTTCTGACACGGAATGACAGTTGCATGACAGAGATTACGTCCGCTGGCCGGGTTAATTAAGAATATATTCCCCTCATTTTTGATGATGGAAACGGTAGGAAGGTTGCCTTGTTTTCTTGGTTGAAATTAGGTCATTTTGAATGGGTAATCACAATCCATTACTGGTACTTTACCAGTATTTATTGCCTTGTACTTACAAGACAATATAACACGCAACAATTGTATCGGATTGTCCGGAAAATTCGTAGAGACTTTCCTTTAGTTAATCTTTTAATTGACTCAGAAATATCCGAAACCAGATATCAAGTTAAAAAGGATTATTAGATCTTCTCCGAAATCAAATTAAATTAACAAGACCAAAGTAGCGGGATGCCTGAACGATATTCCAGATGCGGCGGTTAATAATTCTTCATTTTTTTAAGAGATGACGCTGAAAACAACGGTCGATTCACAGTCTAATCTCTGATGTAATTTTGTTGTTACAACAGTACCTTTGAAAACGCCATGGATGTTTAAACGATCTCGAGTTAGGGTCATATAAGTGTAAAATAAAGTTTAAATATTTCTTTATGTATTAATTGTCTATATATTTAATATGGTATCTCTTTTTAACTGAACATTTTAATGGCTGAATTTATTATGAAATAAACCAAAAATAATTAAACAGGTCTACAAAATAAAAAAAAAATGGGGTCCCCGAGACTTAAAACTGATTTTAAAGTATAGTGCAGAGCTACACTATCAGCAACATTTAATTATGAAAAATAATTAATTCTAATAATTCTTAGTAGCGAATTAACTTGTTTGTTATTAGGTTATTAAGTTATTAAATAAATCTGTGAAGATATCATCGTCAAAACGATCGTATTTAAACGATCCAAACACTTTTTCTTACGTTTGTGGCGAGTACACGGTTAAAAAGTTTCAAAAAACTAGAGGGTAGAGGAGCGGGGATAGTTGAGCAACTTTTTACTTGATCTTCCATAACTTTAAGAACATGCATCGGATTTAATTGATTCTTACTCTGTTAGGTTTGTAAGTTACTCTTCCCCAAAACGTCCAGCGGTGTAAAAACGATCCGAGTACAAGTTTAAAAGTTATTGTCGGAAATGCGTGAGCGCTCCAAGTTGCCTAACGTGCCCCACTAGTGGGGCTAGTTGAGCATGGGTATGGGGCTAGTTGAACAATGGCTAAAATTGACTTAATTACTGCATAGAATGATCTGAATACAAAATAATTGTAATCAACAAGCAAATATGTAATTATTATGATTAATATTATATCTCTGGAAAAATAAAATTAAATATTTCCAATTTTTATATTATAACGAATAATTATAACGCAAATAAATATTAAATTAATGTAGTAACTAATTTTGAGATCAAGAATATTGCTAGATGATAAATAACCCCAAATTATTTATCATCTTTCTCTTTATTACAATTAATACAAACATATCTATTTAAAGCCATTCATGCGTGAGGTGCCTGTAAGGAACTGTCTCGAAGAAATCACAAAAAAGAATCTTTATCCATGCTCAATAATGTAACTGCTGTATAAAGGTAAAAAATAAAAAAATAATGGAATATTTTCGACGCCTATTACATCTCGAAAACTACTTTACACTGTACCTCGGAACAGACCTTACGCCTCGATGTACACAGCCCCAATGACCCTTCCTCTCCAGGACCAGTAGAGCTGTCCGTGTACCCTTCATAATACCACCTCAAAACATCACGCTCCCATCTTCAAATGGGATACGTGGTTGAACTGTTTCTGGTCGGGCTTGTCGACCTGGAGCTCTACAAACTAATATTCTTCGTGAATCAGAAACCAAGCCAATTCTCATCTCATCGGAGAACATCATGTTATTCCAGTTAGGACTATGATCCATCATTTCTTGAACCCATTGCAATCTTACATTTTTTTTTGTCGAAGTTTTTTGTCGTGTTTTTTTTTTCTTCTGCGATGCAAATTTACCGCTTTCTGCGTGTTATCGTTTTTCGTGAAACATTTACCCCTTCAAGCCTCACAAGCTCCCTTGACATACCACTTGTAGATATCAAACGATTTCTTCAAGCTCTCATTGATATCTGCCGGTTCTGTGCAACTGTTGTACATCATTTCCTACCACTTCTGGGGCAATACCTACAATTTCTGTGATATCACTTTAATTAAAGCCCTGTTGTAACAAAGCACTTACTCTTGTATCTGGCATTTTTAAACTGATTGATTGAAACTTGGAAAATAACTTAAATAATGAGAAAAACAGTTTTAGTCTCTCCTGCACCAAATCCACTGTAGACTTGTGTTATACAGGTATAATAACCTAAAGAATGTCACATGGAAACGGCATTGAGACTTACACAAAATATTTACAACAAAAAATGCATATATAAAAATACAAAACTGAGACATTACAACACAGTTATTAAGCCAGAATGTTTATATGGGGCAGAAACGCTCATTTTGAATAGAAAGTGGGACATCGAGGACATTGACAAGAAGGAAAGAAAAATCTTCGGCCCCAAACAAATAAATAGCACAACATACCGACTTCGAGAAAACCGAGAAATTAAACAATACACAAATATACATAGCGATATTATATATAAGACTTAAGTTTTACGGACTTAAGACATAAAACGGATGAATCCGAGTAGGCTAGCTAGACAGATAGTTGAATTTTATGAAAATAGGAGTAGAGCTGAAGTAGAAAAAATTAAATGGATTGCTTCAATTAAAGAGGACCTAAGATCAGCAAATATTACACAAAGTGAAATTCAGGATAGAGGCTGTTTCTGATACAAGGCGAACGTTTGGAAGGTTAGCAAGAGAGAAAAATGTAGGAAGATTGGAACAACTTGGTCTGAGGAAAGAAAAGAAAACTCATAGCGAAAGAATGAAATTAGTATGGGCGCAAAGGAAGGCTAACAACAACAAATGCCTCTAATTGTACTTCGCGTGGTCCAGCAGGGCCCATACGCGAATAATAATTATTAAATTACTATACTGTCATCGGTCCTTGATAAGTGTTCAAAATTTTAGTTTAATCTGACATTTTGAAGTGGGTGAAAAGGGCATTCAAAGATTCCGTTACATAAATAGATGCCGGTGAAGCTAATAGATATAGGTGAAGCTAATAGATACAGGTGAAGCGTATTAAAAATGGTCGTATGATATCTGTCCTACTCGTAATAGTATTCCCCATAAATTTTAAGGTGAAAACACCGTTCGAAAACTCTCCAGGTCCCACAATTACCACACATTTGCCCCTCTTAATCTGTTCGCCACCCCGCAATCCTGCCCCCGGCCTGCGGCGAAACGCCGCCAGGTGGCGGTTTGGAGAAGCCACCCCCAACCGCTGCCAACTTCCGCACTCTGCGAATTAACACGCTCTTTATATATCGGGATAGTTGGGGAAAAAGGGAGGTCAAAGTGGGGGAGATTACTCGTCATTTTCTCTACTCGTCACTTGTCTCTTAAACGTCATTTTATGAAGTAATTTTTATGAAGTTCAAATATAATTGTACGAGGCATCCCATTAAGGATGGATCACGGCCGTATCTTGAAAACTATTTATCACACAGCTTTGGGGAAAAAAAATTGTACTAAAAATGATCATGAAAAATTCACCAAAAATATTTTTAAGCTTCTAAAACGACCGCAAGAGGGCGTGATGAGCTAAACATTTTTAAAAATCATTTTTTTTGTGTATTTTCAAGTGTTGACCGAGTAAGAAAAATTCTGGCTTAAGTTAAAAAAATATTAACCTAATGTTTGCCTTCCTTCACACTTTACCCAGGCTTAGGACTGGTCCAAATTCTTCCTGCCATATTAATTTCGATCGTGTTTAAAGGCCAACGGGCCAACACCGAAGATAATAATAATAACAACAGTCTAATAATTAACAGAATCTGAACTTTAACGCCTTTCTAAATGTTCAAAATGCCTTCCATCCTTTATTTTTCGAC
The DNA here is from genome assembly GCA_031761425.1 of Cosmopolites sordidus. Lineage (NCBI taxonomy): Eukaryota > Metazoa > Arthropoda > Insecta > Coleoptera > Curculionidae > Cosmopolites > Cosmopolites sordidus. The sequence continues at coordinate 1,527,462 of JARFXV010000563.1, read as the reverse complement.
GAGTACTAAAAACGGCAGCTTCAATTTCCGCTCTTGAAATGCTGGTTATTGAATTTTGAATTATTTCAATCATGTTTTCTCGTGTGGTAGGACGAGTTTAAAAAACAAGGTCTTTTAGTCTTCCCCACAAGTAAAAATCGAGGACTGTCAAATCCGGTGAGCGCGCCGGCCACGAAAATAAACTACCCCGTCCTATCCAACGATTTGGAAACGAAGCATCCAAGAAGTTTCGAATCACCTCCGATAAGCGGGCAGGGCATCCATCATGCTGGTACCACATTTGTCTTCTTGTTTCCAATGAAACATCTTCCATTAGTTCTGGCAGTCCATTTTGTAAAAAATGTAAATATGTTTCACTATTCAAATGTCCATTAAAAATAAAGGGACTAATAATTTTGTCTCCCAAAACACCACACCATACTTTCACACTCCATCTATTTGGTGGTTGATTTCTAACATCCAGTGTGGATTAGCAACTGCCCAGTAGTGCATATTATGTAAGTTAACGCCTCCATCACTGCTAAACGTAGCTTTATCAGTCCATAATATGCGTTTTAAGAATTGTTTATTTCCACTACACATATTTTTTAACCAGTGACAATAGTCTAACCGTCTGTCGAAATCGTTATCCAAAAGGACTTGGTGTAAGACAACATGACAGGGGTGCAGCTTGTTGTCTCTTAAGATTCGATGAACGGATGTCTTGCTAACACCTAATTCTTCAGATATTTGTCTGATACTTAAATGGGGGTTGGTTTCAACATAAGCCAGAACATTTACGACATTATCTCCATTACGAATCGAACATAGCCTGGTGCGGACTGGATCTGGATGCGCAATTCCTGTTTCTCGTAAGGGTCTTGCTAGACGTGTAAACACCTTCTTCGAATAATGCCTTCTTTCGGGATATTGACTTGCATATTGCCGCTCTGCAATACATTCTGCATTTTCAAAACATTGGAAATACACCGCCAACATGTCATAGGCCCCGTTATTCGTAAAAGGCATTGTTAGCTAGTATTATAATAATTATTAATAATCAACAAATGCAATGTTGAAAATGTAATGCATTTCAAAACTGACAAGTTAATTTGACTGTTTTTGTTTGTTTCCATGGTTCCCTTCTTACACTCTTTGTGTAATGTACCTAAGGATTGCATGCGTTTATTTGGAATCCCGAAAACGCATAATTTTATTCATCCATTCATTTAGTTTAAAAGATAGAGTAGGTATATTTATTAATGACTGATTTCAATATTCTGTCAAGTAGAATTTAAGCATCAGAAAAAAGAAAATGCAACAATTGGGGAAAGGCATTTTTTCCGCTTATGTAATTAAATTAGAAAATATTATCAAGATCAGGATTAGAACATTTATGATGATTGATACTGAATAGATAATTTAATTTTTTAAATAAAATTGTTGCGGTTGCGATTGCGACGTAAATATTAAGCCCAATTTTTAACTTAATATTACGGTAAAAATTAAAACTAACTGATTTTTTTCAGAAAAATCGAAATATCTCTTGACATGTCAGAGATATCGATTTCGGGTTTTCACTGGACGATTCCTCTTTAAATTACCTTTCTTGCCATGTAGTAAAAGCTGTACCATTCCATTTGAAAAAACTGAATGAAACTTCAAAAAAACTATTGTTGAATGTAACGCCACCTCGCGGTTTCATTTATAAACTAAATAATTTATATCCCAGATTATCTGATTGTCCCAGCAATTGCCTTTTGAATGAATCCAAATTGAGGAAAATCGGTTAAGGCAGACGGACATTAGGCGACTTTTTATCTCAATAGGTAAAACTCCCCCCCACCCCACTATTCATGAAATTACGACAAAATGTCATAAAACAAAGTTGTAGGAGACAGTTTGCTAATTATATCTGAGAATTTTTCTTACTCGGTTAACACTTGAAAATACACAAAAAAATGATTTTTAAAAATGTTTAGCTCGTCACGCCCTCTTGCGGTCGTTTTAGAAGCTTAAAAATATTTTTGATGAATTTCTCATGATCATTTTTAATACAATTTTTTTTCCCCAAAGCTGTGGGATAAATAGTTTTCAAGATACGGCCGCGATTCATCCTTAATGGGACCTGGTACAATAATTTTCCAAAAACATATTTTACAAAAAAAATGCGTCTCTATTGGATTATAGAAATAGTTTCAGAAAAAAAACAACATTAATTTTGAAACAATTTCATGGAGAAACTCTAGTATGTATAGTAGAATTCAAAGTAATTTGAGGACGATTTCGCAGATACAAAGATAGAACAGGCATTATATAGTATTATCAGATGGAAAGAGGCTACTAGCACAGATAAAGAAACAATGTTACCTACTATTACCTATTTTTTGACTTGAATAAAACTGAGTAATTATAGAAGCATTAAATTTAATTTGTATCACGTAAGAAGTCAGGTTTGGTTGCAGGACAAAAATATTTTAAAGATACACTTTTTTATTGTCAACAAAAACCATTAACATTGTCCGCAAAAACAAATTATTTTGTACGTAAAGTAAAAAAACATGTTAAAATATCTCCATCGGAGCAGATGCCATGGGAGGAAAAGAGAAGAAAAGCGCACGTCATAGATTTTTTTTAAGGAAAATATTATTGATGAAGTGGAAAGAACGAAACTTATTTCTTTTAAATATTCATATTCTAACAGGTGCTTTTAAAATATATAGGAAAATTAAAAATTGAAAATAATTATTTAATCCATTTCGAAAAATTATGACACACAGTATATAAGGATAGAGTAAAAAGCCAAATAGTTTTCGGATAGATGGCAGTGCAATCGCAGAGGTAATTATTAATATATATATATATATATATATATATATATATATATATATATATATATATATATATATATATATATATATATATATATATAAATATATATATATATAAATATATATATATATATATATACATATATATACATATATATATATATATACATATATATATATATATATATATATATATATATATATATATATATATATATATATATATATATATATATATATATATATATATATATATATATATAGATGAGCAGTGCAAGATGGCAGTGTAATCGCAGAGGTAATTATTAATTACAACGCTTCGCCAAAATTGCATTTGGCATTTTCAAGTATTGTCCGCTTCCACTGAAGAATTTAACTGACATGCACGGGTCGCTGTGCTCGTTTTTATAGCTGGCCGGCTACAGAAGCGACTGCGCAGATTATATCGGGGTAGTTCGGGAACATTTGCGGCGCTCGGCAACGCTGTCGGGCGTCCGTTTATTGATTTTTCTACCGCGCCGCCAGGTTGCCGCATTTTCTCTTTTTTCAGAAGGGATTTCCATACTTTTGGAATGTTGCGAGCGTCGTTTCGCGTATTTAGCTCACTTCTTTCTTCTATTTCAAGTGCTTCTCTGAATGTTCGGACCGTGTAGTTTTCAATATTTGCTATTTCTTTGACTCCTTCAAAATTGATTTTATGTCCTGTATGTAGATGGTGCTGGAACAGAGCGGAAACACTTTGTAAAGTGTTTTGGTGTTTAGTGGTAGATCTCTTCAAGTTTAGTGTTTTACACCAAAGTTTCCAATAGAAGAATTGATTTCTGGATGTGTTAGTCAGTAAAAATAATTATAATAGGTTAGATTTTGATATTTTCAGAAAAACCACCACCACTTCAAGATACATTCCTAACGATTCAAATCATAGCTTCCAAAATAAGATGGCCGGTTTAAATTTTATGGTAAATAGATTAATTAATTTTCCTTTAAATAAAGATAATTATAACAAAGAATTAAAATTAATTAGGGAAGTATCTGAAGTGAATGGTTATAATAAGAATATTGTAGATAAACTAATTAGAAAACATAAGTTCAGAAAATTATTGAAAGAATCTTCGACTTTTCAAAAGGATCAGAACACAAAGAAATTCATGGTAATACCATTTGATGCCCAATTGACAAGAGGACTAGACAAAATTTTGAATAAAGTGGACATTAAGGTTGTGTACAAACTATATAATAAATTAAGAGAAGTTCTGGGCAATCCAAAAGATAAAGTAGAGCAACAGGAAAAGTAGGGGATTTACGAAATTAGTTGTCAAGACTGTGATCGAAGGTATATTAGGCAAACAAAAAGATCCATATTGACAAGATATAAAGAACATATTGCCCACATTAGATATGGGAGAAATGAAAAATCTTGTGTTGCCCAACATGCAATCGAACATGACCGCAGTATAAATATTAGTAATTTAAGACTAATTAAAAGTGTTAATAATAATAGGACTCTGGATGCATATGAAAGCATTCAAATAGAAAAATGTAAGAAAATCATGAACCGAGATAAAGGACCTATCTCGTTCAGTCAACTTTTTCAATTATTAATGTAAGGCTTAGCAAACATCACGGTTCATGATTTTTACACGCTTCGTTAGGTATGGTTTTCACATAAATAGAACATACTTTAGTTTTAGAATTAGATTAAATCATCTCCTGATGATGCTAACATGGTTAGCGAAACGTGCGTCGAGCAATTCAAAAAAGTGTTTAGTGGTAAATCTCTTCAAGTTTAGTATCACAGATGTTATTTAACAAATTAAAACTGTAAGAATTTTAATAAACATTTTTAAATAAATAAATTAAAAATTTACTTTCAATAAAGGTTATAGTATTAATACTATTATACCTTGTTCTAAGTTGAGAATCACTTTTTCACTTATTGAAATCATATGTGTCTTGCACATTGGAACATGGCACTCAGAGCAGAAACTCTTCATCTTTATATCACGATTTCTTGGACATACAGAGCAGCGAACTGCTTTATCGAGTTCTTTTCTTACGAGTGGAAGACATGGCAGAGATAAATAATTGGCAGCATTTTTGCGTAAATCTTTAGATAAATATCTATTGAAGGCTCGCTTTTTTTTTATCTCATTTATAACTAGAGAAAGTCCTAATTCTTTTAAAAATTTTCTACGATTCATTATATTATCAATATTATTGAAATGATAAATAACAAAGCCGTTCAAGTAAGCAATATCAACTAGATGAAAGAATATTTTTAGTGGATATCTTTTGTTAAGTTATAAAACATAACCCTTTCAGGTTTATTCGTTGTACTATCGATATCGTCACTTGTATGCATACTTGAAACTGCTAGAACGTTTTTTTTCTTTACCTTCTTTGGTACATATGACACAAGCGTCATATTTTCTTTAAATCCGAATTGACTAGAGCCGACTTGTCGATTAGTAATGTCTTCAAAAGATAGCCGCAATTCTCTTTTATTGGCACGAAGCCTTCCCACAATAGTTAGATTTTTTGAGCGAAGATCTTCTACCAATGGAATACTACAGAACCAGTTATCAATTGTTAAATTTCGTCCAGTACTTTCCTACTGTTTTCACTAAACGATTTACATCTCTACCAGAATTTGACTGTGAGTATGGTCCTTCAGGATGCGTTCCTGTATAAATTTCCATTGTTGAGGTATACCAGATTCGAGAATCTGTCAAGGAAAAGATTTTTAAGCCGTTGCGGGCTGGCTTGCTTGAAATGTATTGTCGAAAAAAATATCGTCCTCGAAATGGTACTAATTATTCATCAATAGTAACATATTCACCAACGGAATAATACTTTTCACAATTATTAATAAATATCTCGAAAATATCACGAATTGGTGCTAATTTATCTAATTCTTTTCTTGATGCTTGATTTCTGTAGTCATCAAATCGTAAGCAGCGTAACAGAAATTGAAATCTTTGTACAATATTCGACTTGTTTTAGAATTATCTCATCTATAAAGAGTAGCATAGACTCAACTTCAGTTTTCACGTTTTTAGGATCTCCTCTTGGTCCTGGCAAATGAAGTACTATATTTCTTCGTCGAGTACGAGAATTTTGAACAGGACGAGTCTTGTTCCACTTTGCGATTCCGTTTTTTCCTAAATAATAATGACTACCTCGTCGTCTGGATTTATCATTATTATTGAGGTTCTTCTGATTTTCTTTATTATCTACACCGTCTTGTTCAGACTCTGAATCATGATCAGAGTGTTGAAGATTGTCGTCTTCACCATTGTCCGACTCTTCCCATTCGACTTCATCAGATTGATCATCAATGAGAAGTTGACGATGACCTTCAAAATAAAATACGAATAAAATATAAAAATCTTGATGAAAAATAAATTTTATAACGAAAAATACGAACTTTTTATTTGTTTACTTATATAAATTAGGTTATGTTAAGATTAATTAGTTAAGTTAGGTTAGTTATCATTTTATTTATAATTTTTAAGTAATAAATAAAAAAAGAAATTTAACATACCATTTTTAATTTTCTATGAAAATTTCCACTTACAACGTTGCGTGGGGTGGGGTGTATGCGACATCCCAGCCTACTTGACCGCGAATAGCTCGGACGGAAATGACGATGTGCGTGCGCACCAATGTTGGGATCCAATGTTGGGTATCCAATGTTGGGATACGTTTTCTGAACTTTCATCTGAAGGTATAGAAAAGAGCAGCACTCAAAAATTGTTTTTCAATATCTAATTATTAAAAATAACAGACTGGGGTGTTAAAACACCCCACGCAACTGTCGGAGGGTTAAATTTACCTTCACTACATCAATACGAGTTGGTGCGATAGAATTTCCTAAACTACCAAAAAGACTAGACAGAGAACAATTTCAAACATTATCACCCAAGACAGATAATCGACATTATATATAAGTGCCTCGATTAGGTAAATTTGTCAGAAATAACATCACTCAAACTATAAACTGTACTTTTCTTTTTTCTGGTGGTGGATTTTCATTTTTTTTCCACTAAAATAGAGTTGTCTGAATTTATAGGACTGCGAAAAAGCCGAAGTGGGGTTCGGAGGGTGGAAGGACAACTAGAGACTCGTCCGAAAGGCCACTTTGTCTTCATTTATCCCGGTAGAGGGCGCGTAACTCAGGCCGTCGGCTAATGGTCCAAAAATTATGTCTCCGGCCGAGCTCTAAATTTTTTAGGCGGATGTGTCGGTGACATTTACTGCCGGACAACAGGGGCGTAGGATCGTTTAAATGCCCCGTAAAACCCCGGATTTTATCGCCCATTTAGTCTAAATTATTAACCAGTGTGTTTTACTACAGTCCTCTTTTTTTCTGTTCTGGTTTTCTTCGTCATCTTCTGTTTCTTTAGTAGTCTTTGGCAGAAAGCTTAATACTGGGCTTAACCTTAAACATTTTCTTTTAAGATAAGGTTCGTGTAAAAACTAAAGGATGTTTTATAGTGCGTCAGACCTTCTTCATTCAACGCGTGCAAATTGTTGAAATTTATTATCAAAATGACTGTTCTGTGCATCAAACTTATAAAGCTCCTCGTGGTAAAGCTCTTAGATTGGAAATAAAATCAAAATGTTATAAGGTTGGCAGTAAAAGTAAATGTTATTAGGTTGACAGTTCTGATAAATGGTACAGCTCTTTGTCTTCTTGCGGTTAATCTAACCTGTCATTGCCGTGTGAACCCATGTGCTTTACTAAACTTGAAGAGATTTACCACTAAACACCAAATCACTATTTTTTTTACTGCTCGATGTACGTTTCGCTAACCAGATTTAATCATCTCCTGATGATGCTAACGTGGTTAGCGAAACGTGCGTCGAGCAGATCAAAAAAAGTGATTTGGTGTTTAATGGTAAATCTCTTCAAGTTTAAGGCATGTAATGTTTATTATTTGGTATTTTACGAAATGATTTGGCGGGATCCCGCATCTTTGAAATTATGTTATAAATTCAAATTGAAACTACAGATTTTTGTGTAAAAATCAACTTTTATTACAGATTTCTTACATTAAGCAACAGAAATTATTCCTTTTCTGTTAATTAAGTATAAGTAATTAGTAATCTATTTTCTTAGATTCATCTTTAAATGTTTGGCATAGTTTAATAGTTTTGTTTAATTTTACCCTTACTCCTAACAACAGTTTTATATTTTTAATTCGGTCTTATTTATATAATGACTAATAATCAAATTACAACTTTCTCTTAGATGCTATTAATTACTATGATATCAACCTATGGTGATAACTTTTGAAAATACGCTCTTAAGAAGCAAATGGCATTTATTGTACCATCTCCGAGCCTGCTTCTGAGTGATCTGCAAATATATCCTGATGGTGAAAACGCTGTCTCGGCTTCTACGCTGAAGCGTCAGGATATTTTGATAGGCGAGCGTCAGGTACTCTCCTCTGATACCATCGAACTCAAAGAACGTCATTTCTTTCTTCAAAATTTTCCCAAAATCCTTTTGCTTGTTGTCTGGCTTTTTCTTAAATATTTCTTTTTCTTGTTGAAGCTGTTTTTCTAATTATTCTTTTAGCGTTAGAGTAGGATCTGTTCAGCAGATGTTCTAGCTGTAGGTGTATTTTCCAAGACGTCATCAGCATATGTTTCATTGTCTTGAACTACGTCTCTTTCTATTATTTTCTTTATTTCTTGTCGTATTGCAACTTTTCTCGGCATGAAGAATATATAAGTACGATCTATATTTTTGGCTTCTTCGTCGTACTTTTTCGTATTTTGTAAATAAATCAAAACTCCTGTTAAATCAGTGCGACGTTCTTGAATATTTTCATGTAGAGACTGTGACAACTGATTACTCAATACCGTATTTTATTGTTGCAATTTATCCAAAATAAATCGAACTGTTGTGTCCGCAGTGATAAGCCTTGACTCTCGCCTACAAAGGCCTAATTTAAAAGGCTGCAAGTTAGCAATGAGATCTTTAATTATGAACCACTCATTATCGCTAAATTTAATCTCAGATTCAATTTCAATATCGATTAATGCTTTATCAATACAATTCTTCAAATTGTAGAATCGTTCTAACATATTCAAAAGGCTATTCCAGCGAGTACGGCAGTCTAATATCAATACCAATTCTTTTTTAGGGCCTTCTTGTTCGTTCACATATTTTTGTAAGACGTCATTTTTAGTTGGTGACCGCTTAAAAATCTTGACCACTTTCCGTACTTTCTTCAATAGATCGTAATATGTTGTAGAAATCATTTCAAGTGGCAGTGAATTTATATTTACAGTCATACCCTGTTCATCGTTATCATCATTATCAGATTCCTTCGTAAATGCTGCTGCTGGGCATTCTGATATTGAAGAATTGCTTTTCTTATACAGTACATCAACCACCACTAGATGTAAGCCGTGTGTAAGACAAAGCTGCTGGAAACAACGCAAAAATCTGCCAACCTTCACCATCACACTATCACGCCGTCCGTTGTAATTGCGATAATATATGTGTCTAAGTCTCAACCAAAACTCGCGAGGCGTTCTTTCACCAAGCTAATGCAATGTCCTGCGGTAACCGAGCCATGTATATGGACCAAACCCAGATTAAAATGGTTTTCTTTCTGGTGAACATTAATATTTAAGTATCGATGATTCTTTTGTGACGTCCATTCGCCAAATGTGAGTGAAAATCCCTGTTTTCGTTTCTTGAGACTTTCAAATTCAATAATCATGTCAGCTTTAACTGTGTTACAAAAATTTGTTACGATAGATCGTATTGTATTTGGCGAATTGGGTGTTTGTGATCGCTTTTAGAAAATAATTTTCTTAAATCCGTAGATGTGCAAAAGGAACTTAAGGTAAATCCGTCTTTACATACCATCCTAGTGATCATTTTGTCCATGGGGTTTTCTTTGATAAGAAAACTGTCCATTGTTTTGGGTTTCTTCTTTGGTACTACTGGCAAGGATTCTTCTCCAGTGTCATCGTTTCGAGAACCGATTGTGTTTAGTCTTCAAATGTATTTTCAAGCCTTTGGTAGAACGTTGCCTAAATTTTAGTTCAGTTGAACACAGAAAACATTTGCCACCTTTGTCATTTTTCTTGAAATAACGCCACAGACCTTTTCCAAGTTGGCTAATATCGCTGTCGCCGTCGCCTTTATTCTCTTTCTCGGGATTCTCAGTTTCAATGGACTTAGACATGATTCATTTACTCGTTACCTGCAAATAATAAATAAAGTTTAATGTAAGTATAGATTTAGATTAATTTATTTAATTTTTACACAGTGCTCTGCTACATTCTCACACCCCATAAAAGTAATCCGCTTCACTATCACCGATAACCATATCCAAAAACATTATTAGCAAAAACAAAAACTACCTGAAGTCATAATGTTTCACGCAACATTGCGACATTAAATTGTTATTTACAACACACACAATCTGATTTTAAAATAGCACAGAACAAAACTAAATCAACAAAAACATTAAAATTTAGGTACTTACATTAAACGCCGGACGGTGAATACGAAAACACTAGTCACCTATACACAACGACGTGCGCAGACTGCGCAGCGCAGTACCTTGTATGAACAACTGACATAGTTGCCGCCATGGCGCGCTGTGTTCTAAGCCGAAATAAAAACATTTATTGTAATCTGGAACATCTATTTACCATTATAGAACAAGAGATCAATAGTTTGCTTAGTTTTTCAAGCCGGAAGAGGATTTGGTGTACTGCCAAGATATTGGTAGTCTAATAAACGAATTTGGCATTGAGTACAAGAAGGAAGACTGGAGGCCTTTTATAGACCCATCGAAAACTAATTTAAAAGTTGTTCTGTTACACAACGAAAACACTTATGCTTCGCTACGTATTGCTCATTCAGTCCATATTACGACAATTTTAACATGATTTTACAAAAAATTAACTATCCAGCTCACGAGATTTTAAAGTTGTCTCTATGATCGTCATATTGAGGCAACAATTCTTCAACAACAATTAAAAGACGAATAGAAAAGGCAATATGTTTTCTTATTTCGGTCCTGTTCAAATGGAACTAAATCGGGTAGTTAAAGTGGTGGCACGGTCCCATTTGTCACCGTCCGGTACCATCTCGATGGTACTTGTTGCAAACGAATGCGAAAACTACCGGCGCACCGTACAAAGGCGTACAAGTTATCATTAGTACCGCACGCTGAGCCATATTGAATAAATGAATTTCCTTCGCGTGACAGCTATTCGCGGTTATGTCGTGTTAAACGTCCCTGTCGTCTTGCGCCACGCTACCAGTTGCCTTTCCTGTATGTTTACGACTTGTACAATCTATTTTTGCATCTATCTTCGGCCTCTACGAGGTAACAACGACAATTTTATTTTCTCAGACATCACGACTTTAATATTGTCTTTTTCTTTTATAATCAACGTGAACTGCGAAATTTGAAGATACTAAAAGATATTATAAGATATGGCGTCAAAAATAAAGAAATATTCAACAACTGGGCCAATAACACTATACCACAGTCTCTAACGAAGAAAAACCAACAATCTTTAATTTCCTGGGAAAGGAAAAGTTCTGAGAATAATATGTGGCTCTATCAAATTGTATGGAGGTTAGAGAATTAGAATAAACGAAGAACTATCAACAATTTTTTTATGGTCTAAATAAGAGAAATCTGGAGCAAGCCACTGAGTTGGAGAGGACCTAACCAAACCAAACCAAATGAAAGAATGGACAGTAAAAGACCAACCAAAAAAAATGGAAATAAATATCGAGTAATCAATACCAAAAAAAAATACAGTAAGGGACCAGCAAGGAATGGAAATGGCAGATTTGAAAGGGAAGAAAGATAGAAAGGAATGGATATGGATAATGGAAGATTTTTTCGTATAGATATTCTTGACTTAATTTATCAATACCTTCAAAATAATCCAATATATCCAATACTACAAGCTTATAGCCCTTATATGCTCTTAAATAAAATAATACTGCTTTCGTGGAGGTTTAACACTCTTGTAAACTTCTGACATTTTTTAAATTTGTATTAAATATAATATCTGTGGCAATTTTCTTTGAATTCATTGCTTTAACTCAAAGGTTCCAATATAAGAATTGACCCAGCCAATTATGTATATATACATATATATATATATATATATATATATATATATATATATATATATATATATATATATATATATATATATCCATCCCCTTTGTGGGTCACACCTTGACGTGGTAAAGGGGTTTGAGTAGGACTATGAAGCTATGAGCTATGCCGTCTGGAGCGTAAGTTCCTGGAAGGGTCACCCCTGGCTGACATATCGAGGCAGAGGCCTCATACTAACATGATCCAAAATCTGCTAACCCGCATTGGACCAGCGTGGCAAATTACAGTCCATGCCTTCAACATCTTCAATGACAGTACAACTTCAAACACGGCCCTCATTCCCCGAAGGCCAAGAGAATCACCGGATTAGATCAGGCTCCCATTGGAATATTGCTACACATTACTATTTTGCTACGCTTAATATACGGACAATGAAGACGGAGACTGCAAGAACTGTTAATCGAACTTGACAATATATATTGGGATATTATTGGGCTCTGTGAAATACGAAGAAAGGACGAAGAGTTAATCAAATTAGAACCAACTGGTCACGTACTCTACACCCGAGATACGGAGAATGGACGATGTGGTGGAATTGAATTCCTCATCAATCGAAAGCTAAAAGACAGTGTAATCAAATTTGAAAGTATATCCGACAAGTGGATTCTGGGAAGCTGCTGGAGATGGGCAGAGATTTTGAAATTGTTCTGTGAGCCGGAGGAGATGGAAATTACAGACAATATGAAAAAATCGCTAACAATGTGCTTAAAACGGCGGCTTCAATAGCACCAGAAGACAATTGTTTCAAAGAGTCAAAAATTTCCAATGGGACCATTAATTTCATGAAAAAAGGCCGGACAATGAAGAATGTAGACCGCTCTTTTGGAAGGATCGAGTACGTTGAGCTTTGCAAAACTATAAGAAAACGCATTCGAGAGGAAACGCGCCGATTCAACATGCAGCGTATACAAAAGACTCTGGAAGAAAACAGGAGAATTAACAAAGCTAAGCAGAAGCTAAGAAAGAAAAGGACACACATGTTTTCCTTAATGCGTGAGAATGGTACAATATGCAACGATCGGACGGAAATGGTAGAGGTTGTCCGAAGATTTTATTCAAAGTTATACAAGGACCAGAATCAAACAAGAACAGCAATGCCCACTGAAGATCAAGTGCCGGATATCCAGGTGGAGGAAGTGACAAAGGTTATAGACTCGATGAAAAATGGCAAAGCTCCAGGAAAGGATAGTATAACTGTGGAGATGTTAAAAGCTGGTGGTCAGACTTTACATAAAACACTAGCAAAATTATATTCAAAATGCCTCAAACAACAAGAAGTACCCAGCTTATGGAAAAATGCAGAAGTGATTCTTTTACATAAGAAAGGAGCACGGGAAGATTTAAAGAACTACCATCCCATAAGCCTCCTGTCAGTGGTGTACAAAGTTTTCTCCAAGATAATATCCAAAAGAATACTAAGAAAACTTAATGACGTACAACCAAGGGAGCAAGCAGGATTCAGAAGTGGATTCAGTACAATGGATCACATCCAGGTCCTACAGCAGGTCATAGAAAGACACAACGAATACACTATGCCACTGTGCTTGGCTTTTATCGATTATGAAAAAGCATTTGATTCAATCTCAAAGCGGGTCATAATGGGTGCATTTCTTAATCAAGGTGTAGAAAAAGCCTATGTAAATCTACTAGGACCGATATATGATGAAGTTACAGCGACAGTCCACCTTGACGATCTTGAGGTTGAAATAAATGTAGAGCGGGCGTACGGCAGGGGGACGCAATATCGCCTCTTCTTTTCTCAGCCTGCCTGGGAGAAGTGTTCCGTAAGCTGGATTGGGAACAAGATGGAATAAAGATTAATGGTGCGTACTTAAATCATCTTAGATTCGCAGATGATATCGTTCTTCTTTCACAAGACCCAGAGGAGCTGCGAAGACATGTACAAGAGCTGCAAAGGTCTGGGAACCATTTGGCTTGAAAATAAACTAGAATAAGAGTCAGGTCATGTTCAATAAATTTGCTGAGGACAAAAGGATTTCTATTTTAGGAACGGATTTGGAAGTTGTGGATCACTAGATATATCTTGGGCAGAGGGTTTTAATAGATGGAAAGACCGTCCGGGAGGCGGAACGACACGTTAAATGTGACTGACAGCCATTTGGCAGGCTCAACATAGTGTTTAAGAGCAAACTACCACTTTGCCTAAAACGAAAAGTCTTTGATCAGTGTGTCCTGCCCGTTATGACATACGGAAGTGAGACCTGGACACTCACATCACAGTTAGTACAAAAACTTCGAATAGCACAGAGGGGAATGGAAAGACGTATGCTTGGCATTACTAGACGGTATAGAAAGACCTGCACATGGATCAGAGAGCAAACGAAAGTGAGTGACATCATTGGAAGAGTAAAGTAATTGAAATGGAAGTAGGCAGGTCATGTAGCGAGGCGGTGGGACGAAAGATGGAGCAGGGCAGTCCTGGACTGGATACCGGTTGATCGCAAACGTCCACGGAGAAGACCGAAAACACGATGGACTGAGGACATTATTAAGTATATTGGACCCAATTAGCAGAGGAGAGCTCACGACCGCGACAGTTGGAAACATGCTGAAGAGGCCTTCATCCTGCAGTGGGTTGATGATGATGATGATGATGTAACACGCGTTTTCATACTATAAGTCTGTCGAAAGTGACGACTCCGTGACAAGCTCAATGTCTCTTCAGGCGTCACTTCACCATCGGACGTCATATTGAAATCCCCAGCCACAATTCGCCACAATCCGCACTCGCACAATTGAAGATCGTTAAAGTGATGAAGAAACAATGGAAAGAATGAACGTCAAACCTTCAAGAAGGGCTGCAAACGTGTATTCGCGAAACTGGCTGTTACGTGATTAAAACGTAATGTCTCGTGAAGCGTCAATTCGTCACGGACGTTACCCTTGCAGTCGAAGATGTGAAGATCGTTATAGTGATGAAGAAATACTGAAAAGAATGAAGGCAACCTTTTAAAAAGGGCTGCAAACGTGTTGTACTAATTATTTTTAGGTTAATAAATATATATCCTAGAACAGGTCCTAGTAAACTTTCAGTACACTTAAAAAATTAGGGAGTATCATTTTACACTATCGTTAACTGGCATTTGTGAGGTATAGAAATGGTGGTAATATATTTCCCCTGGTTCCCTAATATTCCTAACATCTTAGTAAAAACGTTGTTTTGTACGAACTTTTTTGACCTTGAATCCATAATTCAGGTACTTTTCATGGTTTGCCAAATGTGCAAAACAGTCCCCAATAGCGAGCGAGAAAAACGTGTACGAACAAACTTTCGTTGGCCCAATTTTTTTCCGATTCGCGGCGCGTCGCTTATTATTTATCGGATCGTATTTCACCTTTTGCGAAGAGGTAAGCCCGCTCTGGGACCCTAATGACCGGAATTTATCGTCTTCTTTTGTGGTCCGTCGAGCCGGATCCCCGTCGAGGGCTCGACCAGCATAAATAACCCGCTTAAAAATAGAGAGAGACAGGCCGACAATGGCGCCGCTACACGGCACACAGTCGAACTAGCGTGAATTACGGTCTTATTAATAGCAGGTAATGGTTGAGGACGAGGGGAGCGGGGGAGGGGCTTTTTGTCACGACACCACCATTGTTGGTGGTGAATGGTGACGACCCAGCCCAATTTCGAACAAAACACTCACCTTTTGTATGGGTTTGTATTCGATAGTTTTTTTCCTTCTTTTTTCTCGTATGTTACTAGATCGAACATTATACTTATAAGTAATGTCGTTTTTTGATATTGTAAATTTTTTTTAACATAAGAGTTAATACAGTTTTAATTTATAATATAATCTCCATTGGGATTGTGAGTAGCAAAATAGATTTACAAGAATCTGAGTTGCTAAAATATTTGTAATTCATAGGAAGAAAGAATTACATTAAAGAAAGTTAACATGGATAAAAAAATTCAAATATCTTCGTTGCTAGCCTTTGAAATACAATTTAAATGCATTGTAATTGGAATTAAGGCTTTATATTGGGGACAAATACTTTATCAGTGTGGGCAACAGACCACAAAATTATATATAACAGACACGTATACAATTTTATTCGAATTTAGGAAACTATTTACAGAACAAAACAACTTCGATAGTTCGAATAGTTTTTATTTATCGACAAAAACATTTCTTTTTATAGATTAATATTTTTTATTACGACTATCTGAAATGTATATAAACAAATCATTTTGTTCCTTAGTTTAAAAATGTATGTAAAAAATAATATACATTGGTATTATAAAATTGCAACATGCAAATTGATAGTTCTGTAAATATTGAATTTTTAAATGTAATAGTAGTGTAAATACGATATTTTTTGTCACAAATCAAATATTAATTATTCAACACATACCTAGCCATATTTTATATTGCTATTAATAATGACAACATTATGTTTCCTAAATTTAAAATTGTACATATTTCTTAAGCTTACGTCCATTATGAATTAGCTGTAAGTGTAATTATTATTATTACTCACGTATGGGCCCTGGTGGACCACGCGAAGTACAATTAGAGGCGTTTGTTGTTGTTAGCCTTCCTTTGCGCCCATACTAATTTCATTCTTTCGCTATGAGGTTTTTTCCTTGCGTCAGACCAAGTTGTTCCAGTCTTCCTACATTTTTCTCTCTGGCCAACCTTCCAAACGTCAAGTTTGTGTCTGAAACAGCCTCTATCCTGAATTTCACTTTGTGTAATATTCGCTGATCTTAGGTCCTCTTTAATTGCAGCAATCCATTTAATTATTTCTACTTTAACTCTAGCTATTTTCATAAATTTCGACTATTTGTCTAGTTAGCCTACTCGGATTCATCCGTTTTATGTGTCCTTAAAACTTAAGTCTTCTTTTTCTCGAAGTCGGTATGTTATATTTATTTGTTTGGGGCCTAAGATTTTTCTTATGATTTTTCTTTCCTTCTTTTCAATGTCTTCGATGTCTCTCTTTCTATTCAAAATGAGCGTTCCTGCCCCATATAGACATTCTGGCTTAATAACTGTGTTGTAATGTCTCAGTTTTGTGTTTTTAGATAGGCATTTTTTGTTGTAAATATTTTGTGTAAGTCTCAATACCGTTTCCATTTTTTGACATCGACCCTTATTGTCCGCTTTTTCCAACCCATTTTCCATGATTAGTTCACCCAAATATTTGAATTGAGGGACTCGTCTGATATAGGCGCCCAGTCCACACAAAGGGGGACTGAAAACTTTGTGACAGCTGTATGCGAATCTGTCTCCAATAGTCAGTTTTAAAATTATATGAAAACAATAAATAAATTAAACAATTAAATTAAGGATTGTTGTAGAACCAAAACTGGCAGATAAGAGAATGGTTATACATCCTCTCATAATGTGATTATACTATAAGCCTTTACCATAATCTAAAAAGGTAATCTGGCGGTACTCTATCTACTGTAACTATTTCCCATTTTAAATCTTTGATTTTTCAAGGGTGATATACTAACTAAAAAATCATTATTAATAAATATTATTATATATTACATAATATATTGTAATATAATTTTATATTTTATAGGCAAACCTCTAGAACCGGCGGCGGTGGTCTGGTGTGTCAATCCAAAGGTTCGATTTCAGCGCTCCGATGGATGTTTTTCCTTAATTCTTCTGTCCGTCTTACTTCCTACCCTACACACCCAATTATATACACACACTCATGCCCACGCATATCCACACCTAAATGTCTGTGATTATTTCTAGGCAAGAGTATAAAATCCGACTCCTCAGTCACGCCAGTTAAGGCTGGGTAAGGCCGGATGCCTTCCGAAAAGTGTTCTGCGTTAGATACTCGCCAGTCGATAGGTTTCTTGATAGATTTATGGGTAGGCACATATCCAAGGGTTGATAGCCTGAAGGGGGTGCTGACCTGGGTTTGTCGGTAGCTGATGACCGTGGTTCGGAACCCACGTTCAGCTGTAGCTGCAGTCGCTAAATAGCCTTAAATACTGATGCGCCTCTAACCGTAAATCCTTTCCTTTTAAAACCTTTTGGAGGAATTTTTCTCAAAATTCCTTTATAAAATCATCAAAAAAAAAAATAATCCAACTAATATAAACATTAACTTTAAACTAAATTAACAGGGTAGCAACCGCAAAGTCTTTGCTTCCAAAAGGAAAACGGACAATTAGCTTTAAATAACCAAGACAATTGCAAAGAACTTGCGAAATATTTTGAACAAATACTAAACTGTCCTGAGCCCTTAAACAAATTAGCAACACTAAACTCTAAACAAACAAACCCAGATTCATTACCACCGAATGAAGATGAAATAATTAGGAAAATCAAGCGGCTTAAAAATGACAAAGCTTCTGGTGAAGATGGAATCACTGCTGAACTTTTGAAATGCGCTGATCCAGGTACAATCAAGGAAATAACCAAAATTCTACAAGAAGTTTGGCGAACCGAACGGATTCCGGAAGATTGGAAAGATACTCTAATCCATCCACTACATAAGAAAGGAGATAGAACGGATGTAAACAACAAAAGGGATATCTCTTCTCCCAGTTTGTTACAAGATTCTATCTCAATGTCTATTAAACAGAGCACAGGGACAGTTAGAACCTAACATTGGGGAATATCAAGGAGGTTTTCGGCCGGGCAGATCCTGCCCTGAACAGATCCTGAATCTAAAGTTGATTCTAAGACATCAACAACCGTACAATAAAAATCTCGTCTGTACATTTGTGGATTTCAAAAAAGCATATTATTCTATTGACCGCGAATCTTTATTCCGAATCGAAGAACAAGGACTAGATCTGAAAATGCTGGCAATTATTAAAGCAACGTTAACTAACACAAGGTCAAAAGTTAAATTCATGGGTGACATCTCAGAGCCCTTCGAAATTAAAACTGGAGTGAGACAAGGGAATGGACTCTAGCCACTCTTATTTAACTGTGTTCTAGAAAAAGTAATACAGGAATGGCGTGAAAAAAAGTCGGCCCTGAATATTGACCAGCCCATTAAACTGGGGAGAACCAACATCAAAATTGATTGGCATTTGCTGATGATCTAGCAATTTTAGCTGAAGATGTATTAACGGCACAGAAAAAGGTTGAAATCCTAAAAAAAACAGCAGAAAAGCTAGGACTTCAAATTTCCTTTGAAAAGACACAATACATGACCTGCAACAGACTAAGAACACCAATATATAAATAGTCGAATTTTATGAAAATAGGAGTAAAGCTAAAGGAAAAATAATTAAATGGATTGCTGCAATTAAAGAGAACCTAAGTTCAGCAAATATTACACAAAGTGAAATTCACGATAGAGGTTGTTTCAGACACAAGGTTAATGTTTGGAAGGTTGGCCAGAGAGAATAATGTGGGAAGACTGGAACAACTTGGTCTGATGAAAGGAAAAAAGCTCATAGCGAAAGAATGAAATTAGTATGGGCGCAAAGGAAGGCTAACAACAACAAACGCCTCTAATTGTACTTCGCGTGGTCCACCAGGGCCCATACGTGAATAATAAATAATAATAATAAACATTAACATTATAGTATCTAAATAAATATTATTTTTATTTAATAATATAAAATAAATACAAAATAATAATAGCATCGATTGTTGGGGTATTTTTTTTAAATAATGTATTTTTGGGCCATCTTTTCTTATAGTCTGATATACAAGGGTGACCATACTAACAGTAATACTTTTTACGTAAAAACCTGATTTTAAAGTGAACCAAAATAGTTTCTCTGGTGATAATAACTTTTTTTCTTGTGAAGATTGCTGGATAAAATCTACTTTTCCTCTGCAGCAACAGTTTTTTGAAGAACATGATCTCTGTGTACTGCAGATGGTTCTGCAGAAGAAGACATGTTGAATATTGTTTTCAACTGAAAGGTGATACGGCATCCACATTTCTTCCCTTTGTACTAAATTTAGTTATTTTAAACGCTGTTGTACTGTGGAATATGATATTTTAAGCTTAGTAGCCAATTCCAGGATGGTTTGGTTGGAATCAACTTCAATTTCAGTTTATACTCATAATTCATTCAAATCAAAGCTGACATGTTTTATTATGCATATTGGATTCGTAGAGAATATTTGTGCTTTCATGCATACCTAGTACCTAGACAGGGTCCAGGCGAGTCTGAGACAATTTTTCACAGGGGTGGCGTAAGCTACATTGCATTGCAGCTTACATCCGACATGCCCGATATATATGGTTGTATACGGTATATTCATTTCAAAAGTAGCCACCCTCATTATTTCTTTCAGCATTGAAAATTACCTCTAGACAAAAAACACATCAATTCAGGTATCGAGGGGAAAGTTTAAAACCAATTTCCGTTATATTTTAGGTTTCACTGTTGGCTTTCCCTATGGAAGAGAGGCAAGTCAACAGATTGATGCGTTTTCAGTACGAGTTTGAACTGACTAGAGTCACTTGGTAGTCCGCAGGATTTTTCTTAACTTGTCAGGCGTGGCAGTTAATAATTCTTAATTTTTTCTTAAAAAAATATTTCATTTAAAGAGTGTCGCTTGTAATTTATCTTTTTTTTTAATTATTTAGGAAACTATAACCTTAAAGTAATAATAATATTTTTATCATTATGGTTTATTAACAGCCACATCTGGTATATAAATTACTACTGGTACTTGCCTTGTTAAAATTATTTATTACCCCTAAAAATGAAAGTGTACAACAACTTTTTTTTTGACTACTGTATCTTCAAGCGGTGTTCTGGACAATTTTTATTACTTCTAGTTACTATGGCATGTAAAAAACGGAAAGTTCATATATATTTGGAATAAAATAATTTAAATGTAATTTCTAATAGATACACATATCTTAATCGGTATCGAATACTGATGTTTTTTATTCCTTTTGTAGACAAAAAGTGGTACGTTTATTTATCCTTTCGAACGGAGTGCGTTTTCATTCACTTTAAAAATATTTTATATATAAAATTAATATGATAGAAATATAGTGTTTTATATATAAATATAAATATATATATATTCATGAAAACAATGGTTGCACGTCATCAAAATCTATGACGTACTCACGTTACAATGTTGCCACATCAACAACAAAATACCCAGACTTTGGTATTTGTATGATCGATAAAATTGTTTGTCAAAAATCTGCTTCGAAACTTCTGTCTGTCAACCTAGGAGCTTTTCATTTAGTTCACATAAAGTTTAATTACTCAGTGTCACTAAAACAACTTTCAGCATCTGAATCGCTGTTTAAGTAAATTATTAAAGGATTAACTTCTAGTCTATCAAATACTCTTTCGCGATTCGACCATCATTGAATCTCTTCTTCTGTGTGTCTGATACTGTTCATCGAGATCTGTGGTGTAACTGTTGACAAAGCTTCTTTCCACATATCCAAACAGTTATCAATCGTTCTTCCATCTCGACCTGTATGATGATTGTAATAATTTTTGGCCATCCCCCATATCAATTCTATAGTATTGAATATGCAATGATAAGGAGGAAGACGTAATACTTTGTGGCTATACTCCTCAGCCATATGATCTGCCACATATTCATTTCCCTTCATGTTTCCATTCATGTTCCTGAAAAGAACATTATGAAGCACAAACCTGTCCCTTAATTACTGCTTACCGAATAACGATTTGCAGCAGGTCACTTTTCAACATAGTTTTTTTAAAAGGTAGATTATGTTTTGTCAGGCATTCTGTAATTTTTGGTTTTATCCATACACTAGCTGGAGGTTTATCCATCAGTGTACTGCGATATGGTGCATTATCCATGACAATAACTGATGGTTTCTCCAAGATTTTCAACAGCTGATTTTCAAAGCAAAACAAAAAATTATCTTTATTCATTTCTCCATGATAATCGCTTTTAGTTTTAGAAGAGAAGACTAATTCGACCTCTGGAATAAAACCATTCTTGTTCCCAGTATGAAGAATAATATATCTGCAATAACATGCTATTATTGACACATCTTAAAACAATTATTCATGACAACATGACTTTAATGGCTCCTAAGTATTACGTATAGCACTCACCTTTTTCCATTAACTCTCATGAGGAACTCATCAAAATAACTAATAAGTGACGAGACAAGCTACTTACACTGGTCTCTTAACGGATTTGGCATTTTTTGCAGTTATAATGGCAGATTTTTTCCTACAGAACTCACAAAAACAGAAACTAAACCAGAAAATAGCTAAAACAGCAAAGAATACAGTAAAAATAATTCAGAAACGTCTGAAGGCACAACTCAAAATCCGATCAAACAAGGTCGGCAACACTGTCCAGAACTACAAACCTAAATGTTATCTTAACAACGAATTCACAGAATGTAATCCGACGGCTCATCGTATTTTTATCCTATTCTAATAGGATTAGAGGAAGAAGGAAAGAGAGTGTTTTGAACTTTAAAATGATTTTTTCTTTCTTGTGGATTTAAATTGGCAATAGATTTCTCTAGATTGATGACGTGATGGTAAATAATGTTTCTAAATCATTCCGGGTGTTCATCCGTTGATTCTGTGAAGAGTCACGACGTTTCGCCAAAATCTCATTTGGCATTTTCAAGTGTTGTTCACTTCGAATGAAGAGTCCAACTGACGTGCACAGGTCGTTATGCTCGTTTTTATAGCCGGCCGGCGACTGCGCAGGTTATATCGAGGTAGTTCGGGACTATTTGCGGCGCTCGGCAACGCTGTCGGGCGTCCGTTTATTGGTTTTTCTACCTCGCCGCAACGTTGCCGCGTTTCTTCTTTTTTCAGAAAGAATTTCCATACTTTTGGAATGTTGCGAGCGTCGTTTCGCGTATTTAGCTCACCCCTTTCTTCTATGTCAAGGGCTCTGATTGTTCGGACCTTGTAGTTTTCAATATCCGCTATTTTTTTGGCTCCTTCAAATTGGATTTTATGTTTGTAGATGATGCTGAAACAGAGCGGAAGTGGTTTGTTTGTTTTTTAAGGTGTTGTTATGTTCTTGTATTCTGGCCGATATTCGTCTGTTTGTTTGTCCTTTGTATGTTCTGTTGCAGCCGGAACAAGATATACTATACATCCCATGATTTTCCAGTCTAACTTTGTCCTTGGGGTTTTTTAGGATGTTTGTGACAGTTTTGTGAGGTTTGTAGGCTGTTCTGATCTTATGTTTCCTTAGTAGTCTGCCTATCCTATCTGTGATTTTTTTTACGTATGGTAGGAGGACCTGTTGTTCTTCGTGTTTGGGTTTCCGAATATCGATTTTGTCTAAGGGCTGTGAAAATTTGTGGTAATTCTTCGCTTCGTGTATCTGGTAGTATCTATACACTGTGTATTCGAAGGTACCAGAAAGTTTCCTTGTTGATAAGGAGATATAAAAACGGCAATTTTCTATCTTTTATTGGCTATAACGGGTGATAAAGATGATCCCATTGGGGCACCGTCGGTCTGTCTGTAGATCTGCTGGTTGAAGGAAAAATATGTATTCTTCAAGGACTGTTCAGAGAGTTCCCCCACATATGGTGGAAAGTCTTCGTTCATCGAAATTAGGTCCAGGGCCTCGCCTATGCGGATACTTGGATATAGTGAGACAATGTCCAGACTTACCAGTATGTCTATATCCTCTAGTTGGAAATCTTGAATCATCTTTAACAAGTGTTTTGAGTTTTGAACATAGGACTCGGCAAGTTTGATGTTTGGTTGCATGATACTTGCCAGATATTTTTCCAAATTTTGTGTTGGAGAACCAAAGACACTTACTATGGGCCTTAATGGGATTTAATGGAATACGAGAACATAAAAACAACTTTAAAAACAAATAAACCACTTTCGCTCTGTTCCAGCATTATCTACAAACAGGACATAAAATCAATTTTGAAGGAGCCATAGAAATAGCGAATATTGAAAACTACAAGGTCCGAACAATCAGAGAAACCCTTGAAATAGAAGAAGGGGGTGAGCTAAATATGTGAAACGACGCTCGCAACATTCCAAAAGTATGGAAATCCTTTCTGAAAAAAGAAGAAACGCGGCAACGTGACGGCGAGGTAAAAAAAAACCAATAAACGGACGCCCGACAGCGTTGCCCAGCGCCCCAAATAGTCCCGAACTACTCCGATATAATCTGCGCAGTCGCCGGCCGGCTATAAAAGCGAGCACAGCGACTCGTGCACGTCAGTTGTATCTCTTCAGTCGAAGCGGACAACACTTGAAAATGCCAAATTGGATTTTGGCGAAACATTGCGACTCTTCACGGAATCAATGGATCGACACCCGGAATGATTTAGAAACATATATATATATATATATATATATATATATATATATATATATATATATATATATATATATATATATATATATACATAGCCATGAAAATTAGCTCTATACAAAAAACACATTATTTTAGCTGAATATTCCATTAATGCTGCTTATCTTGGTGCCTTGCACAACAAAACACGTCAGCTTTGGTTTGAAAAATTTACGAATGGTGCTTTCAAGTTTTTCGACGCTATAACATCGGAAAGCACTCTTGAATATGATAAGAATCTGTTGTTGGCTGTAATTGAAGTTGATTCCAACCAAACCTTCATGGAGTTAGCCTCAAAGAGAACATTACGATCGATCAAGAATACCGCACCACAAATCTAATTAGATTATATTATGTCACGAATAAAGGTATTCGTGACATGATGAGCAACATAGATAATAAGACGTTCATTCAAAAAAAGACGTGTTGCCATCGAATATCTTCGTCGTGGTTTTATTGGCACATCCCGCCCCACTTGTCAGCGTTCGGCTTTTTCGCCAACGAACCTTCCTGTCGGTTTGTCAGTGCAATTTCCGAGATAAAATCGGCACGTAGCGCCTCTAAACTCTCGGATAACAATCTGCGACCGTTTGCGGTCTTTCTGGACATCGTTAACAACTCAGGAGAGAGTTTTTGAATGTCTACTTTCTTTGTTTTGATGTTAGGCAAAAATAAAAGTTTTCCACTCAAAAACAAAGATTCTGGTAAGGTTTTCAATAATACTATTTTACAAATTTTAACTTTTTTTGGATATCGCGAAAGAAATGTATTAAAATATGTTGACCTATCTTCCTTAAACCCAAAAATGCTATCAGAAATTTGCATCATGTGACCTTTTTTTTTGTACAGTTAAAGCATTTTTTCAACTACCCTACGGGGTGACTTCAGTTTAATATTTATTTAGTCGATTCAAACAATTATCTTGTTTCAAATTGAATTAAAATGTCGAATAGAAAGTGTAAACAAAGTTCTGAGCGTTTTTGCTACGTGTGTGGACAGTTTATATTTTCAAAAAAAAAAAGAAAACCCATTGTAGATTCATTAAAAAGTGCATATCTTCATTATTTTGGATTTCCTGTTGCGAACCAAGGTAAAAAGTGGATGTCTTATGTATTTTGTGAAAGCTGTATAATCGTTTTACTCCAGTAGTCATTAGGAGATAACGAATACCTTCCATTTGGTTCACCAATGTTATGGAAAGACTAGGTTCAATCATGAAAGTGACTGTTTTGTGTTACGATGACAGTGAGATTTAATACAAAAAATAGGGCCGGTATTGTATATGCCGAAATCCTGTCTGTTATTAAGCAATTTTACGTTCGAAGTATCTTCCATGTCCAATTTGTCTCGATAGTTCGAGTCGAAATATACCAGAAGATGACAATGAAAGTGATGTTGAAGTTAAATTGATTTCTAACGATTCTGACGATTTCTCTCTTCAAGGAAACACTAGACATTTAGTTAACCCAGCCGAATTAAATGATCTTATAAGAGATTTACAACTATCAAGATCTAATGCAGAGCTTCTTGCTTCTCGCCTACAACAATTCAATTTATTAACACCATACACGAAAGTTACATTGTCCAGAAGCAGGAATAAAGTTTACTTAGACTTTTTCAAAAGAGAAGGGGAATATCGTTATTGTAATGATTGTTATTGTACTGATTATTATTGTTATTGCCCTTGTATTTGAGTTTTTGTTGTAAGTGAGTGACAATTTTTTTATTATTTTTTCTGGATAACTCTTACCTAAACCATTCAAGTCTAGTTCCATTCAGTTCTAGGCTCTCTAAAAGATTTAATTTTTTTGAATTTATTCTCATTATGTAACATTATAAAATTACTATTAAAAAAGAAAGTATGTTTTTCTAGCATTAAATGGTCAGCATAATGATAACTTTTGATGTTCATTGAGCCTAGTGGGGAAAAATCTTTCTGTTTGTCTAACACGACCCGCACTCAATTAAATAAACTCCTGATTTATACAGTTTATTTGTTTGACTTTTATTGTTTTTAATGAGACTATTGTTTGTTTTAAAAGCAATATTTATATTGTTTGTTTGAGATAAATATCTCGACACTAGTTTGGTAACTTTTCCCGTATATGTGATTGTCTTGAACGCTGCATTTTTGATATTATTGATCGAATATATTAAATTAATGGTATTATTATAACGTTTTTTATTATTTATTTTATTTACAATGTTTGGGTCGTATTCGTTATTTACTGCAATCTGTTGGATGCCATTCAATTCTTTATTATAAAAACAACATATATATATATATATATATATATATATATATATATATATATATATATATATATATATATATATATATATACCAAACTTATACTTTCAGCATGACGGCTCACCACCACCCTACGCATTACATGTTCGACAATGGCTTAATCAAAGGTTTTCTAACAAATGGATAGGAAGAAGAGGTGATGTAGAATGGCCGGCCAGATCTCTAGATATAACATCACCGGATTTCTTTCTTTGGGGTTATATAAAGACACTTGTATACAAAACTCCGCCGCATGATATCCAGGACCTAAGAATTCTCTTATTTCACTCTTCTCTTATTTCATCTCGTTAGGATAGACCGTTTTCCAAAAAACTGACTTTTTTTAAATCGATGCATGATTACATGGAGATCGAAATGCATCTTAATAATTAAGTAGGCACCCTTGTATGAAAATATTTATTTAGTAGCAAACAATAACAGAGCTAATTACTGTTAAGGATTTAGCAATTATTTTCTTCATAGAAGATCTTACCCTGCCCAAAATACAAGTTTTATTTTTGATATAATCACAAGCACAATCACAAGCACAATAATCACAATCACACACACACAAATACACGTTGCTGCAATTCGTGTATAGTATCAATCGCAGTAGCATAGAAGTAATCGAGAGGACTTAAATCTGGGGAACGTGGTGGCTAATGCATTGGTCCACCACGTCCTATCCATGGTCCTGGATATAACCGATTTAAATGCACTTTTACATTTACAGAGAAATGAGGTGAAGCCCCATTCTGTATAAAAAACATGCCATATCTGAACTAATGTGGTACATCTTCCGTTAGGTTCGGCAAAGGGTTTTTCAAGGGTTCTAGCCCCTTTAAGAAGCAATGTTTGTGACATGTTTATACGACTGCTTTTTTGACTGCGTCCAATGCGACAACAGTAGTCAGGATTTATACACCCCCGCCCGTTGGGTTCCAGAATCTCATGTGGAACGCACAACAACCTGTGTCTCCACCATAATGACCATTGGGTAGTTGCTGTAGTAGGAAGCAGTCCAAAGAAGTTAAAAAAAATCATGAATAAGCCATCCGACGAGAAGTCGGCGAAAATATGGGTTATTTGATTGTGGAGAGGGACTCCTTATTCTTGGCGAGAGAGCATATGTTGGTACCCTGATGGGTCTAGCCACCAACAGACGAAATATGTGCCCTCCAATGGAAGGGATGGGTGAGGCTTCCTCTCGGTCAAGCAACTACTCAATGCTCATCCCTGGTGGGATGAAGCTTGCGAGCAAGCAGTATTAAACCGAAGTAAAGCATTCAAAGATTGGAACAGTCAAAAAACAGCAATAAACTATAACATCTTTTTGGAAGTAAGAATAGAAACATCGAAGCTAATTAGACAAACTAAAAGAAAATATGAAAACAATCAACTTAATGAAATAGAAAAAGATTTTCAAAAAAATAACATCCGAAACTTT
This sequence comes from Cosmopolites sordidus, assembly GCA_031761425.1. Taxonomy (NCBI): domain Eukaryota; kingdom Metazoa; phylum Arthropoda; class Insecta; order Coleoptera; family Curculionidae; genus Cosmopolites; species Cosmopolites sordidus. Next base: position 1,499,464 of record JARFXV010000563.1, on the reverse strand, counting down.
TACAAAACATTTAAAACTAAATTAACAGGCTATCAACCCCAAAATCTTTGCTTCCAAAAGGAAAACGGACAATTAGCTCTATATAACCAAGACAATTGCAAAGAACTTGCGAACTATTTTGACCAAACACTAAACTGTCCTGAGCTCTTAAACAAATTTTCTACACCCTAAAACAAACCCTAAACAAACAAACCCAGATTCATTACCACCGAATGAAGATGAAATAATTAGGCAAATCAAGCGGCTTAAAAATAGCAAAGCTTCTGGTGAAGATGGCATCACTGCTGAACTTTTGAAATCCGCTGGTCTAGGTACAATCAAGGAAATAACCAAAATTCTAAAAGAAGTTTGGCGAACCGAACGGATTCCGGAAGATTAGAAAGATGCTCTAATCCATCCACTACAAAGAAAGGAGATAGAACGGATGTACCGGATGACCGGGCAGATCCTGCCCTGAACAGATCCTGAATCTAAAATTGATTCTAAGACATCAAAAACTGTACAATAAAAATCTCGTCTGTACATTTGTGGATTTCAAAAAGCATATGATTTTATTGATCGCGAATCTTCATTCCAAATCTTGAAAGAACAAGGACTAGATCTGAAAACGCTGGCAATTGTTAAGGCAACATTAACTAACACAAGGTCAAAAGTTAAATTCATGGGTGACATCTCAGAGCTCTTCGAAAATAAAACTGGAGTGAGACAAGGGGATGGACTGTCGCCACTCTTATTAAACTGTGTTCTAGAAAAAGTAATACAGGAGTGGCGTGAAAAAAAGTCGGCCCTAAATATTGACCAGCCCATTAAACTGGAAAGAACCAACATTAAAATTGATTGTCTGGCGTTTGATGCTGATCTAGTAATTTTGGCTCAAGATGTATTAACGGCACAGAAACAGATTGAAATCCTAAAAGAAACAGCAGAAAATGTAGAACTCCAAATTTTCTTTGAAAAGACGCAATACATGACCTGCACCAGACTAAGAACAGCATTTCTAAAAACAAAATATGGTAACATCAGACGAGTTTCTCAATTTAAATATTTGGCTGAAAAATCATGAAAAATGGGTTGGAAAAGGCGGCCAATAAGGATAGATGTCAAAAAATGGAAACGGCATTGAGACTCACACAAAATATTTACAACAAAAAATGTATATCTCAAAACACAAAACTGAGACATTACAACACAGTTATTAAGCCAGAAAGTCTATATGGGGCAGAAACGCTCATTTTGAATAGAAAGAGAGACATCAAGGACATTGAAAAGAAGGAAAGAAAAATCATAAGAAAAATCCTAGGCCCCAAACAAATAAATAGCACAACATACCGACTTCGAGAAAACCAAGAAATCAAATAATACACAGATATACATAGCGATATGAGAAAAAAAAGACTTAAGTTTTACGGACACATAAAACGGATGAATCCGAGTAGGCTAACTAGACAAATAGTCGAATTTTATGAAAATAGGAGTAAAGTTAAAGTAGAAATAATTAAATGGATTGCTGCAATTAAAGAGAACCTAAGTTCAGCAAATATTACACAAAGTGAAATTCACGATAGAGGCTGTTTCAGACACAAGGTTAATGTTTGGAAGGTTGGCCAGAGAGAATAATGTGGGAAGACTGGAACAACTTGGTCTGATGAAAGGAAAAAAGCTCATAGCGTAAGAATGAAATTAGTATGCGCGCAAAGGAAGGCTAACAACAACAAACGCCTCTAATTGTACTTCGCGTGGTCCACCAGGGCCCATACGTGAATAATAAAAAAAAAAAAAAAATATATATATATATATATATATATATATATATATATATATATATATATATATATATATATATATATATATATACACACATGTGTATTGTTTCAACCAAAGTGCTTTCTTCAGATACAAGAGTACAAGTTGTACTTTTTTAGTTTAATTTAGTCTTGGTTTTTATTATTTAATATTGAAGGTTCCATTATAAGAATTGAAAATGATCTTTCTCAAGATTTCTAAACTATATTTTTGTTTTTTTTTTGTCTTAATAAATTTCGGTTATTTTTGGAACAGGCGGTAAATTAAGAGCTCTAACAATTTTGGAACTAAATTCAATCGGGATAAACTGCCATGGAAACATAAAACCAAAAGAACTTCCTAGTGCTGTCGATGAGTTTTTGCAGTGGAGTTCAGTGCGTTCATAGAACCATATTTTAAAATATCTTTGAAAAAAGTTAAATCAGAAGCATGTATCGTTCATCACACTTTCCATTCCCCTAGCGTCCCCCATAAATATCAATAGAAACGGCATTCGATTTCCAGTATCTGTGATTTATTGGTACCAATTGTCACACCGACACTCTATTTCCCATCGGCTCCAGCAGACCGAGTCGCCGACAACCATCGACCCGTTATTTTTTCTCATTAAAACAACAAACTGTTCCCCTCTCCATCCTTTCAACTACAAGTTTCGTCATATTTAATCGTCGATTTTTATTTTTAAACAAAATTTAATCATTACAGAGTGGCCCAAAAGATGGTTAACCTATTTTAACTTATTTTCGGTATATTTTCACCCTTTTTTTACTTAGAACAAGTAAACTCGAAGAGATTTACTCCTAAATACCAAATCACCTTTTTAAACCTCTCGAAGCGCGTTTCATGTTAGCATTATCAGGACATGATTTAACCTAATTTTAAAACTAAACTAAGTTCTATTTATATGATAGTTGTACCTTATGAGGCGTGTAAAAATCATGAACCATGAAGTTTACTAAGCGTTACATTAATAACACTGGGAAACAGCAATTTTGTTGACTTGGATCTGTGACTTGTTTTTGACTAATTTTTCATCTCTGAATTCAAACATATTCACAGTTTGTCTCTATCAGGTCAAGTTCTTAAGCTACAGCATACCCCTCATTTTACCTTAAAAGTGTACATACAAAAGGAAATAAGGTGAGATCTGACCAAATAGATTAGAATATTTTTTTCATACAGAGGTTAACATATTATTAAAAGTTAAATTGTGTTTATACAATAAATAAATAAAAGATATTATGGAAAAAATTTCTTCTTATAGCTTTTCCTGGAGTGTTCAGTTTGTGGACATTCTCGCTTGATGCTCCAACTGTAGTCAGCCATCATACTGATATCCCATCTACGTTGATACCGCGCTTCCATAACCTTTAGATCTTGGTGGAATCGCTCGCCCTGTTCATCACTAACAACACCAAGATTTTCTGGGAAGTTAGCAAGATGACTATGTAAGAAATGCAGTTTGATGCTCATGTTGCAACCAAGCTTTTTAAAGCTCTCCAAGAGTTGTTGAACAATTTCAATGTAATTCGGGGCTCGTATATTTCCAAGAAAGTCTTTAACAATATTTTTAAAAGCCAATCAAGCATTCCTTTCAAGTTCGGTCATTGTTTCATTGAAATTATCATCTTTAACAAGTTGCCGAATCTGTGGACCATCAAACACACCAGCCTTTATCTTTTCATATGACAGGCTAGGGAATGCCGAAATGATATACTTAAAGCAGTCTCCTTCAATTGACAAAGCCTTAACAAATTGCTTTATGAGACCTAGTTTTATATGCAGGTCTTAGGTCAGATCTTGCCGGCCAGTTCGATTACACCCAATGCTTCTCACGAGCTCTGCTGCCCCACATGCACCAAAACAGGGATACTTGGTATACCCGCGTTGCTGGCCAAGAAGGAAACCGACCATTTTAAGGTCAACACAGATGATCCATTGGTGCATGTTATATTGCAACAAGTCAATGACTTTCTTTATGTCGCCATATTCTTCACGCAAAGAAACTGAATGACTTATTGGAACTGAACCGTATAAATTTCCATTATATAGGAGAACACACTTCAAGCTACGCTTTGAGCCATCTATAAACAATCGCCATTCAGTTGCGTTATAGTTAGAAATGGCCAATTCTTTCATTAAACCTTCTGCGTTCTGGCAATATACAAATCCGTCATTATTTCTGAAGTACTGCCTAAATTCACTTTACCTGGATCGATAGTAAGTGACTTTAGCTCCTTTGTCAAACAATTTTTTTTCGTGCAGTCTTGATGCTAATAATTCGGATGCTTTTTTGAATAGTCCCAAATCTCGTGCTAAATCGTTTAATTCATGTTGATTGTATATTTTACGAACAGAATCATTGGAAACTTTGAATTCTTCGTCGGTGGAGTCACTTCGATCTTCACTTGATTCACATTCTTGTATTTCTAACGAAGGTTATTCTTGAAAAACTGACACTGGAATTTTCTGCTGAATGAGGCACAGGGCGTATAGCTGACGGTAAACTAGGGTACACAATTTTATGTTTGTTTTTCTTGTTGAATCCTGATGTTTTCACTATGCAAAAGTAGCAATCACTTAAGTGATCTTTGGGCTCTCGCCAAACCATTGGTATACCAAACGAAAGTTTATTACATGTTCTCTTCGTCCACATTCGTAAACTCTCTACACACTGCTTGCACATTTTATGAGGGGCCCATTATTTATCTTGGTCACCTATTTTCACTTTAAAATAAGATAAATAGGCTTGCCTGACAAATGTTCCGAAAGTTCTAGTCTATATATATATATATATATATATATATATATATATATATATATATATATATATATATATATATATATATATATATATATATATATATATATATATATATATATATATATTGGATTGGGAACAGGATGGGGTAAAAATCAATGGTGCAAACTTAAATCATCTTAGATTTGCAGATGATATTATTCTCATTTCACAAGACCCAGAGGAGCTGCAAAGACGCATACAAGAACTGCAAAGGGCTGGCGAACCATTTGGCTTGAAAATAAACCTGAAAAAGAGTCAGGTTATGTTCAATAACTTCGCTCAGGACAGAAGAATTTCAGTTTTAGGAAGGGATTTAGAGATTGTGGGCAGCTTTGTATATCTTGGGCAGAGGATTTCCATGGAGGGGAATACCGCCCGGGAGGTGGAACGGCGTGTTAAATGTGGCTGGCAGGCATTTGGTAGGCTCAACATAGTATTTAAGAGCAGACTCCCACTTTGCCTGAAAAGAAAAGTATTCGATCAGTGCGTTTTACCCGTTATGACATACGGAAGTGAAACCTGGACACTCACATCGCAATCAATTCAAAAACTTCGGGTGGCACAAAGGGGATGGAAAGATGTATGCTTGGCATTACAAGACGAGACAGAAAGTCCTGCGCATGGATCAGGGAACAAACAAAAGTCTGTGACATCATTGGAAGAGTAAAACAGTTGAAATGGGGATGGGCAGGCCATATAGCGAGGCGATGGGACGACAGATGGACCAAGGCAATCCTGGAGTGGATACCGCTTGATCGCAAACGTCCGCGAAGAAGACCGAAAGCACGATGGACTGATGACATCGTTAAGTATATTGGACCCGAGTGGCAGAGGAAAGCCCAGGACCGTGAAGGTTGGAAGCATGCTGAAGAGGCCTTCATCCTGCAGTGGATCGATACGGGCTGATGATGATGATGATGATATATATATATATATATATATATATATATATATATATATATATATATACACACTTTTCCAAACATAAAAGCCAAACCGTCACAAACATCATGAAACCTAAATGGCGCAAAAAAAATGAAAAAACTTTTTATTGTGCTTGTAGCCACTTTGCGATTTCGGTAATCATGGTTGAACTTGATAAATTTTTGAGATTACCCCGGTAAGAATTTACGGACCTAAAAATAAAGATAGAGCCGAGAAGATTGGCCTCGCGGGTGAGTTAGAGCCGAGAGCTGCTGCAGCAGATATTAAAGCGGTATATCTCAGGTGTATCAACGCTCTGTCGGCTCTAACGACTCTACGGGGAAAGATAGAGTAGGAGGCAGGACCGGGCTCTAAACGTTTGTCGGGTGCGGTTGAGTTTTCTCGCGTTTTCGGACGTGTGAATTCTATTTTCGACGATATCCCTAACTTTAACGCATTATTCGTAGTTAAAGGATTTTATTATTATTATTGTTCACGTATGGGCCCTGGTGGACCACGCGAAGTACAATTAGAGGCGTTTGTTGTTGTTAGCTTTCCTTTGTGCCCATACTAATTTCATTATTTCGCTATGAGCTTTTTTTCTTTCGCCAGACCAAGTTGTTCCAGTCTTCCTACATTTTTCTCTCTGGCCAACCTTTCAAACGTTAACCTTGTGTCCGCAACAGCCTCTATCCTGAATTTCACTTTGTGTAATATTTGCTGATCTTAGGTTCTCTTTAATTGCAGCAGTCCATTTAATTATTTCTACTTTAGCTTTACTTCTATTTTCATAAAATTCGACTATTTGTCTAGTTAACCTACTCGGATTCGTCCGTTTTATGTGTCCGTAAAACTTAAGTCTTCTTTTTCTCATATCGCTATGTATATCTGTGTATTGTTTGATTTCTTGGTTTTCTCGAAGTCGGTATGTTGTGCTATTTATTTGTTTGGGCCCTAGGATTTTTTTTATGATTTTTCTTTCCTTCTTTTCAATGTCCTCGATGTCCCTCTTTCTATTCAAAATGAGCGTTTCCGCAGCATATAGACATTCTGGCTTAATAACTGTGTTGCAATGTCTCAGTTTTGTATTTTTAGATAGGCATTTTTTGTGGTAAATATTTTGTGTAAATCTTATTATTATTATTAATCATCGCTCTATAACGATTCTTAGTTAAGAATTGATAAATTTAGACTTTCGTCAACATTGCTAGCTACAGGGGGGAGTTGGGTACACACAGAACTGATTCTGATAATAAATTTCGACAATTTGCAAGCGTTGCTTTGTTCTTAAACGTTGTTGAACTTGTTGTTAAAATGTTAAAGTTCAGACACATTAAAAACATTATTATAATTGTAATTGATAATTTAAATTATTTAAAAATCCTTTAGGAGATAGAACGGATGTAAACAACTATAGAGGAATATCTCTTTTCCCAGTTTTTTTACAAGATTCTATCTCAATGTCTACTAGACAGAGCACAAGGACAGTTGGAACCTAAAATTGGTGAATATCAAGCAGGTTTTCGACCGGGCAGATCCTGCCCTGAACAGATGCTGAATCTAAACTTGATCCTAAGACATCAAAAACTGTACAATAAAAATCTCGTCTGTACATTTGTGGATTTCAAAAAAGCATATGATTCTATAGACCGCGAATCTTTATTCCGAATCTTGAAAGAACAAGGACTAGATCTGAAAACGCTGGCAATTATTAAAGCAACATTAACTAACACAAGGTCAAAAGTTAAATTCATGGGTGACATCTCAGAGCCCTTCGAAATTAAAACTGAAGTGAGACAAGGGGATGGACTCTCGCCACTCTTATTTAACTGTGTTCTACAAAAAGTAATACAGGAGTGGCGTGAAAAGAGTCGGCCCTGAATATTGACCAGCCCATTTAACTGGGGAAAACCAACATCAAAATTGATTGTCTGGCGTTTGCTGATGATCTAGCAATTTTGGCTCAAGATATATTAACGGCACAGAAACAGATTGAAATCCTAAAAGAAATAGCAGAAAAAGTAGGACTCCTAATTTCCTTTGAAAAGACACAATAATTGACCTGCAACAGACTAAGAACACCATTTCTAAAAACAAAATATGGTAACATCAGTCGAGTCTCTCAATTCAAATATTTGGGTGAAATAATCATGGAAAATGGGCTGGAAAAAGCGACCAATAAGGGTAGATGTCAAAAAATGGAAACGGCATTGAGACTTACACAAAATATTTACAACAAAAAATGCCTATCTAAAAACACAAAACTGAGACATTACAACACAGTTATTAAGCCAGAATGTCTACATGGGGCAGAAACGCTCATTTTGAATAGAAAGAGGGACATTGAGGACATTGAAAAGAAGGAAAGAAAAATCATAAGAAAAATCCTAGGCCCCAAACAAATAAATACAACCTACCGACTTCGAGAAAACCAAGAAATCAAACAATACACAGATATACATAGCAATATGAGAAAAAGAAGACTTAAGTTTTACGGACACATAAAACTGATGAATCCGAGTAGGCTAACTAGACAAATAGTCGAATTTTATGAAAATAGGAGTAGAGCTAAAGTAGAAATAATTAAATGGATTGCTGCAATTAAAGAGGACCTGGGATCGGCAAATATTACACAAAGTGAAATTCAGGATAGAGGCTGTTTCAGACACAAGGTTGACGTTTGGAAGCTTGGCCAGAGAGAAAAATGTAGGAAGACTGGAACAATTTGGTCTGACGAAAGAAAAAATGCTCATAGCGAAAGAATGAAATTAGTATGGGCGCAAAGGAAGGCTAACAACAACAAACGCCTCTAATTGTACTTCGCGTGGTCCACCCGGGCCCATACGTGAATAATAATAATAATAATAAATATGGATTAGATTTTTTAGGAAGGGGGATTACAAGAGCCTATTTCCACATTTAAGGAAAAAAGCCACAAACCAAACAATAGTTTATGATATGACATACATGCTTGTCAATAGCGGGCATGCACAGTTTTATCTTCTGCAGAATCAAACCATCAGATCCTTTGGCATTAAATTTTATTATATATATAATATTTAATAAATCAGATATTTCGACTGGCTTAAAAGTGAAATTAAAAGCATCGTTTTTTTCTATGAGTGTTATAAAAATTTAGTTTCTAAGATGCTTGTAATATCACAATAACGATTCCGAATTTTTCTTTAATAATGCAAGGCTTTATCCGTTTGCTTCATAAGTTGCTTTATGCTGGGTATTAGTTAAGGTGCACGTAGTTTGGAAATAAATACTTTCTTTTCCGAAGCATGTCTGTTGAATAAGGATAAAATGCTGGTAGTAAGAAAATCAAATTTTTTATCAATATCTGCAAATCGAAAAATATTACGTCAAAGGATGTTATAAAATTGTACATTAAATTCATCCATGTTAAAATTTCTGAAATCCCGATAAATAACGAGTTTTTACGGTTTTTTTTTTAATTTAACGCATATCTCACAGAAAACCGTATGAAGGTCTGATATATGGCCAACATTCCGATACTATTATATATCTCGAAGTATTTACAAAAACGGGATCAATAAATGTCTCTGAATGGTTGGTAATACGTATAGACTCATTGATCAATTGTTCCAGTTAAAGAAATTTTAACCGCATAACCTCTAAACAGGCACTCTGTTCATGTAAATCCTCGGCAAATTGAAGTATTTGATGTTTATGTCAATCCTCAATGATTATGTAATTCCCAATTTGAATGGTAGTGATCTGGAAGAGATGTAATTCCAACAGGATGGCTCCACATGTCATACAGCACACACAACAACCGATATAGTAAAGGAACAACAACATAACTCGAACAATTGCGGACGTAAGACTCTAATTGCTTGAAACAGTGGTCGGAAATGGTTTGACAGAATGCTCTTTGTCAGAACTAGCCGTATTTTCAAACATTCGTCCGAAATTGTTTTCAAACGATTATTGCTTGTTGCGAAGCTAAAGGAATTAATAGGTAGGTACTTACCGTTTACCGCAGAGTAAACTATTCGAACAGTTTATTGTAACTGCAAATCAACACAGAAAATTCGAAAAAGTTTATGGAAGTTCAAAAAGTTCAAAAAAATATCAAAGTTTTATGACAAAAAAGGGTTATAGTACACATTTTTGTCGGTGCACTTTGCCATTTTCTAGTTTATAAAGTGGAATTTTATTTCTATTATTATTTTCATTGAAAAAGTACTACTCAGTGTACACACACGTAGCAAATCAAAACAAGTATTCGCGAGGCGAACGAAATACGCGACGCAAGACATATCAAACGCTCCGTACCGGTCAAATCAGCATTTAAAACTAATTACAGATACGCTCAGTCGCAGGGAATCTACGTCCAAATCGTAAAAACTCTGAATTCTGGCAACCAACAAGGCATGTAACGCCAACGACGAGATAAAATGACGTAGCGTACGGTCGCTGAAGGTAAACGTCCGACCAACGATGTAAACATTGTGGCAAGAGGATGAAATTTTTATTCGCATTATTTGGTGTTCGCATTATTTGGTGCGACAGACGTTCTTCTACATTTGGAGATTATAATGTTTAATAATATCTTAAAACGAGTTAAAGGAAAGAAACTGAACGGAAATAAAATATGGTGTTTTGGTCTGAAAAATTATTTACTGTGATAAATGCTTGAGGGGCGGCGCCTCAACGCCCTCTGTTACGAGCCGCCACTGAAATAAATAGTTTCAAATAAGTCATAGTTTTCATCTAATTTGGTTGTTATTTTATTTGAATTTAGGACAGTTTTTAACTATTACAAAATACGTCATAATTTCTGACATGACAAACGCGAAAACTTGAAACATCTGTCAGATGTCAGGAACAGTCATACCAACATAAAAAACCTTTCTTTTTGATCATAGTAGTATAACAAAAAGTTCTTACCTCCATTTCGGTCGGCTTTCAAGAAATTTACAGTTGGACGAACCGTAATTCCGTAAATAACGCATTATTAAAGAAGAAATAAAACAATATAAGTGAGGTTCTCTAAGAATGGTAGTTCAATTATCAAGTTTTATCGGCCTGCGGTTCCTGCGGATTCTTAACGTTTTATAACCGATGATTGAGAGGCTTTTCGGAGAAAAATTATAGTTATTTTAGAAAAAAATTGCTACAAATTGCCGTCTCCAATCCCACAAATTGAAAGGCCGCCGAAGAGATGAACGGTTGTCTGATTATGAGGTCCACGGCGAGTCCTGGGGCACCGTCATTTGGTTCAATCGAAAGATTGTTAAAAGTAAAAAAATATAGCAAAAAATATTCGAAATGTTGAACTCAACCAAATTTTCTATATAGTTCATTATTATGACACCTTTTTATTGACAAAAAAATTAACTGACAACCAAAATAAAACTGATGAAATTAAATCAGGTGAATATGTTGGATTCGCTAACTCATCCCATCTAATAATACTTTGATGAATAGTGTAGATGAGGCGAGTTTCTGGCCCATTATTCATAAGTATTCTGGAGTAGATGATTCTGGCCCATTTTTCATAGTTTCTAAATTATTTTAGCTGTTCTTTTGAGTAGACCGTTCTATGGTATTTTTTGTTTAATGGACTCCTATTTCCTTATTTACTTATTCCCTGCATTCTATTCTAGTATTATAATGACTTTGACTTCATAATGTATGATTAAGTATAATAAAGATATACAAGTTTTGCGACGTTTGGCGAACCGAACGGATTCCGGAAGATTGGAAAGATGCTTTAATCCATCCACTACACAAGAAACGAGATAGAACAGATATAGACAACTATAGAGGGATATCTCTTCTCCCAGTTTGTTACAAGATTCTATCTCAATGTCTACTAGACAGAGCACAGGGACAATTAGAACCTAAAATTGGTGAATATCAAGCAGGTTTTCGACCGGGCAGATTCTGCCCTGAACAGACCCTGAATCTAAAGTTGCTCCTAAGACATCAAAAAATATATAATAAAAATCTCATCTGTACATTTGTGGATTTCAAAAAAACATATGATTCCATTGACCGCGAATCTTTATTCCGAATCTTGAAAGAACAAGGACTAGATCTGAAAACGCTGGCAATTATTAAAGTAACATTAACTAACACAAGGTCAAAAGTTAAATTCATCGGTGACATCTCAGAACCCTTCGAAAGTAAAACTGGAGTGAGACAAGGGGATGGACTCTCGCCACTCTTATTTAACTGTGTTCTAGAAAAAGTAATACAGGAGTGGCGTGAAAAAAAGTCAGCCCTGAATATTGATCAGCACATTAAACTGGGGAGAACCAACATCAAAATTGATTGTCTGGCGTTTGCTGGTGATCTAGTAATTTTGACTCAAGATATATTAACGGCACAGAAACAGATTGAAATCCTAAAAGAACCAGCAGAAAAGGTAGGACTCCAAATTTCCTTTGAAAAGACAAAATACATGACCTGCAACAGACTAAGAACACCATTTCTAAAAACAAAATATGGTAACATCAGGCGAGTCTCTCAATTCAAATATTTGGGTGAAATAATCATGGAAAATGGGTTGGAAAAAGCGGCCAATAAGAGTAGATGTCAAAAAATGGAAACGGCATTGAAACTTACATAAAATATTTACAACAAAAATTGGGAGTAGGTTAACTAGACAAATAGTCGAATTTTATGAAAATAGGAGTAGAGCTAAAGTAGAAATAATTAAATGGATTGCTGCAATTAAAGAGGTGTCTGTTTCAGACACAAGGTTGACGTTTGGAAGGTTGTCCAGAGAGAAAAATGTACGAAGACTGGAACAACTTGGTCTGACGAAAGGAAAAAAGCTCATAGCGAAAGAATGAAATTAGTATGGGCGCAAAAGAAGGCTAACAACAACAAACGCCTCTAATTGTACTTCGCGTGGTCCACCAGGGCCCATACGTGAATAATAATAATAAAGATATGCTTAGAAGAATGGGTTATTGAGATAGGGATGCAATTTCTCTTGATGGAGATAACTCTCGTAAAAAAATAAATATATCAAAATGATTTTTACACCATTCGATTTGGTCTAAAATTCTATACAAGTGCCGATATTTTCATTGTGATATTTAGATTTATACCAAAATCAGGAAAAAATTCTGAAAATGACTAAAAATCACAAATTTTCGTGTCTATATACATATACGAAAAATTGCAAACATGGTTGATGTATCAGATTGGGTTCAAACTTTGAAAACTAATGTTTATGAGAGTGAAAATATCGAAAAACATATTAGTTTTAATGGGTGATTAAGAATTTTAAAGATATGATTTGAAAAATGCGTTATTGAGATTGGGATCCAATTTCTTTTGACAAGGATATGTCGTAAAAGATTAAATATATCCAAATAATTTTTACACTATTCGATTTAGCGTAAAATTCTATACAAGTCCCGATATTTTTATTATGATATGTTGATTTAAACCAAAGTTAGGGAAAAAGTCTGAAAATGTATAAATATATGTATGTACATATATATATATATATATATATATATATATATATATATATATATATATATATATATATATAGAAAATTTGCAAAAATTGTTCATATCTCAGATTCGAACTGAGAGAACCAATATTTATAAGCGTAAAAATAACGAAAATAAATTCGTTTTAATGTATGATTAAGAATTTTAAGAATCAGCTTAGAAAAATGGGTTATTGAGATTTGGGTAGAATTTCTCTTAACAGATATATTTCGTAAAACATTAACTATATCAAAATAATTTTTCCATTTGGCGTAAAATTCTATACAAGCACAAATCTTTTCATTGTGATTCACTTTAACTAAAGTTAATCAATTCTTCTATTGGAGCCTTTGGTGTGAAACACTAAACTTGAAGAGATTTACCATTAAACACCAAAACACTTTTTTTGAACTGCTCGACGCACGTTTCGCTAACCATGTTAGCATCATCAGGAGATGATTTAATCTCAGTTAAGATAAAAATTCTGAAAATAGGCAAAAATAATCTTAATAAAAAAAAAATAATGCTTTCTTTTCCTAGTTCGATTTTTTTTTCTTCTTTTATTCTGGTTTGTTTTCGCTATATTCCAAATTATTTTAGTTATCCTTTTGAGTGGCATTTTTACTGGATGACCGAACCATCTCGGAACTTCCTGTTGGCTAAACGCGATGGTATGGTGGGTTAGTCGCTCGTCTGGCAATCCAGTGGTTCTGGACTCGAATCCTGGTACACGCATTGATGTTTTGGGGTATAGGGTGTGTTTGTCTGCCTATTGGTACATGAAAAAACTGTATAATACCTGCACTGGCCAAAAACTGTCTAGGTGAAGACCAATAAATATTTTTAAAAAATCGTTCTCTTGTATTTTTTGTTTGGTCCTATTGACTCATATTTTCTTATTTACTCATTCCCTGCATCCTATCCTAAGATCTAAATTTAATTAAAGGATCACGAAAATTAGGATCTATAAAACGCTCATTCGCCCAGTAATCGATTATGAGTGCGAGACGTGGACCCTCACAAATAAAACAGAAGGGATGCTTAGCAGTAAGTGAAAGAAGAATGCTCGGAAGAATTTTAGGTGCTGTGAATATCAACAGAATTTGGAGCATCAGGTTTAACTTCGAACTCGAGCAATTGTACAAAGATCTGGATATTGTAGACTATATGAGGGTTCAGGGACTCAAGTCGTCGGGAGAATGGCAGAAAAAGTCAGGACAGTATAAGAAAAGATGCTAAAGAAAGAATGAGGGCTATAGCATCTCGGGAAAAAGAAGATTCGTTTAAAAATTCCCACTACGCAGCCTTGTAACCTGATTCTTAATTAATATCCACATTTAGGAAGTATGCGTCAGTAAAGATACAGACAGTGAATTTTAAACTCTTCTCTTTGTCGTGTTAAAGTTCCTTTTTACTGCAGGTTGTTTTATTCAACGCAATGTATAATATTGTTGTTGGTTGTTGTTACTCCCATCTTCTGTTATTATTGTTTCTTGATATTCAAAACATTTATAGACCTAATTCTTATGTTCACTGTTGATTTTGCTATTATCATTATTAGTTTTGTTTATTTCTAGTTTTCTTTTCTATAATTTTTTATACCATGTAAGTTGTTATCAATTTTAATGAAATATGGACTGTCTCATGAATGAGCGCAGTGATTTGTCACTGAGAAGATTGTACACGATTTCAAGTTCAGGCAAATGCTAATCTCAGATAGTTTTCAGACTGTAGGCGCATATATATGCACTTATTATGTAAACTGATGTCGCAAAGTTGATACCTACCTCGTGGGACCTCTAAGCTATGACCAGGTCAGTATTTAGCCACCACACCACCACAAAAATTGCAATTTTGGAAGCTATAACATGTGGAAAAGGAAAAAAAAACACTTCGCATAATATATAAATATACCATGTTGCTCCGACAATAAGCTTTACGTACAGATTGATTCGCTAAACGGACAGCATATATAATTACAACCTAAAGTATTTTGCCTTTATTATTGTTCTGAAGTGAATTACTAGCAAACCCTGCAAAGAATATTTAAAAGTAGGAACCCTTTGGGTTTTCGAATATCATCAAGTAACTCTAGTTAGTTAGTTAACGTATTAGGATGCAACGTGTTAGTATTTTATTGTATATTTCACTATATTGTTTAATTGACTCTTTGAAGGGTGATACCGGAATATCTAGATGGATATTGAAAAGTTCGAGTCTGCTACTGATCCCGACAATTGAACGCCATATGTCCAGACTGGCTTAACTAAAAAATAACGAAAATTTTGTATATTATTTGTTTTTGCCCAAAATTATTTCTTTTTATTCAAAATACAATCAATGCTAGCATAGTTTTTTTATTTTTTTTTTTGGTTTTTCGCCACTATCTAAAACTCAAAAAAATATGTAAATATAGAATCACTGGGTAAAAAAAAACCAAACGGAGACATATTTCTCAGTGATCCTTTTTCTGTAATATATTTGCAGGTCTTTCTAAAAAATAAATTATATTAATTTCTATATATAATAAAAAGAGACAATGACAGAAACAGACAGTCACGAACCGAAGCGACAGTAAGCACCGAAGATGCCAAATGAGATTTTGGCGAAACGTCTGTAAGCTCCCGACAGGGACCAACCCGACAACCGGATGTACTCCCGGAAAAAAACCAATACATATATATATATATATATATATATATATATATATATATATATATATATATATATATATATATATATATATATATCATCAATCCACTGCAGGATGAAGGCCTCTTCAGCATGCTTCCAACTCTCGCGGTCCTGAGCTCTCCTCTGCCATTCGGGTCCAATATACTTAATAATGTTATCAGTCCATCGAGTTTTCGGTCTTCACCGTGGACGTTTGCGATCAAGCGGTATCCATTCCAGGACCGCCCTGGTTCATCTTTCGTCCCATCGCCTCGCTATATGGCCTGCTCACTTCCATTTCAATTGCTTTATTCTTCCAACGATGTCACTCATTTTCGTTTGTTCTCTAATCCATGTGCAGGTCTTTCTATCCCGACTAGTAATGCCAAGCATACATCTTTCCATTCCCCTCTGTGCTACTCGAAGTTTTTGAACTGACTGTGATGTGAGTATCCAGCTCTCACTTCCGTATGTCATAACGGGCAGGACACACTGATCAAAGACTTCTCTTTTCAGGCAAAGTGGTAGTTTGCTCTTAAACACTATGTTGAGCCTGCCAAATGGCTGCCAGCCACATTTAACGCGTCGCTCCACCTCCCGGACGGTATCCCCTTCCATTGAAACCATCTGCCCAAGATATATATATATATATATATATATATATATATATATATATATATATATATATATATATATATATATATATAGTGATCCACAACTTCCAAATCCGTTCCTAAAACAGAAATCCTTTTGTCCTCAGCAAATTTATTGAACATGACCTGACTCTTCTTCTGGTTTATCTTTAAGCCAAATGGTTCCCCAGCCCTTTACAGCTCTTGCACGTGTCTTTGCAGCTCCTCTGGGTCTTGTGAAAGAAGAACGATATCATCTGCGAATCTAAGATGATTTAAGTATGCACCATTAATCCTTATTCCATCCTGTTTTCAATCCAGATTACGGAACACTTTTTCCAGGCAGGCTGAAAAAGAAGAGACGATATTGCGTCACCCTGCCTGCACTTCACTTCATGATCGTCAAGGTGGATTGTCGCTGTAGCTTCATCATATATCGATCCTAGTAGATGTACATAGGCTTTCTCTACACCTTGATTAAGCAGTGCATCCATATATATATATATATATATATATATATATATATATATATATATATATATATATATATATATATATATAGATCAGGTTTACTGTGTGATTATTGTGTATTAAAATACTCTAACGTTTTAACGATTTAATTGTATTCTTTAGAATCGGAAACCTTATTGAATTTAAACCTACTGAAGGTATAGTCGCTGTAGCTTCATCATATATCGATCCTAGTAGATGTACATAGGCTTTCTCTACACCTTGATTAAGCAGTGCATCCATATATATATATATATATATATATATATATATATATATATATATATATATATATATATATATATATAATTCTAAAAAATACAATTAAATGTACAATTTTTTATTTCAATACATAATAATCACAAAGTAAACCTCACCTATATATATATATATATATATATATATATATATATATATATATATATATATATATATATATATATATATATATATATATATATATATATATATATATATATATTATTTATTAATATAATTTATTTTTTAGTTTCGGGAACAGAAAATAGCATACAGACATATTTTAGTAGAAAGCATACAGACTATTTTTGTCAAAAATAAGAGAGTTAATTTTCAGTTCTCTCTTAAATTAAAATGTCTTGGAAGTATAGAGTAGACAGGTATTTATTTTTATAACTTTCGTTTGGGTTATTTTATAATTAAAGTGAGAATGGAATTGAATTTTGAATGTTAGCATGACTAGTGGACGATTCTGTGACATTTTTCCGTCCTGTTACATTGCGAAAATGATTTTCTCGCTTTTCCCGTCAGAAACCGGGCCGGGACATAAATTTTCTCCCCACGAAGAAGATCGCTGCACTCCACACTTTTCCGAGCGGCCGACCTGGACCACTAAATCAACCAAGACAACGCGCTACGATGCCGCAATAAAGCCGCCACCGGCATATTTACGGCCTTCCTCGCCTCACAGTGATTAACTCCTTCGTCGCCGTGCTCAGGAACGGGTGTGGCAGGTTCGTTTCGAACACCCATCACCTGTTCAATTAATAATTGTGACTGTTGTGTTATTAATATCGGTATAAAAAGTCCATTAATAATGTCTTCATGATATACAAAGACCACCAGATAATCACTTATCGAAACTCGCTTTCGAAATGTCATAATTCGACCGTTATTTGAGCGATAGAAATACGAGATCTGTAAATAAAGAAAGGAGACTGATTTTTTATAGTTTTTTTACACAATTTAGATTATAATTCTACATTGTCTACTTCAAAGTAAAGGGTGTCCCAAAATGTACGCAAGATTTTAATTAAATAGAAAACACAGTTTTTTTTTCAATGGTGTTTTGATTGAAATTGAAATATAAAGTACATAGGATAGGTAATATATAATATAATATTATATAATTATTAACTATATATAATAATTAACTCTGGGCTTAAAAACCATATATTTTCAGTTAGAAAATGATCATTATCAACAAAATTTCGGTGGCAATGGGTTCTTCTCTTTCTCCTTGGATGAGTAATATCTTTATGGAGGAACTCGAGAATGACATATTAAATAAATCTCTGAAAAAGCCATTAATATGGCTTAGATATGTGTTAGATGTTAGAATAAAAGAGAAGAAAACCTTCTTAGAAAGGGCGATTTTAATAAATCTAGAATTTGTCAACACGCATGGCAATCGGGTCATAAAATAAATTGGAATAATTCCAAAACGGTATTAATAAAATCGGTAACAAAATGCAGAAGATTAAAATAAACGGCTATAATTAATTTAAATAAAAATAACTGTATTGCTATACCTTCGGTAGATTTAAATTCAATATGGTTCCCGATTCTAAAGAGGACAATTAAAAACATTTAAACATTTTAATACACAATCAGTACAATAAACAATCAGTAAACATTACTTATATATATTTTTTGGTAGTATGTCAATGTCATGAAAATGTATGTCGTTGACATACACAAAAAAATATATTTACGTTCACTCGTTACTTTATATATTACAGATTAATATATTTATTTTTTAGTTTAGTTTTGTAAACGGGGGGAGAGTACCCTCCGAAACGTTAACGTTAAAAGTTTGTACAAATTTTTATAACATTTTTATATCTTTAAAATTTTGTTCGTTAGGCAAATTTATTACAAAAAAGAATCACTGAGAAATTTATCTCCGTTTGGTTTTTTGTTTTTACCTAGTGATTCTTTCTTTACATAAGAACAGGTATTTTTGATATATTTTGAGTGGATAGTTTTAGATAGTGGCGAAAAACCCAAATTAAGGAATATATATATATATATATATATATATATATATATATATATATATATATATATATATATATATATATATATATATATATATATGAATGAACACGACACAATCATTCAGACATTACATAGATTAGGGTTTTCGGCTATTAGTTCCTTTAGTTTTATTATTGATAGTGAGAGTGTTGTCCCAAGGTACTACAAGATTGATCTTTTATTCCAGGTCTAGCTTAAATATATTCCAGTCTGTTAATTTGTTTAATATGATAATAATATAATGTTCACTCACAGTTAGGACAATTGTTGAATCTTCTGAATTCATATCCCAACCCTCTTCAATTTGCAAGTAAGTTGCGGAAATATTTTTTAGTGATTAAGAAATCAATTAGATCTGAAACCATTTGCGGATCTGACGGGCAGTATGTAGGTCTCCCTGTTGACAAGGATCACTTCTATTTTTTTTTATTGGTTCAAGCAGTCTTCTACCCTTAATGATCCCTAGTAGATATGTTTAGCATTAAAGTTACCCCCTATACAGAATCTTTTGCCTTGGCTTCTCAGAAAATCAAGATAAGAGTCTCTCTAAAGTCTATGTTTTGGAGGTCTATATAGGACTGTCACTGTCACCTAATTCCTGGTTATAACAGTCACTGATGTAGCCTGGATTCCTTCAGTCTGTTATTTTATTTCGGCAAAATGCATAATATTTTCCTTAATTATTACGGCACTGCTTATTATTATGGAAAAACGAGATGTGCATGTATAATAAGGTAAAAGTGTCCAGCCTAGCAAAAGATTTTTTAATCAAATTATTATATATATATATATATATATATATATATATATATATATATATATATATATATATATATATATATATATATATATATATATATATGAATGAACACGCCACAATCATTCAGACATTACATAGATTAGGGTTATATATGGGATAACATAGCAGAGCTAAAAGCAAGAGTTGGATTAAAACAAACTGACCCTGAAAGAAAATACTTGACAAGTGGGAAAGAAAATATCATTAATCCAGCGTTATTATTAGAATTATTAGACAGAAAATAGTTTTGCCTATATTACACATAAAATTGGGACTAATGAAACGGTATGTCAAAGCATTGGATAACAATGGATTCTGTTTTAATTATATATCGAGGAAATTGCCTGGTTTGAGCAAGAAGAAACTTAAGGCTGGCATTTTCGGTGGGCCGCAAATTATGCTTTTGATGAAAAATAAAAATTTCGTGCATTCATCAATAAATGATATGGAATCAACGAATTTTGGACGACGTTCTTTAATTTCGTTCGTAAGTGAACAACGACCACGATTGAATTCACTAAATCAGTGATTTATAGTGGTTTTAGATGGTGTTTCATCCAAAAGTCGAAATGAATTTGATCGATGTACTATTGTTGATATAATTCACGTCGAAAGTCATAGTAAATCATCGCGTACATATTATCACGAGTTAATTTCATTTTTGTCTGAGATGAAATTGTCAAGTCATTAAACAACACAAATAGAGTCTGCATGACACTGTCAATAATTTCAAACTTTACGATGTATATGTCAAACGGTGGCTAGCAACACGATTATTGCTAATTTCGGATACATACATAGCTGCCCTCGTATGAATACTAAACACACTACATTACATTTTATTTGAGATAAATCCTTATCGTTTGTTTCTATTAGCGCCATCTCTGAATCAGTTTAAGAATTTTTTTCGCTCTCTCTCTCTTTCTCTCTCTCTCTCTGTCTGTATGCGGAGCAAAAAAGCCGAACATTAATCATCATCAGTGTATGATTAAACCATTAACATTGAGTTTGCGTGATGGTCGGTCGAGAAATAATTTAAATTTAATGGTCGTTTGCTAATAACAGAGCTTCGAGTGGCTGATTTATGGGTCGGGCATACTCAAGGATGCCGTGAAATCGTCTATAGACGAACTTCGGGTAGACGGTAAAAAAAATTACCGTAAAGGAATGTTGGAAAAACGGCTATCGTGAACAAGTGGGTGCGTCTAGTGGGGTTTCTAGAAGAACAAAAAACTGTTTCCGATTATACTGTTTCAGAATTTAAATAACGGAACTAATATCATGTTTTTTTTTTTAACGAAATAAGTTGGAATTTTGGCGTCGATTAATAACTGTAGATGAAACTTGGATACAGGATTAAACACCTGAAACCAACTCTGAAAAAGATTTCCATCGGCCGGGAAAATGATTACGAAAAAGGAAAAATAATAACAGTTGAATATTACGCATCATTATTTGACAAGCTGGCAGAAATTGCGGAAAAAGGTTTGTCAGAGTTTTGTTTCACAGAAACAAAGAACTCACACTTTACACACTTTACACACTTTACACACTCACACACAAATTTATGAAGTGGGATTCGAATTAGTTGACTACCCATCGCATTCACCAGATTTGGCCTCCAGCTACATTTTTCTCTTTCCTAGGTTCAAAATTTTGCTTTTTTTGAATTTGGAGGCCATCACATTTGTAAATGACTATTTTGCAAAACAAAACTTCAACTACTATTTGGATGAATTAAAGAGATGTGAGCATCGCTGGGAAAAGTGTATAGATTTACGGAAAAGTGTATAGATTACGGATTTAGGAGACTATATCGAGAGATAAAACTAAATTTGATTCAAAAATCTTTTGCTAGGCTGGACACTTTTACCTTATTATACATGCACATCTCGTTTTTCCATAATAATAAGCAGTGCCGTAATAATTAAGGAAAATATTATGCATTTTGCCGAAATAAAATAACAGACTGAAGGAATCCAGGCTACATCAGTGACTGTTATAACCAGGAATTAGGTGACAGTGACAGTCCTATATAGACCTCCAAAACATAGACTTTAGAGAGACTCTTATCTTGATTTTCTGAGAAGCCAAGGCAAAAGATTCTGTATAGGGGGTAACTTTAATGCTAAACATATCTACTAGGGATCATTAAGGGTAGAAGACTGCTTGAACCAATAAAAAAAAATAGAAGTGATCCTTGTCAACAGGGAGACCTACATACTGCCCGTCAGATCCGCAAATGGTTTCAGATCTAATTGATTTCTTAATCACTAAAAAATATTTCCGCAACTTACTTGCAAATTGAAGAGGGTTGGGATATGAATTCAGAAGATTCAACAATTGTCCTAACTGTGAGTGAACATTATATTATTATCATATTAAACAAATTAACAGACTGGAATATATTTAAGCTAGACCTGGAATAAAAGATCAATCTATTAGTACCTTTACAAAATGCGCACTAGCTGGATGAAGAGGTTGACCTAATTGTAAAACAAGTACAAGTTCTTTGGGACAACACTCTCACTATCAAATATAAAACTAAAGAAACTAATAGCCGAAAAAAGAAAAATAAGGAGGAAATGGCAAATGGCAACAGACAAGACAAGAAGAAACAATGCTACTCAGCAACTAAAAAGGGAGATTCAACGTATTAATAAATGTTAATAGTTATCAAGTAAACTGACAAGTGACAGTAGCACTGACTATTCACTAGAGCAAGCTACTAAAAGGTTAAAAAGACCTCTCGTGCTAATTCCTCCAATTAGAATGGAAAATTGTAAGTGGGCGAGAAATAATCAAGAAAAAGCAGACAGATTTCCAATACATTTCAACCAAATAAAGGTGATGACATCTCGAACCAAGAAATGAAACAGGAAGATATAGAAAGAAAAAAGCCATTAAAGGGGTGAATGAAAATATAAATTCAAAGAAAGCTCTTGGATTTGATCTCATTACTGGAGAAATCCTGAAACAGCTCCTCAGAAAGGCAATAGTGAACTGACACATCTAGCAAATGTAGCATTTAGACTAAGATATGTAGAGATCACAATGATCCCCAAATCTATATTATAGATATTATTCACTTACTGAAGTAAAATTGCTTTTCCTGTTTGTCCCATATATTTTATCATTTTATTAGTTATTTCGTCATGTCCTGACGCTTTCCCCATATTTGCCCGCCCCATTGTTTTCTCCAATTCATCCATCTTTATATTATTTTCCTTAAACTTCTTTTCACCTTCCTGTTGTAGTTCCAACATTTCCTCAAAATGTTCTTCCATCTTTGCATTATTTTCTTGTCGTTGACTAAGTAGTGTTTGAGAATGTAAAATCGTTTACGAAACTATAGTCACAGAAATTTTGTTTAAAAATAAAAGTGACAGATGACAAAGTAAAAAATTCAATCAATCAATAAGGTTAGATAAAATTTACTTATTGATTCTCGTGATCAAATTGTAATGTCCGTGAATGTGGAAAAATGTATTCATAATTAAAAACAGGATTTATTTTTAATTACTTAACATTATTATTCAATATTTTCTCAAACTTTTTCTCACTTGGTTATAGTAAAATTGAATCTTCAATTTTCTTTTTGGTCCACTCCTGTACCTTCCAAAAAAAAAATCCGAATTATACCAAAGACACAGGAAACTGAAGAGAAAAAAAAATGTTTTTTCTCTTTATTTTTCTCTGTTGTCGATGAGAAAATTCTGTTTAACGATCGGTTTCGATTGTCGGGGACAGGATGGAAATTGTCCGAATTTCCTCGGGGAGTAGTTTGGGAAAATCGTGGTCTGACTGGCCGCAAAATTACGAGACTATTCGAAAGATAACGATTCTAGGCCTTGGCACAAACTTTTATTAAAGTTTTTTTGTCCTAGTATAAACGTGTGCAGGAAGTATTCATATTAGAGACTTTGTAATATACTCTAACAATTTAGTTACGTAGAATATTTTAATTAAATGGGTTTGAAAATCTCTCAGGTGGCATCCGGCCTCACCCAGCTTGGTTACCGGAGGAAATGAAGGTGATTTTCAGGTCAGATATTTCAGTATTGCTTGACAATATGCTTTGTATAATAGCCGACATTATATTGTATTTTTTGCAAAAGTTTCGGGATCGGGATACGTCAGTTTTTTTTTCGATTAATACCATGTACCTCGAAATCATAGGCACACAAAACTTCAATTGACTTGTTTTACATTCGTCCATTACCCTAAATATTCGCCGCAAACCTAACAAAAAGTGTTCTGGTCCTTTGAACACGATCAGTTTCACGATAATATCTTCCAGGTTTTATTTACTAACTTTTTTAGTTGAACAAACATTAAAATAAACAAATTAAATAAGTACTGAGAAGAAAATATTATCAATGTGTGTAGATTAAAAACTGTACGAACATTTGATAATTTAATTTTTTTTTTATTTCGTAGACCTGTATAATTAATCTAATTCTAAAAAAAAAAACATCGAAATAATTTTTTACAA
This sequence comes from Cosmopolites sordidus, assembly GCA_031761425.1. Taxonomy (NCBI): domain Eukaryota; kingdom Metazoa; phylum Arthropoda; class Insecta; order Coleoptera; family Curculionidae; genus Cosmopolites; species Cosmopolites sordidus. Next base: position 1,475,039 of record JARFXV010000563.1, on the reverse strand, counting down.
GTGAACTTTAACTATTCAACGCCCTAATATTAAATTACTTTTTTTTTTCTGGTTTCATTCTTTGATATTCAGAATTACACCTATGATTCGGGAACTTGTAAGCGATCGTCATTGTTAAACCCATCAGACTCAAACAAAACGACATATCTATTACCGGGGGACAACTGTTAACCGACCGCTTTGTTCGCGACCCTCCTTACACACAAGATTTATGTCCCGGGGCCCGAAAGAAATAAATAATATTCATGGCGCGGTGATGTTCCCCTTTTTCCCCGGATCCCCGACATTTCGAAGCGATGAAAAACGGACCCATTAATAATTAGGAGACGTACACTTTTTCCACCACATCCATTTATCTGAACCATTTATGTAAGAAGCTATAAATCAGAATGAGCGTTGCTCTGTCGTGGAGTTTTAGCAACGCCCTCCGTAACATATATTTCACTCAACGTTTATAACTTCTGACGTTTTGAAACCAATTACTTTCGCAAAATAATGAATATTATCCGAATATTATCTTAAACCAATCTAGTGTTTGAGGCTTATTAATGGAAATTCATTTTTCAAGATAACCAGAAAAAAATTAATCAGCGGCGGTGAGATTGGGAATAGGTCCCTCATCATAAGTCAAAATGCAGTGCGAAGCGTTGAAAACATTGCACGTGATGGACAAAGTGTGAAGGATTCTCCAGAAATGTCGGTTCGTTGACGTAGAGCACAAATTTTGAGAAATGACTTGTATATGTTTCCTTATTGACAAGACCTATTGCCGACAGACAATAATAAGCGATTAGAATACTGTACCGTCAGATCTTCCGATTTGACGGATTCGGATTATTTCTATAAACATTTTTGGAGAAAAAGGTTTGCATAAATAAGCTCCAAGCCACACGGCAATTCGACGTCTACATCTGTGCTGAAATTGCTGCTTTAACACCAGTTATGTTGACAAAAGTTACGGAGAATATGTTAAAAAGGACACAAAGTTACATTGCTGCCAGTTGTTTGAATGGCATACGTTTCAAAAATTGATTAAAATAAGCAATAAAGATGAAATAAACACATTATAGCAAAAAATTCGCTCTTGTTTCTTTTAAAAGTTATAAATAATGGGGTAGGTGAACAATATGAGCACCTCTACGAAGCCATTTCGTGAAAATAGACTCTTGTTTAAATACTGCTTCTTTCATTTTCAAAGAAAAATAATAATTTTCGTTCATTCTGCATCTTATTACGTCATTCAGCCCCTGTAATCTTTTGCCAATTGCTTTCTGTCCTTCATCCTTTCTATCCTTGGTCCACACCACAGTTATCCGTCTCTCATTTAGATCATATCTGATCTCTTTCCATTTTCTTCTGGGTCTACCTGTTTCCCTTCCCCGCTCGCTCCTTCCATAAGACTCGTTTCTGTCACAGAGATGATTTCGAGAGTACACGCACACCCTACGTGGGTCTTAACCGCATCCACCATAAAATCAACAATCGAGCAACTCTGTTATGAATTCAAATCGTTTGAGCTCGTCTCTATATATGAATTTAATTAAAAGCAGTTCTAATATCAGAATTTTAAATTGGCCATTACATAATTAGTTATATTGAAGGAGATTGTTTTCGAAGCGATACTGTGGATTAAAGGGGTTAGGGTTCATCTAACTGACAGGAGAGCTTACCAAGCAAAACTAGGATGAACAAAAGTTATTTTCACTCACTACAGCATTTTTGCTGAGGGGAAAATTGATGAGGGACGCTTCTACAGATCTGCAATGCTCGCAAATTTATGTTAATGATAGTGAGAGATACGCTTAATCCCCCTCAAGGTTAATGATACTAATTAAAACACCTTGTTTCACCAAGTGTCAACCGCGCAACTGATCGAAACTGCTGAAATATAATCTTATATTTAAAAATAATAATCGCAAATATTTTTGTTAACTCTTTTGTTGTGTATTTTTAGCCAGAAGCTGATCAGTTATTTTAATAATTCGTTCGACTTTAAAATGTTTTTGACGATGGAACTGGTGATGAAGTTTTGACACGACTTAGCGTCTTCAGCAGACTTCAAAAGCCATTATCAAAAATTAGTAGCAGAAAGAGAACTCTGAGAAGTCTAACTTTAGTGATAATGTATCCTTACTATACGCAAAGGGTGTAAGGTATTCTAATATAACTAGTTTTTATCGTCATAAATAAATTTGCGCCAGGCCGTCTCCTCCTTGCGCAACTTTTTTGCATCTGTTCTTGTAAGACCTGTCTCAGTACCAGTGCCAAGTCTTCCTAGGTCTTCATCTAATTCTTTTATAATGTCTTCTTGTTTCTCACACTCTTTTAACCAGTCTATCTGTACTCACTTTTGTAACATGTTTTTAAGCAAAGGCTGCAATTGTAGTTGTTTCCGAATTGACGTGTTTCCTATCTTATCTTTTCCTGTGATACCTAGTACTTTGCGCGGGTACTTTATTTCTGTGCTTTCGAATTTTAACCTGGTTCCAGGGTAGTCTAAAAAGTTTCCAGCCTCAACATGAGGATGGGGTTACTCGTCAAAAATATTCTGGTAATCTAATTGCGCATGTCTTGAAAGATAACCTTGAAAATTCCAGCTATATCAGATGTACTTTTTGTCAGGACTCAACTTTCGAAGTCAAATGTGAGAACCAGTACAAGGGTGGTTTTAAAGAATGCCATTTTGGATTTTATCGAAAACTTTATTAAATAAGGTCTCTTGATTAGAAAAAAATACCAATTTTCGAAGATATTTAATATTCTAAGTCATAAATGTTTTCGTCCCCGGTATATATCTACGTTTTTTTTTTGGGGCGTACGTCACACAAAGTCTCTCTGCAAAAACTGTTGTAATATAATAAATGCCTGCTGGGTAGACCATTATACACCGTTTGCCATGCACATATGACATGTCACTCCTGGCCCATAAATAACGAGCCATGACAGCCCGAATGATGGCGGCATGATAAATAAAGATAGAGCGAGAGAGGAAGTTCGTATACCGGGTCACTTTCAATAATTCTGTATTATAATAATAAAGAGAAACTTGGTCATATGTTAAAAAAATAAATTTTTTTTGTTAATTAACTTCATAATTAATATATATTTTAAGTTGTTTCTGAGAAAATATTGAATTGACGTTGATGAATGACATTGATAAGATAATTAAAAAAAATGCGTGGTCAGAAAAGTAAGAGCAGCTTTTATTACAAATCATTAAAAAAATCTAAAAGATGTAATTCTCTAAAATTGTGTAGTCTATATAATTACCGAACTTTGATAATTTATAGTATGATCGTTATTCATAATTTCTGATTGGCATCTTCTTGGTATGGAGTCGACACACTTTTACAGGTATTGAAATACAAATATTCTGCCTTCATTATGAATGCAATCAAAAGCTCACCATGTGTGATTCCTAAAATTTTTAAAGAATCTTATGCGACCCAAAAAAAAACCAGTGCAAGAATAACGAGTAAAAAAATAATTTTAATATCAGTTCATTTAATTTTATCCTCCTTTATTTTCTGTTTAAAAGATATGTGTATATGTGTATCTGGTATCAAATGATATGATACTATGTTTAGATCCTTTTTAAGGTCTCCATTTTTTATTCTATCTGTTCTTTGTACTCTCAAAACTTCCCTCGAATATTTTATTTTGGTAGGGTGCAGTCGTTTTTCTTGTCTATTGTTCAATATCCACTTTTCTGCATCATAATTAAAATTACTAGATTCTCGGGTAAACCCGCGATTTAGATTATTAAAATCTCGACGTTTCGGCTTCCACTTTGAAGCCATTATCAAAAGAATCTAACTGATTTGCTTCGATAGAGCGTGATTGGCATCTTTTTGGTATGGAGTCGATATACTTTTACAGGTATTGAAATACAAATCTTCTGCCTTCATTATGAATGCAATCAAACGCTCACCGTGTGTAATTCCTAAAATTTTGAAAGAATCTTATGCGACCCAAAAAAGAACCAGTGCAAGAATAACGACTAAAAAAAAATAATTTTAATATACGAGACTTTGAAGGGGTATTCACGCACGTTCTCGCTTCTTGCCACGATTTTCCTCTGTGCTTCAGATTTCAGTGATCCTGCTGCTCCTCGTCTTTCTTTCAAGAACGTCCTCTTCAGTTCCTCCTAGTTATTCTTGCTTCCCACATCATTTTCACTTATCAATTTTATCTCATCAAATGATCAGTCCGTTACATTTTCTCCTCCTTTATTTTCTGTTTAAATAATATGTGTATATGTGTATCTGGTATTAAATGATATGATACTATGTTTAGATCCTTTTTAAGATCTCCATTTTTTATTCTATCTGTTCTCTGTACTCTCAAAACTTCCCTCGAATATTATATTTTGGTAGCGTACAGTCGTTTTTCTTGTCTATCGTTCAATATCCACTTTTCTACATCATAATTAGAATTACTAGGTTCTCGAGTAAACCCGCGATTTAGATTATTAAAATCTCAACGTTTCGTATTCCACTTTGAAGCCATTATCAAGAGAATCTAGTTGATTTGGTCTGATATAGGGTGTCCGAAAATAACGTCGAAATATTAATATAAATAATATCTTTCTTGAAACTGTATCATGCGTTCTTTACATTTTTAAATCCTTTAATGTCAATGAAAATACTTCAATAATTAATTATATAATATTTTCAACAATATTATTAATGACACAACTAATTTTTGAGTTACCCCGGTAACTTGAAGCGAAACGGGATCAAAACAGGGATGGAAACAAACCGGAGGAAGACGGTAGAGTGTTTGCGCCGCGTTATAAACCTCAAAAGTGGCGTAATAAGAGGTGATGATTAGCCTTACAGACAACTAACATGAGGCTGGGTTCAGTTGATTTTCAGGGCCGTACTAAACGATTTATCGGTCGAGATTATTAATGAAGAAACTTAAGTCGAAAAAAATGGATTAGAGGGTTCAATTGCAACTAAAATTTATTAAATTGCTAAGAGTAATCTGAGCTTTTGCAATGAACATGGTTGTTGTTTCTATTGGGGTGGTATAAAATTAGCCTTTTTTCTTGTAGATATAAAAAATTACCGCCAGAGGCAGCACGAGTAGAAGGTACAAACATGTTCGTTCTTGTGGCTAAACTATATTAAAAGTACATTTTCAAAATGGAATTAACAAAAGACGATGTGCCTGGGGCTTAATTTAAATTTTCGAAAGCCCAAGGCTTGATCCAAAACGATTTGCAATTTGCCTCTTTCCGGTAATAAAGTGTTTTAGTCGAGAGGTCAGTTTTTTTCAGAGTCGATTTTTTTTTGTTGACAGGACGTAACACTGTTGCTATTATTTCTATATTTTGCATGAATTTTGTTGTTTTTTTTTCCCTTTTAAAAGTTGAAGAATATATATCTGAAGGTTATTTTGAGCAAGTTTTATCAGGAAACATGTAGAGAATAGTTTCAATAAATGAGAGTAGTTTCAATTTGCAGAAATGAAAATTTTTGCGAAAAAACTCGAATCTGTCCAAAGACAAAAAAAATTATATGGAGAGGTAAAGTTCCAGGTTACACCACACAAAAAATGTTAATCATGTTTAACAAGATATTTACTCCTAACAAAATCAGCGAAGGTGCTAGACTGGAAGTAATAGTCAATGAAATAAGTGAAAATATAGCTTCAGTTCCTCCAAAACAAGTAAGTAAAGAAATAAAGACTAATTTAAATTCCACAAAAGTACCTTAGTTTGATTTAATTACATCAAATCAGCTGCCCAGAAAAGCCACTTCAGCTCACATAGCTGTTCAATGCAGCCTTCCGACCGAGACATATAACCACAAGCTGGAAAGTAGCCGAAATAATCATGATACCAAAACCAGGCAAACCACCCAACGATTATTAAATCCTATAGGCCTATTTCATTCTAGCCAATTATTTCAAAGTTATTTGAAAAGTTGCTGTTAAAAAGGTTAAAACCATTCATAGAAGACAATAATTTGATTCCAGATTATCAATGGTTTTTCAATATTTGGTTTCATATCTAAACAGTCAACCATTGATCAAGTTCACTGCGTCACTGAGAAAATAGAATGCGCACTGAAAGGAAAACAGATACGCTATGCAGTCTTCCTAGACGTGGCTCAAGCCTTTGATAAAATATGGCATGAAGGCCTAATATACAAGTTAAACAAATGTTTCTAAATCATTCCGGGTGTCGATCCCGTGATTCTGTGGAGAGTCACGACGTTTTTCCAAAATCTATTTGACATTTCCATGTGTTGTCCGCTTCGACTGAAGAGTCTCTATATAGGTATAGGTTAGGTGAACATGCCGTAAAAATTAAAATGATTAATCCTTGGCTTATTTTAAGAATATTTTGTAGAATGCTGATTTTTGAAAAACCCCTTTGTTTCGAAGATACAGGGTGAACAAAATTTACGACATTATCAACATTTTATTATCAAAAAGTACATGTAAAGTTGCTCAATCTACAATAAATGTTCGAAATGACTTCCTCCAGCCTTGATACAAGCTTTCAATCTTCTCGTCATTAACTGCCGAACTCTTTCAAACACACCAGGATTGTTTCTAATTGAGATACACCCAACAATTATCCGATTTCGCAAATCATCCAAATTCTTCAATGGAGTAGCGTAAACTAATGACTTCAGATATCCCCACAAGAAATAATCCAGGGGGTTTAAGTCCGGGGATGGAACAGGCCATGCGTGTGGCCCACTTCGACCAATCCAGCGATATCCGTACGTTGCTGTTAAAAAATCACGAGCAACCAAACTGAAATATGGTGGTGCACCATCGTGCATAAACCACATTTCATGCCCTGTTGCCAATAGTACATCTTCCAGAAACTCAGGCAGCGTTGCTTCCAAAAAATGGCGATACATCTCGTCAGTAAGTCTTTGTGATAGAAATACCAGTCCAATTAGATAGTCACCTACAACTCCAACCCAAACATTCAACGAGAACTGATGTTGAAAACTATCTTCGCATACCTCGTGCGGATTTTCATCTGCCTACACATGGTTATTATGAAAATTCCTTATTGCGTTTCTTGCGAAAGTGGCTTCATCGGTGAAAAGAATTTGTGTCAGGAATAGAGGGATGCGAAGTAAAGTTTGCAAAATCCATTGATATAATGCAATACGTGGAGGAAAATCAACAGGTAGTAGTGTCTAAACGCGTTGAATGTGGTATGGATACAATAAATTGTCCTTAAGAATTTTCCAAACTGTCCAGTGATTTACATTCAGAGTATTTGCAATTTTTCGCGTAGAACTACCAGGCTCTTCCGCTATCATGTCCAGCACATTCTGTTCCAATTGTACCGTTCTTACAGTCAGTGATCTTCCTGACCCTTCAGTTCGTTTCAAGGTGCCTGTTTCACGAAGACGTCGATGAATGTTTTCGAAGATTTTTCGGTCGGGGACATTACGGGCTGGAAATCGTTCATTGTACAATGGCCTAGCTTGTAATGCATTGCCATCAGCAAGTCCATACATGAAGTGCATGTTAGTCATCTTGGCGTTTGTATACATTATTATGATAGAGGACTTCACTCACTATTTAAGACACGTCAAACAGCCAAACGTCACTCAATCTATGTAAACAAATGCGACCGATGAAATCCACTTACTAGATAAAACAGCCGTTCCAAGTGATCGAGATCGAAAAAAAAAATGTTTGTACTTGATAAACTCATTGACGTACACCCTACTTTTATTTACATTATATATATATATATATATATATATATATATATATATATATATATATATATATATATATATATATATATATATATATATATATATATATAGTATTATTATTTTATTTATTGGGACTTTCGGTCAGTAATTAAGTTTTAATTTTTAATTTTTTTACTAAGGTTTGGTTCAAACAATGAACCATCCTCAGAATAAGTCAATATTAAATTAAACAATAATTAATTTTTAATATTTTTTAAATAATTTGTGATAATTTTGTATAAAATTTTTAAAATCTTAATTTTAATGGTTCATTGTTTGAACCGAAACGTTAATAAAAAAATTAAAAATGAAAACTTAATTACTGATTTAAAAAAATAATAATAATAAACTGTCAAGAGAATATATGTAATAAAATTGTATATATATATATATATATATATATATATATATATATATATATATATATATATATATATATATATATATACATTTTTTTTTAAATATAATGACCAATATATATATATATATATATATATATATATATATATATATATATATATATATATATATATATATATATATATATATATATATATATATATATTGTATATATAATGCCAAATGGCCCTACCGCATCTTTACCAGGAATGGAACTGCCCCGGCAAGAGTGGAAGATACTCAATAAGAAGGTCCAAATAAGAAGGTCCCATTGCATATGCCGTGATTCTTTCTATAAATGGGGACTGACTGGGTCTTCGGCTTGTGACTGTAGAGAACCACACCAAACCCCCCCAGTGCCCCATTATGGTATATCGTGGAGAAATGAACGATTTCTTTGAAGCCACAGACTCCGTATTAGACTGGACCAATGGCCTCGGTTTTAAAATTGAATGTACTTATTGAGTACCTGTCCTGTTTTATACATCAATTTCTTTAAGATCAATGAGAATGTCACCTCGTTATTTCGACGCTAGTTTTCCTCTTGAACGATCGCCATAAGGGATTTTGTACAAAAATTGTTTCGCGGCACGTTCATTGGGCATTCTCCAGATATATCCGATCCTTTTTAATCATTAAATTCACAGTCGTTCACTCTTTTATCAAAATTTTGAATGACATTTTGGCATATCGTTGACGCAATCGCACCAATGACTCGAATAAGTTCATTCTTTAGTTCAGAATGCTGTTAATACTGTAACTGTGAAACGTATCCGATGTCGTGAGATAAATACTGGATTTTTGTAAACTGAATTGATCGGAAGGTTTGTGGTTTCAATAGGATGGCACTACACCCCACTCTGCAAACGAAACAATTGATTTATTGACATAATCATTTCCTGAGAGTTATTGCAAGAAACAATGATGTTAATTAGTCACCAAGATTATATAATTTGGCCCCGCTAGACTATTTTCCTTGAGGTTACGTGAAAAGCTATGTTTGTAAGAACAATCCACCCCCCGTATCAAAAAAAAAACAATTTTTCTTCTCAAAATCAACAATGATCGTTCTTGTATAGCCTTCGTTACGAGTATCCCCCCCAACCTCAACTTTCATTCAATCTGATTTTTAATTAAAATGTCTTGGGGGCGTTTCGTAAGCCCCCCACCCCCGTTAACCGTTATTGACTCCCCTGGACGTTTTAAAATTCATTCTAGCGGTAATTGCCTTGCAGCGACCCCCTTCTGATGGGAAAGAAAGCAGGAGAAAGATAAGAGAAGAGGGGTTTGGTGTGGTTCCGGGGAGGTGGCAGGGATTTTAATAACGGCGTTTCTATTAGCAGGCACTTTGGATAATCGTTATGGGCATTTAAACAGTGGCGTGGGTTATAAAGACTTTGACCAAATTAATTTGGATGTCTTTTCTATCCTGTTCTATGTTTTTCAACCTTAGTATATAAATATATATATATATATATATATATATATATATATATATATATATATATATATATATATATATATATATATATATATCATCATCAATCAGCCCTCTGCATTCACTGCTGGATATAAGCCTCCCCCATTTCTGCCCACCGTCTTCTATCTTGAGCGCTTTGCACCCAGTTTGTGGTTATTCTTTTGATATCATCCGTCCACCGCGTGGGAGGTCCTGGCCTTCTTTTGCACTGCCGGAAGTGACCACAGGATTGTACGAGCCAAATTAATGATTGACGTCGGTAAAGAACGGCATAGGCTGATCAAGAAGACCGCCAGCGGCAGACCATGGAAGAGTCCATCGGACATGGTTGGCTTCCAGCAATGCATTACAAATAAGCTAAATGGCCCTGAAGCAGAAGAGAAACGAGACCATCACTACTGCCCTGGTAGAAAGCCAAAACGGATACTGCCCAACAACCAAGAAAGAATCGAAATTGAGCGAAGCTACTATGCCGAAAATGAAACAAAGAAGACATAAGAAGTGAAGAACTGACTACTGGTGAAGACCTAAGGCAAATTAACAAGGAGATATCAAAGGCTATAAGACGCGACATTAGAACACACAACCAAAATCAGATCGAACAAACAATAGAGAACAATAAAAGCATGAAGGTCTTACGTAGGAAACTAGAAGGCGGAAAAAAGCAGATGACCAAGGTAAAGGACAAACAGGGGCATACTACAACTAACCGGGAAGATATTCTAAAAATAGTTGAGGACTTTTACCACCTCCTATATAAAAGCCACAATTAAGTAAATTTAGACTCAGAAACAGAACTAGAGATACTGACAAGGGAAAAGGGCATCGTTAATCAAGGATCAGAATTAATGCCTGATATTACTCTGGACGAAATAAAGCTGGCACTGAGGAAAACTAAAAACAATAAGGCCCCTGGAGAGGACTGCGTAGTTGCCGATACAGTTAAGATAGGTGGCAACTGTTTACTCAAGAAAATAGCAAAACTTTTTAATCTCTGTCTTTTTAACAGCACCATACCAGATAGGTGGAACAAAGCCATCGTGATCTTTATCCACAAGAAAGGAGATACAGCCGAACTGGAAAACTATCGGCCAATAAGCTTCCTTAGTTACCTTTATAAACTCTTCACGAGAATTATTACTACAAGACTGGAAAACAAATTAGATTTTTACCTATTTTTTAATAGAACAGGCCGGGTTCCGCAGAGGATTTGGAACCAATGACCATCTTCAAAGCATCAAAACTGTGATCGAAAAATCAACGGAATACAATAGACCGCTTGTAATTGCCTTTGTGGACTTCCACAAGGCCTTTGACACCGTTGAGATAAGTGTAGTTTTAGACTCCTTACAAAAATGTCGTGTCGACTATCGTTACACTAAACTAATATATAACATATATAAAAATGCTACCATGATGGTAAAACTGCACGAAAACACCAACCCCATAAGAATCGGTAGAGGAGTACGACAGGGTGACACTATGTCACCCAAACTATTTATCACCGTTCTGGAATACGCCTTCGAGATGCTTGAATGGAGCGGAAAGGGTTTAAATATTAATGGCTTAACAACCTACAAGATATCAGGAAAATGCTGGAAGATCTGAAGGAAGTATGTGCTCAGGTTGGGCTAAAGATCAATATATCAAAAACGAAGTTTATGACGAATCTGGTTCCTAGTGGAAATATTAATATTGGTGATTGCGAGGTGAAGTTGGTAGATAGGTACACATATCTTGGTCATGAAATACAGATCTCGAGAGACAACCAAACATGCGAATTAAAAAGAAGAATCACGCTCTCTTGGGCTGCATATGGCAGACTTGGGGAGGTATTTAAGAGTAATCTCCCAATTTATCTGAAACGAAAGATTTTTAATCAGTGCATTTTGCCGGTTATGACCTACGGCGCCGACACGACAGTCACATCTGTTAAGAAGCTTAGAAAAACACAACGTAAGATGGAAAGACCGATGCTCGCTGTGTTATTTCGTGACCACGTTAGAAATGAGGACTTACGAGAGAGAACGGGAGTCACGGATGTTATCTATCAGGTGGGTAAGCTCAAATGGAATTGGGCTGGACATGTGGCCCGCATGACAGATGGACGATGGACAAGGGGGCTGCTCGAGTGGAGACCAAGAGCGGACATATATATATATATATATATATATATATATATATATATATATATATATATATATATATATATATATATATATATATATAACTTTGAATTAAATCTCTAAACATTTCTATATTATCCCTACACAGTGTGCCATCCTCACGCATTAAGGCAAACATTTGTGTGCTTTTATTTATCAGCTTATGTTTACCTTTGTTTATTCCCTTGTTTTCTTCTAGTGTTGTTTGTACTAGCTACTTGTTGAATCAACGTGTTTCTTCTCGAATACGTTTTCTTATAGTTTTACAAACCTCAATGTACTCAATCTTCCCAAAAGGACTGCCTGCATTATTCATTGTCAAAGTCATATGAAAATCAGAACCAGTAAGAGATAAGAATGCCCACGGAAGAGTAAATGCCAGATATCCTGTTGGATGAAGTGACAAAATGCCATAGAAGCGAGAAAGAATGGATAAGTTCCAGGAAAGGACAATGTAACGGTTAAAATGTTAAAAACATTTGGTCGGACTTTACATAAAATACTGACAAAATTGTACTCAAAATGCCTCATAGATCATCAAAAATGCCCAGTTTATGGAAAAATGCTGAAGTGATTATTCGTCAGATTTAAAAACTACCGCCCAATAAACATCTTATCAATAATGTAAAGTTTTCAACAAGAAAATATCTAAAAGAATATTAAGAACACTGAATGCGCACAACCAAGAGAGCAGGCAGGATCCAGAAGTGGATTCAGTACAATGGATCATATCCAGGTTATCCAACAGGACATAGAAAGGCACTGTGAATATACTATGCAACTGTACTTGGCTTTTATTGACTATGAAAAGGCATTTGATTCGATATCAACATAGCCCATAATGGATACTGTGCCTAACCAGGGGACAGACAGAGCCTATGTAAAACTACTGGAATCCATGTATAAGGAAGCTACAGTGCACATGAATGACCTTTAAGTTAAAATTAGTGCCGTTAAAATTGGTAACACCTGCCGTATACCCCGTTGAACGGGGTGTACGGCAGGGTGTCTCGACATCACCTGTTTTTTTCTTAGCCTGCCTTAAAGAGGTATCTGGATTTGGAACAGGAGGGAATAAACATCAATGGTGAATACCTAAGCCATCTTAGATTCGCAGATGATATCGTTCTCCTGTCACAAGACCGAGATGAGCTATCAAAACACATGCAAGGACTACAAGGGGGGGAGACCCATTTGGTCTAAAAATAAACCTGAAGAAGAGTCAGGTTAAGTTCAACAAATTTGTTGTTAACAGAAAAATTCCTATTTTAGGAAACGATTTCAAAGTTGTGGACCGCTACATATATCTTCGGCAAAGGATTTTAATGGAGGGTGATACTGCCCGAGAAGTGGAACAGCATGGATGGCAGGCATTTGGCAGGTTCAATATTGTGGTTAAGAACAAACTCCCACTTTGTCTGAAGAGAAAGGTTTGGACACAAACATGGACACTCAAATCACACCCAGTTCAAAAGCTTCGGATAGCACAGAGACGAATGGACAGGTGTATGCTTGGCATTACAAAGTGAAACAGAAAAACCTGGATATAGATCAGAGAACAAACGAATATATGCTACTTTATCGAAAGGGTAAAATGATTGAAATGAAAGTGGGCAGGTGATACAGCAAAGCGATTCGACGACAGATGGACCGAAGCAATCCTTGAATGGGTACCGCCTGATCATAAACGCCTACCCAGAAAACCGAAAACACGATGGACGGAAAACTCAGGACCGCGCAAGTTGGAAGCATACTGGGAAGGCCTTTATTCTTCAGTAGATCGAACAATAGCTGAATAATTCTAATGTTTTTATCGATGAAAGTAAATTCCACTCAGTGAGGTATATATTTTCTTTTTCTTCTTCCTGAGATATGAAGAGCCTCTGAATGAGCCTTCACTCATCCTACCTTAGCCTTCCACCAGATCGATCTCCATCAGTCCCTTGCCCGTTTTTGATGTGCAGTAGTTCATCATCATCTTACATTATCTCCCATCTTGATCTCTTTCTCACATCTTCTTCTATACCTATCAATCCGGAAAGGGGGAGGATGGTGTATACAGAACCAAATAGATATGTAACCGTTCATAATACGATTTCTGATATCTAGTGTGTGGTTTTCATCAGTTTTGGGTTTAGTAGCGTTCATTATTTCTTATTGTATATACGTTTGACCTCCGTCCCTCCTTGCTTCACCATTTATGTTTCGATGGACTTCGTTTCCGAATTCGTTGTCTTCATATTCACCAGCCATTCTGTGAAAAGCATTATGCATATGAAAGATTACACAGGTGTACAAAATAGTGGCGCCGAGATTTAAACGTAATTTTAAAGTATAGTGTCTAGGAAAACATTAATATATCAAACGTACATACAGTTTTTAATCTACTCACCTTGATAATATTTTCTTATCAGCAGCCATTTAACTTTTTTATTTTTGTTGTTGCTCACCAAAACAATCAATTGTTGCTCAGATCGGGATATTAGTTAATTAATGAGCGAAATATTAAAAGACCAGTCGTTAACTACTGCATACACCTTCTCTCATTTTTGTCGAGTTTTTATTAGTCGTCTACAAATATGAACGATGGACCTTGCTAAATGTTTGAAATCGTATCGAAATCCTATCCATTACTCGACAGATTCAGATTTTCGAACAGCCAGTACACACACGGTACCAGATCAGTCGAATATTAGGAATTAGCGAGCACTATGTCACTTTTTAGTCTACAAATATTATACAAACCTACTTGGTCAATCGCCAGTCGGTAGGGTTCTGCAGGGAGACTTTAGGTTAGGCACAAAACCAAGGGTTGATAACCCGAAGGGGGTGAGGTAGTTGATCGATGTCTTCGGTAGTCGATGACCGTAGTCCTGAGCCCATGTTCAGTTTGTTAATCCTGCCATTAATTACAGATGAGCCTCTAACTGTAAAAATTTATTTTTAAGAAATTTTTGTCGAATAAAAAGATTAAATTTGCAAATAATCATTCATTGGCAATGATTAAAATGATTTAAAAAATATGTCAAATAATATTTAAAAAGATAATAAGACAAACACTGACTGACTACTTTATAATATTGGATATTTACAAGAACAATATAAGTGATATATCCATCCTGATCACCGTCACCGTCAACTAACATAAAAGAAACAGATGTGATATCTTTGGCCCCCCTCATGATTTTGAAAGTGTCCGGCGCGCAGGGCGCTGGAGAAGTCTTGCGGACGCTCCTCTACGATTATGTATTAGCATCGGCCTCAGTTCTGACATAGACTAATTGAATGCATTGTCAGTTCGATAGACTTTGATGTATTTTCCACCCATTCTTTAATGCTGTTGGCCTTCTCACATTTATTATAATCTCGGGGACGATGTTGCCGATATCATTTCGAAATCAAAACATGTAAAATAGCTTTCAGATTACGGAATTCAATAGACGACTTGTTGATAGTTCGTCAAATAATGGAAAGTAAAGGATTTACGGTTAGAGGCGCATCAGTATCTAAGGCTATTTAGTGACTGGACCTACAGCTTAACGTGGGTTCCGAACCACGTCATCAGCTAGCGACAAACCCAGGCCAGCACCCCCCTCAGGCTAACAACCCTTTGTTATGAGCCTACCCATAATTCTATCAAGAAATCTACTGACTGGCGAGTGACTAATGCAGAACACTTCTCAGAAGGCATCCGGCCTTACCCAGCCTTCAACTGGCGTGACTGGGAGTTAATTCGTTGTCGGATTTTACAATCTTGCCTAAAAACAATCACAGACATTTAGGTGTGTATATTTGTGGGCATGTGTGTGTGTGTATGTGAGTGTATATAATTGTGTGTGTAGGGTAGGAAGTAAGACGGATAGAAGAATTAAAGGAAAACACCTATCCGAGCGCTGGAATCGAACCAGCAACCTTTGGATTGCCAGGCAGGCGATTAACCCACCAGACCACCATCACCGGCCGGCTCAAATAATGGAGAAAATAATAGAATTTGATTCTGCTTTATTACAAATGATCACAGATGTCAGAATAGAATACGACCACGTATAAAGAACAGTAATGTACGAGGCCACGGAGAAAATTACATAAATCTAAGGAAGTGGTAAAAATTGTTTTAAAATATCCGTAGCAATAAGCGAAATGAAGAGACACAAAGCCCCAGGAAAGGGTAACTTATTACCTGAACTGATTAAAGAAGGAGGACAAGAAATTTTGAAACATCTTAAAAAATTCTTCTTGATAAATGACCAAGTGATTGGAACGAAACTCCGACAATACTAATTTCTAAGAAAGGCGACACATATATCATAGGAAACTATAGACAAATGTCTCTATTGTCACAGCTCTACAAACTGCTCACCAAAATAATAATAAAGGGACTCACCAACAAGTTTGACCATTACCAGCCAGTTGAGCAAGCTGGATTCCGACGAGGGTACAGCACAGCGAATCACCTACTAACTCTTAAAAATTTGATAGAGAAGACCAATGAATATAATCTCGGCCTCGATTGTACATTTGTGCACTCGAAAAAACGTTATAACAGTATTGAGTTCTGGACAAGAGAGACTTTTCAAATGCAGAATAAATCATCGCTGCAGAACAGTGATACAGAATATTAACAGTAATTCTGAAATGACAGAACAAATTATTACTCATACTCATATGAAACTCTTTAAGATCAATAGAGAGATAAAACAAGGTGACACACTCTCACCTAAACTATTCACGTTGACCTTAGAAGACATATTTAAAGAACTAAACTGGGAAGATATGGAAATGAATATAAATGGCAAACGTTTAAACCATCTGGGATTTGCGGACGATATCATAATAATATTATGAGCTCCACCACGTGTCAGCCAACAAAGATCTCAGAATGAACGTACGGAAAACAAAAGTCATATACAACACAGACGACTACGGGCATGTCAGTGTAGATGGCACCCAACTGCAACCTGTGAACAATATATATCGCTATATATATATATATATATATATATATATATATATATATATATATATATATATATATATATATATATATATATATATATATATATATATTGCTATATATAAAACCTTTCCTGGTGAATTACCCGTTCATAAGATATCGAATTTTCCAGTTTTTTACTCATAACTACTTCAAAAATGATCCAAATTCAAACTTTTTTTTTAATGTTTATTTTTTTATATATTTTCAAGAATAAAATGCAAAAAAAAAACTTTAATCGTCTCATTTTTTAAACTGTATCAGTTCTTCGATTTTCTTGAAAATTTTTGATGATAAACTTCTATATATTCTACAAATTTTGAGTCCAAGTAGATCATGGAACTATGTTAATTACTATTTTTTTCGATTTTTGAAAGTTTGAAAAAAAAATTATTGCTGTTTACCATTCTTAAAATTACTTTTCTTCATAGTGTAATCTTTTCTTTTGTCATTTTGAATCTATTTTTCTACAATTATAATATTAACTAGTAAAAAGTTGCGATACACTTCGCCAGTAAGTCTTTGTGATAGAAATACCGATCCAATTAGATAGTCACCTACAATTCCAACCCAAACATTCAACGAGAACTGATGTTGAAAACTATCTTCGCATACCCCATGCGGATTTTTATCTACCCACACATGGTTGTTATGAAAATTCCTTATTGCGTTTCTTGCGAAAGTGGCTTCATCGGTGAAAAGAATTTGTGTCAGGAATAGAGGGATGCGAAGTAAAGTTTGCAATATCCATTGACATAATGCAATTCGGGGAGAAAAATCAACAGGTAGTAGTGCCTGAACGCGTTGAATATGGTATGGATACAATAAATTGTCCTTAAGAATTTTCCAAACTGCCCAGTAACTCACATTCAAAGTATTTGCAATTTTTCGCGTAGAACTACCAGGTTCTTCCGCTATCATGTCCAGCACATTCTGTTTCAATTGTATCGTTCTTACATCAGTGATCTTCCTGACCCTCCAGTTCGTTTCAGTGTGCCTGTGTCACCAAAGATGTCGATGAATGTTTTCGAAGATTTTTCGGTCAGGGGCATTACGGGCTGGAAATCGTTCACTGTACAATCGCCTAGCTTGTAATGCATTTCCATCAGCAAGTCCATACATGAAGTGCATGTCAGTCATCTCGGCGTTTGTATACATTATGATAGAGGACTTCACTCACTATTTAAGACACGTCAAACAGACAAACGTCACTCAATCTAGGTAAACAAATGCGACCGATGAAATCCACTTACTAGATAAAACAGCCGTTCCAAGTGATCGAGATCGAAAAAAAAATTCTACTTGATAAACTCATTGACGTACACCCTATTTTTATTTACATTAATTATTTCAACAAATATCGAATATGGTTGTCGCAAATTTTGTTCGCACTGTATCTTCGAAACAAAGGGGTTTTTCAAAAATCATCATAGAACAAAATATTCTTAGAATAGGACAAGGAATAACCTCTGGCATTTTTGCCGCACGTTTACCTAACACCCTGTATATATATATATATATATATATATATATATATATATATATATATATATATATATATATATATATATATATATATATATACAGATATATATATATATATATATATATATATATATATATATATATATATATATATATATATATATATATATATATACAGACCTACATTCGGAGATAGTGGGATGAATAAATAGAATGATGGTTTAAATAAAAATTGAGGTAGGAGAAGGATTGCGATAAGGAAATGAATTTTCACCGATCCTGTTTAACGTACTATTAAAAAAGTCATCAACGAAATAGGCATAGACGTAAATGGCACGATAATAAGCAGTGAAAAATAAACAGTAAGATATGCGGATGATCTAAACTTACTAACAAAATCGAAAGGATCGTTAAAAAGAACACTGGCAAAACCACTGACAGGCTGTTTTGCCGTAGGAAGAAGAAGGAAAAGAAAATTCCCCTATCAATTTCCGGGCCTATCCTTCTAGATCTTTTGAAAATCGCTTTGTGTTTCTTTCATTTGTATTTACATTCCACATCTTCTTCTGTCGTCATGAGTGTTACCGACTTCGTTCGATATTAAGCCCCAAGATGGACGAATTGCTTGTGTACAGGGCATTCTTCTGGGAAGTATTCAAATGCTCAGCCAGATCTTTATCTCCGGACTCTGCCGCAAACCGCAACAGGGCTCTAAAATTACCATCATTCTGTAGTGGTTGTTCAGGTTCTGGTAATTCTGGTGTAATGCGCCCCGAATCGATTTTACCTCTCAAGGAGATGCCTTGTTTGCCGCAAAAAATTATTGCTTTTACGATAGGGATTAGTTTCTTTCGATTCTCCTCTTGTTGTCTCTTTCTTTCAGAAGACAGCTGTTCAGTGACCGAAAAAGCCTGCGAAGACATTACTTTTAGAAAGTTATCTGCCAGTTCTGAATTTCGCTTGTGGTATCCCGATTTCGCGTGAGCTTCAAATATTTCTAGGACATTTTTCCACTTACAAAAAGGTTCGGTTACCAACTGGCCGATCCTTTGATGACCGCCTTTACCTTCATCAAGCGAACGTCCCATTACCACGCAAACTCTGCAGTATGCTCCACTTTTATATTCCGAATATGACAACCAGGGGAATCTCTCCAACCCTTTCAATTGAAAGCGCAAGTTTCGTTTTGTGGAAATAGGAAACTAGTAGAAAAAAATAGGAATAATCTCTGGGTGGGTTCCATGGCGTTTTAAAAATTTGGACTTTAAAATATTCATCCAAGATTTTTTCTTGATTCGCGTAAAAACCAACATCCAACTTAGCTACAGTTATAAAAGATGAGGTAACAGGCAAGCTGGCCTGTTGCAGACTAGATGTAGATTCGACAGTTGAAGGTATCGAACAGGGCACCAGCGACATGGCATCGATTTCGACATTCGGTATTGTGATTGAGGTCGAGGTCGAGGGCCCGCTTGTCATCACAGTCTTCTTATCAGCATGCAAGGTAGCTGAAGCTTTAATAGCTAAATCCAAATTTGTTTCTTTATTAGAAACCCCTTGACTACACCACTTTTTCCAGTAGTCCATACTTTTAAGTTTATCACCCTTCCTTTTTTTCCCCTCCATTTTTCGACAGTAATAATGATTCACGTATCTATCCTTAACAAGGTCACCGACTAACACTACACTAAAATTACTCACTTACACGGTACACTTAATTCTCTTCACTATTCCTTTACCACTTTTCACTTATATTCGCTTCGAGTTCGCATGGAACAATACTGCCGTAAGCGCGGTCACGCGCCGCTTATATAGCAGCCCAGTAGTAGCCGTCCAGAAACTACCACAAACTTCCACAAAGCTCCGCTCATTCCGACCGACGGGCGTGGCGAATAATCGAGAAACAACGCAAAGTTTCCATACGATACAAAATAGTTCGACTACTCGACAAAGGATGGCGTTACTGTGCGCAACGTCCACTTATTACGTTATTTGACTAATATTGGCAATGTTGTTATTTTGACAATCGATAATCATTATTTTATTATTAGTAGTATTATTATATAATAATAATAAATAATAAACATAGCAAGAAATAAAGAAAAGATAAATCTAAGACGCGGCAACGTTGTAAAAAGAAAACATGGGCATCGGTAGCCGAAAATGGATTAGTCATCGTGATGTTTTTAACGTCGAAGCGGCCCATGGGCCCCAAATTAATATCGTCTATGGAAGGCAGGGCCGATAGACGCCCCGCGTGATTGATGGCGACTTGTTAATAACAAGAAGGCCCCGTCCATTTATAATAACTGACTTGTTTAGCTACAGAAGCGCCGCGTTCCGTGCTGACTGCGCACAACTCTCCGTTCTCCGACGATGATCCGGACGATGCATATCGCTTCTCGAACGGATTTCGTTTGTATCCGACAATGTTTAACCCATGGGAGGGTTAAAATAAATTATTTACTCTCAAAATTATTTTTAATTAATATATAAATAACAAATTAATATAAAACCTGCAGTAAAACGAGCTAAGTAGAATTGTAAACTTTTTCGAAATGTTTGTCAAAATTGACATTTATGTTTAGTATTGTTAAAATACGAGTTAAATGGTCGTGTTTGTGATGCTAAGATTCCAACCCATCGAAAACTGAAACCTATCGCTGAATATCGAATGAAAATCCAGAGCAATCAATTATACGTGATTCTCAAGAACTTGGGCTTTCTTATCGCACTACATAGATTCAATTAATCCAACAAATCTAATGAATATTTGTTGCATAGAAATTTTGCAGATTGGGCTTTAAAGCTACTTGAAATAGATCCACTATTTCATAAAAAAATCGTAGTCAGCGATGAAGATTATTTTTGATTAAACTCTTCGCAAATTAGCAAAATCATTGCATTTGAAGAGTGAAGAAAACCCATATACTGTTGTTGAAACGCCTTTACACCCAGAAACTTTCACCACAAAAAAAAAACATGGACACAATTATTTTTATAGTTTATGTTTCTATGTTATATAGTTTATAATTTTATAGTTTTTCTGCGACAAACTTAATATAACTTTATCATTTTCCTTTTTATCTTTTTTTCCCAGTTAAGCTGGATTTTAAATGAAGTGCGGGCCGCAGCCAAAACAACTTCATTCCTCCAAGAATTTTCGGACGATACCACCCTATGAATTATTCTAAACAGATTTTCTTCTAGTCCCAGAAATTTGATGTTGTTTTTCAAGTTCTTTGGTATAATGCTAGTTGTTGAAATTATCAATGGCACTATAAGAATCTGGTTCAACTTTCACGTCCGCTTTATTTCTGGAAGTCTCTATGTGTTTGGAACAGCTATGTCGATTAGGAATGCTGTTTTTTTCTTTTTGTCCAGCAATCTATTATCTGGCCTAGTATAATAGGGAACTCACTTTGTTATAATTCTATTACGACTTGCACACTCTTGTTGGACTATACTGGCCACCTGATTATGCCGGTGAATATTATCCGTCTGGGAGAGTCTACCACATGCTCCTACAATATGTTGGATAGTCTCACGCTTTTTGTGGCATTTCCTACATTTATGATTTGATACTCATGCATCTTTTTTTCGTATATTTTTGGTAGATCTTCAGATTTGACCTGAATTGCATACATAAAGCCCTCAGTCTCCAGAAAAAGACCTCCCCATGTGAACCAGGCGTTCGACTTCATGACGGTCAAGATCATGGGGGTGTCTACCATGTAGATGCATATTTTTCCTCTCTTGTATAATTGTTCCAGTTATCTGAATGCTCTCATTTTGTCGTTCTATTTGTTTAAGATTCAGAGGCGTGTAATTATCATCAGCTAACCACAAACTGAATATTTGTTTTTCGTATAGATTACAAATATTTATAATTCCTCTCCCTCTTTCAATTCTTAGCAATATAGGTCGTTTTTTTTATATTTTGTTAGTGTAGTTCTAATTATTGTAGCCTTTTGATATCCATGTTTGATCGAGATATAATTGCAAAAGAATATATCAAGGCTGATACAGTAAAAGTGTTTATAACTTTTACTATATTCCTACTGTCTAGGTCAGATCTGCATATGCTTTCTGGACGTGAATTTTTTTGGTGAGTGTTTTCTTAATGAGTGTATGCTCAACTCTCTTGTACTGTTGTATTCCAAGACATTTATATACTTCGCTCTATATATTCTTGTTCTGCCATAACAAAAGCTGTCATATTTTACTTAGATCCTCTCTTTATGTTAATAGTTCTGCGTTTATCTAATCCAAAGTGCATGATAATATCAGTTGTAAATTTCTGTACAACCTGAATGAGTTGTTGCAATTTCGGTGGCGATGATGCATACAATTTTAAATCATCCATGTACAGCAGGTGTGATACATTTTGATTTTGCAGCTTGTATCCGATTTGCGTCCTTTTAATCAGATCTCAGAGTGGATTCAGTGCCAGGCAAAATCACAGAGGGCTCAGCGAGTCGCTCTAAAATATGCCGCTTGTCACCCTGATTTCCTCAATCGTCATTATCAATCAGTATCATTATCATTATTATTGATAAATTAGATATTTATCGATAATTAGAGATTTATTAAAACAAGCACTTATATATTATATAGAGGTACAATAATCATTTTAATTATAACACCAAAAATATTGATAACAGTAAACAAGTAAGTAATACTTGCTAAAACATTGCTCTCGGATTCACACGCTCATAAGAATAAATGAACTAAAAAGGATTTTTTATAAATCACATTCAAGGTTGAGAAACGATGCTTTAATGTGTTTTAACTGTAAAAATGTCAATGTCAACTGAAAACTAAAATATTCGATGGTTGCATGCTCCCTGTGGTAACGTATGGTTCTGAATCACATTTCGAGAAGTGCAGTGAACCCATTCTCAGATGGAGATCATGGAGATCATGGAGATCATGGAGATCATGGATGGAGAAGCATGAAATGACCACAACAAACTTGGCACTATGACCTGCAAAAATTCGAAAGACTTAATTACTACCAGGATGTTATCAAGACTACCAGTGTTACAACATGGAAGAGGCCTATATCCAATTAATAGATCACGTCTGGAAGAAGAAGAAAAAGAAAAAAATGGAATAAATAACTGATAATTTTATTTGTTTCATTGCAAGTTAAAAATGAAAGCTTAAAACACAATCAACACCCTCTGACATGACACTGACAATGGACCATCGAAAATGACGCAAAAAACTCTCCCTTCACCACTGCGAGGACACTCGATGACATTGTCCTTTTTCTTTTGACCTTCTGGCGAATTTCTCTCTGGTTTTCGGCGCAGATAAAAGTGACAGACGGTCGATAATAACAAACAAACGTCACGCAGACGTTGATGGATGATGTCGAATGGCTTTAATAGTCCTGATCTATGGTCGGGCAATAGAATATAATAATGGAGAGAGTTCGGCAAATAGGGGAGAGAGAAAACACTTGATAAATTATAAGATTTGTTGGGTTTTTTTCTACCTGTGAAAAAAGCTCCAGGTGAGCCATAAGTTGTAGGTGTTTTTCGGTAAGATTTACATGGTTTTTAAGGTTTTCTTGATGTACAGAATATAAAAGAAAGATTGAACATTTTAAATTAAAACATATTTTTGATTTGATATTGGTTAACTCCTAGCTTACATAGTAAGTTAAAAACTCGAGGGTTTTTTTTCTGCTGTAAGAAAATCAAGGTCATGCTGATAGATTTATCAGGGTCAAATGACCATGCTTCCACATATTTATATGCACCATCGCACAAATCCATCGTTGCGCAAGAGTTTTTGACCAAAAACTCAACGAGCGTCGTCGACCAAGCACCATACTCGCTTAATATAGCCCCGTGTGACTTCTTCCTGTCCCCGAAGCTAAAATTACCACCTCTAGGAAGGCGTTTTGAGTCAATTGAGACCATAAAAGAAAATCCGCTCAAGGAGCTGAAGGCCAAACCTCAATACTTGCCAGATGTAATAAATTATTTTAATTCAATTTGAAAATAAACTGTTTAGGGTTAGAAATGCTCCTTCCAAACGCGAAATATGAAAATCATCAACATCATTATTGGTGGATATCCTTTATATCACTTTTTATCATCCATGTCCATCAATTTCTGTCAATTGCTTTTGTTCTTGCCTCGTTCCATGTCACTCCACTTGATTTGAGAATGTCTATTTACTACATCCAGCTTTTCTTGGACTTACCGCGCTTATTTTCTCTTCCCATCCAGTCTCCCGCACTAGGTTATCTAACTTCATTTTTACCAAGTGAACGTACTCACTGAGATGTATTTCTTCGATCATTTGGAGAATCAGTCCCACTCCCAACCCTTGATACTGTCTCAATCCTTCTCAAAAGTTTTATTTCCATAGCTGATAACACAGAGGATAATGGAATCCTCAGAAATAACAATCTTAAGGATATCAGCAAACAAGACACTGAGAGACAAAGAAAGGAGACCAGTAGAAAACATTAAACAATGGATAAAGGGAAGAAAAATCGATTGAGATCAACCCATAGGAAGGATGGCGTTAACAACAGGATAGTGCGTATTGCAAAAGACAAGTCACCGAACAGAACAAGACCGCCCATGGAAAAGAGGGAGCGATGATTTATATTATAAATAAGGTAAAAGGAAAAAACAGACAATATGTCTAATTATAAGTAGGAAGAAGAAGGATGTTGCCATAATTATATTATTTATATCTGTCTTAATGCTGCCACTTTTCTCTTTGGTACCCAATACCCCAATAACTCTCTCGATTTAAGAAAACATAAAATTTTAAATGCTGAAGCTGTCTTTGTATCACCCTGTATCAATCATAAATAAACAGTATTGTTTTTCTTACGGCTGGTTTACTGGTGAAGGCAAGTCAACGAAAAAGATTTCCGAATGGCATAAAGTGTTCTTAAACTGGAGAAATATAAAATGAGACTAGCTCTAATAAATTTTCAATATCCATAGACGTTCTATACATCAGTGATCTTAAGAATGCTCGTCCAGATTATAGAAGTGACATTAATTTTCCTGGAAAAGGCCATTTACCAATAAAGAGGAACTGTTAGGGTTTTAAAAAGAGCACATTCGTTGAGAGATGGCGTTGTTGTCTACACAATGATAGAAACCAGTCATCTCTTCTGATATTGTCCTGGCATCGTGTATTTCACCTATCTCTCTTCACCCACTATACGTCCCACCATGGTATTTGGCTTTCTGGCATTCTGAGACACTGAACACTCACATAGCCCACAATATCCAGATCTTTGTATAACTGATTGCATTCGAAGTAATATATCTGATCCTCCATTTTCGATTACCCTCCGTTTTCTTTGTGAGAGTCTGCATCTTGCAGCCATAAGTACTGGTCCAATGAGCGATTTATATTTAACTTTCCCTTCCTTTTCCTTTGCTTAAGTTTTAATCTTAGGACAAGCTGCAGACTTGAGCTAATTTTTGGCCTCCAAACTTCAGCACTTCTAAAGACATGTGGTCCATCCCCGGAGCTTTATTGTTTCTGAATTTCATTAAATGTTCTTCCTCCTCCCGCAGTGATTGTATTTCTACGAATGACTGAGCTGAATTTATAAATTGTGACCTATCATTATAATATCTGGTGATTCAATATAACAGCATTTCAAAGTTACATTCATAATACAATAAATACCACTAATTTCGCATAAATAAAGATCCAGTTGAATTTTAATGTTATTAAAACTGATAAAATATAAAAATTCGAAGCAACAAAAAATCTTCGGTTAAGCTTGAACCTTTTCAATATTGTGACAGAGTCCCCAGAGCCTGCGTTACCGTTCTTAATCCCTCTTCTTCGTCGTGTTTTTGCGGCCTTGCTTGTCACACGGTAACTTACACGATTTACCTGAGGCGACTTTACACAGGGGGCATTAAATCAAGCCGATTAGATAACCGAGGTGGAGCGGAAAAAAATAATTAAACGACTGATAGCGGGGTCGGAGCAGGGTGCCATTGTACAGCACGAAGGACTAATCCGTCAAACAGGGACGAGTACTTGATGATATGGCGGATTAGGCTTTTCGACACTGGCCTACCGGTTTCGGATATCATGCTTGAGAGGGCCGGTTGTATAGAGGGTTGTTTGGTGGTGGTTTTTTTTGCTTTCTTGTCAATTTGTCGTTTCCGACAAGATCTGGAAACAGCATTATGTTTATTACAATGTAATTGGACAAAGAAAGGATTTCTTGCGGGGATTTATAATATTAGAGATAGTAGATAACAAAACAAATATTGTTAAAGAAGGAGCAGATGGTAAATGATATATGATTTGTTTTTTACTCATTAAAGTTACGATTCAAGTTAATTTATGTATTGATAATATTATATATTTCTATTTTTTGTATTTTTTACCACGAACTAAAACTCAGAAATATCAAAAATATCTGAGAAATTTGTGTGCATTTTGTTTTTTACCCAGTGATTCTTTTATTTACATAAGAACAGATATTTTTGAGTTTTAGATTGTGGCGAAAACTCCAAAAAAGAAAAAAGTATATGAACTCGCCACAACCATTTACACAATACTTAAATATAATCAGTGGTGGCTCAAGGGTTTTTAAATTGGAAGGGAGTAGAAGAAAATAGGGCTGCTAAAGATTTTTTTGCTTTCCCCTTCCTGATTTTTACTTTTCGTGCTATTGCAACTCTATATTGGAGTTGAACCAGAAAAATGAATTAAAGGAAAGTAACTAAACGGAAATAAAATTTGGTGTTTTGCTCTGAAAAATTGTTTACTGTGATAAATGCTGCATGAATATATAGTAAAATATAATCTACATCGTTATTGATAATCTTCACCCGTCTCTCTGCAAACTATCTATTCGATTTTTTTGCAGTAGGAAATGTTTATGTTCCATAAATCTGATGGTGTAGCATTAGGAGAATATGGCGGGTGAGGAAGTACTTCCTAATCTAAATCTTTGGTTTTTTCTTGAGTTATTCTGGCACTAAGAGATATTGCGTTGTCAGTTTTAAATTTAGAACTTCATAATGAAAAATTTCTGTAAAATTCCAGCATACTGAGTGTAACATTTTTTAGGGTGAACAAAATGGTTGTCCTGGTCTTAACCATTATTTTTACCACTGTTTATTTCCAGTAATATTGTGTTTTGAAGTGAAAGTTGATATAATCTTCACAGTTCTCTTCCCTGAACTTTGTCCAATTGTTTTAAATATAGTTGTTTTGTGGACCATGAATTTATCTAATTCCTGCATTATTCTTGGTGCCTAAAATTTGAAAAACACGACATAAATTATGGATTGTTATTGTGCAACAACTATTACAACTATTATTTGGTATTGTTTATAAATAACAGCTAAAACTAATACATTTTATAGCCCTACACTATATGTGATTATATATATATCAAGAGATGATTTCAGAGGTGTTATCTTCTTTATCAGCGATAAAAATTGGACATCAAAATACGATTTGATACCAGTAGACGACTGTGGGGGGTCTTGTGCCTACAATAACTGGCTTCAGTCATCACACCATGGCCCTAGCCAAAACCAAGGCAAGTGACAGAAGACTGTAGACTTTGAAGGCATTTAAGGCTTTCAAATTACGCAGTGATTCCAAACAAAGATAAATATCGAGTTCTTCAGTGTTACTTCTTCACAATGGTATGATTGAGATTATTGGAGCTTCAATTATGAACTGGCAAATCCACCCAGTTAACCTATGACTCTGTTATTTGAGACTATTTTATATACCGTGTGTCCCAGCCAAATGGAATAAATTCGTTAATAAATAAATGGGGGCGTGTTCGAACACGTCGATTGGTATTTTTAGATGCGCATTTTTTTCAACAATTTTTTTTTATACAGGGTGTGTCATGTAACAGTGCCCAATACCAACTTTCTTATTTTAAATACAACACCCTGTATATTATTTAATTTTTGGATTCTTCAGGAAATTTTAAACATATTTCATGTAAAATATCCTAGACTTATCTTCAACTGTTTCGGAAATATTAAGTAATTCTTCGAACATTATCAGCAAATAGGCAAAGATAAAAAATCAGGTTTTCAAAGGTAGGTATTTGTTGTATGAAACATCAAAAAAATCAACGTGCCTTTTAAATTAGTTTTCTTTGACGTGTGTGATTCATTTCATTTTAAACATGGTGTATTTATCAGAGAGTCATAAAATAACTATCTTAATAGGTTATGGAGATAGGACACGAACTCAAGCCGAAGTTATTCGTCTCTTTAGGGAAAAATATCCTGACTTACCACCCATATCCCAAGGTACAGTAAGTAAAATTGAAAAACAATTTAGAGAAGTGGGACACGTGAGACAAATTAAGAAGGAAGCAGTGTCGTTGACCGATAACAAAAAATTGGATGTAATGCTTGCATTCCAAGACAAGTTGCCTTGGAAAACAATGTTGGTCGCTCTTCGGTTGCCAGGATATTGAAAGAGAATAAAATGCATCCGTATAAGCTACAGCCTACTCAAGAGCTTACTGAAGACGACTTCGACAGGAGAATGGAGTTTTGCGAACAAATGATGCACAGAATAGACAACAACCTTCTGAGAGTGGAAAACGTTTTATTTTCTGATGAATTTTCTTTTGCTCTTCATGGGCATGTCAATCGCCAGAACTGTCATTATTGGTCGAGAGAAAATCCTCACTGGATGCGGGAAATTCACACACAAAGACTTGAAAAAATTATGTCTGGGCAGGTATTATAGGAGATCAAATAAATGGTCCAATATTTTTCGATCAAAATTTAAATGGGATAAATTACTTAGACTTTCTCCAAAATCAACTCATTCTAAATCAAATAAATTTGTACCCTAATAGAAGAAATCCTCAATTGCTAGCCGACACAATTTGGTTCCAACAAGATGGAACACCCCCCCCCCCCCCCCCATTAATGTGCGGCAGTAACTCGATAATGTGTTTTCAAATCAATGGATTGGGAGGAGAGGGCCACTAGAATGGTCACCAAGGTCCCCGGACCTCACTCCAAATGCGCATCTAAAAATACCAATCGACATGTTCGACCGTTTTTTCGAACACGCCCCCATTTATTTATTAACGAATTTATTCCATTTGGCTGGGACACACGGTATATGTTTTACAGTGTACCATTAATTAGCGGACACTCTGTATATCTATATCTATAAATATTCTACGTTGAAAGGCTATATTTTTAATGTATCCACAGCATTTTACACCATGGTTTGGGTAAGTTAAAGCTTTTCCTTTAATGGATTTGTCATTATATGCCAGAGATAAGGCAACAACCAAAAAATGTGTATGAGGTGGTAAAATTGTGACAAAAAAAACAAAAACGGTTGCATATACATTTATTAGATTGCTTCAAAATATGAACATTTTTTTTTATATTTAAAATCCATATAATAGCAGTACAATTAAAAATATGGCGAATAATTGTCATTATCAAAGACAAACTCAATATATCACCAGCCCCAATTACCCACCCACCTACGCCAACGTCCTCTGACCATCTTAAGGACGTCATATCAGATTACGATCTCTGCCTCCGGTTGACAGGTCGGTTGGCTGGCCTGTAGATTGCGTGTTGATTGGCTGATAGCATTGGTTACGCCACCGCCACATCACAATGTTACGGAGAGCGGCAGATGGTTCATTTCACGATCCATCCCGTTATATCGCCCCCTCGGCCGGAATACCATGTCGACACTCCCTCCACCCTAATTCATCTTTTAGTGAGTTTTAAAAAGGCATCATAAAATAAACAGAAACTTCACAGCTCTTTAAACGATAAAATTTGTAAAAGAATACTATATTTTGGAGGTATTGTGTGAGGATAGATGTCGGGGAGACAATATAGTAGGCCCAAGGAGCAAATTACCGCTTGGAGGCGCTCAGTTCATCACTCTGGAAAACCGCTCTTTTGTCCGGCTGTCAACGGAGCGCTTGACGCGGGATTTTTGAAAGCATGGGCGTGCGAAAAGTACACAAAATACAGATAATTAAATTCTTTATTTGTAAACGAATTATTCCTATCTCTTGTCACTCTCTCATGGACCTTAATATTGCACTAAACATAGTCCTGTCAGAAGCTGTACTAAAATGCGTGTAAAAACTTTAAGGACAGCTAATAAAAGGACAAACAGTTATAAATATAAAATTAAAATATTTAATTTTATATCAAACAATAATTGAAACATAAAAAACTTAAATTTTTAGGTAATTCAGGACAAAAGAAAACAAAATGTTTATAATGAGTATGGCTTCCGTCCTTGCTAATGACATATATTCGATATTTCATTGAAAAAACTAATCTTTGGAAAAGCTGTAGGCTTGTTTGATGCTGCTCTTTATCAACTCCTCAACCGACAAAAAAAATTGTTTTTGTTTTTAAACTCTACTTACGAGATCACCCCGTTGGTTTGGTTTAATGTTCACGTTATTACAATCAAACCAATATTTTCTTACTTAAGTGTGGTAAGGTTTTAAATTTTTTTTTTGATTTTTAAAAAATTCGTATGATGAATGTACATTTCAAGATTATTGTGTTAAAATTTCAAGCCGATCAGAAAAAAAGTGGAGGAGATAGAGCGTTTTAGTCTCCGGCTCTCCAATACGGTTTATATCACATGCGCAGCTATAAAAAATTTACGACTCAAAAAATTTGAGTGGTACTTCAAACTTCGTTAAAATTGCTGCTCATGTAGCAGCATGTAGAATTAATAACGGCTGTTTTTCTTTGCTGGCCTTTATGAACGATATGGGTATCAGTACAGGAGCAAGTTTTCATGGATGGGCGAAGGAAGCAGACAAAAATGAATAAGCTAAGCGAAGCATCAAGCTGTGAATCAAAGCAAACAAGGCCGAATTAGCAGTAGACAAGAGCAACAACATGCTTTAGACATCCAAGGTTAAAGGTCTCTATTGTGTAGACCTGTACCTTCTGTGTAAATAAAAATGTTTAATTCTTCAATTTCTTAGTATAAATCTCTAACTCGATTTTCCCACACTTTCCGTTTTCAAAGTCAGTGGACACTGCCACTCGAAATCCAGTGCACCAATATTTTTGAAATTTTGCACATTACTTGCGAGGTAACACTGTCGAGTTCTTTTTTTTTTTAATTTTAAGTAATTTTTATAATAGCTAAATTGTTGACTTGACTTCAAAAATCGGCATTTTGACTTCAAAGCGCTACAAAAAATCCAAAAATAAAAAAAATAATAAAAACTCGAGAGCGTTGCCTTGAAAAATTTATTAACTATTAATTTTTTTTCATTTTTTCATTTCAGATGATCCAGTAATGAGTTCTCGGGTCCACCATAAAGCACCTTTTTTTTGAGGCTTCCACTAAGAGTTGGTGTCCCCGGCTCATTTCTACATATATTTTAATGAAAATATCACAGAATATTCCTAAAATGTCAATTTATTTATTGCCGGTCGCGGTGGTCTGGTGGGTTAGTCACCTGTCTGGCAATCCACAGGTAGCTGGTACGATTCCAGCGCTCGGATGGATGTTTTTCTTTAATTCTTCTGTCCGTTTTACGTCCTACACACACAGTTATATACACTAACATATACACACACCTGAATGTCTGTGATTGTTTCTAGGCAAAAGTGCAAAATCCGACATCGAATTACCCCTCAGTGACGCCAGTTAAAAGCTGGGTAAGGCCAGATGCCTTCTGAGAATTATTCTACAGGACATTGGTCACTCGCCAGTCGGTAGGCTTTCTGATAGACTTATGGGTAGGCACATAACCAAGGGTTGGGTTGATAACCTGAGGGGGGTGCTGGCCTGGGTTTGTCGGTAGCTGATGACCGTTGTTCGGAACCCACGTTAAGCTGTAAGTCCAGTCGCTACATAGCCTTAGATGCTGATGTGCCTCTAAGCGTAAATCCTTTCCTTTTCTTTGATTTAATTAACCTTACCCCCTCCCCCCCCCTTCCTTAAAATAAAGTTCATGAATATATAAAAGATTCGAAATGTCCTCCGTTCGTTTTCACTCACTTGTTCAAACGGTTACACGCACCTCTTTCAAAAATATTGAACCTGCTACCTTCACCAAATTAGTTTTTAAACCTCGATATTATAGTGACGTCTTTCTAATAAGAAAGTTCATGTGGATACTGAGTTATGCATATTGGCTCTCGAGGAACATCTCCCAGTTGTTCCGATATATTCGGGATATAATTCATGACATAATTTAATTCGATTTGGGCTTACTGAAGCAACCAAACTGTCCTTTTTACAAAGTAGCCCATCTTCTTCACTGGATCGATGTTTTTAGTAATCTGGAAGTATATCAGGATCACCCATTGCCACTTTTCTCGCGTCCATCTGTTAAAAGGAGAAACTTCTTGTCTATGTACTGAATGCCGACTCTTTTTCAATAAATGTCGTGTTCTCTACACTCAGACAGAGGTTCAATCTTCCAATAAGCTTATCGCTTATTCTCTCGTATACATTTTTTTCTTCCCTCGCAATATATATAACTTTGTTCATACAACCCATAGTTTAGTTAAACTCAAATTTTATCTATAATCATGCTCAATTCTTCTGTTGGAACCTTTGGTGTGAAATACTAAAGTTAAAAAGATTTACCACTAAACACCAAAACGCTTTTTTGAACTGTTCGGCGCGCGTTTCGCTAACCATGTTAGCATCATCAGTTCAAAAAAGCTTCTTGGTGTTTAGTGGTAAATCTCTTCAAGTTTAGTATACTCATGTTCTCCATTATACTTCTATATATTCTATATAGAATATATTTCCGTTAATAGATCCTTTACACCAATTTTAACTACTATTGAAACTGTAACCGTAAAATAACAAACTTTAATGCTTTATAATATTTATTATATAACAGGCTAATTGAAAAGTTCGCGGAACGATACCTATAGAGCAGTAAAAGAATTAGATAATCTGCTAAATTATGAAGTTTCATCCTTCATATGAATATATGTGAAGTTTCAACTACTTTTTTCAAGGTATTTTTGATATTTTTTGAGTTTTAGACAGTGGCGAAAAACCCAAATAAAGGAGAAAAATATATGAACACGCCACAATCATTCAGACATTACTTAGATATGTCAAGTCATCCGTACAAAAACAGCAGCTTTAAATAAAGGTATAAGAGTTATTTTTTAAAAAGGACAATATAGAAGATCGTGCTGTGATTAAATCCTTTGAAAACAAAATTTACGGTAATGGAAATTCATAGCGAAATGTAAATGTATTAGAGTTTGCTCCTTCAAAAACTATGGTTTGTAAGTGGGCATATTACAACTTCTTTTATGTTTTATTATGGCTACTAAATGGCCTGGGTTGCTGATGCGGCCTCAATCCCAAATTCTAATTCTTCTTTCTAGTAAATAACTACCAAAAGAACATCACACAGAATTACAATAACCAAAAATTCGAACGGAGCTAAATCAGGCGACTATGATTAAAGTTCCAGCATCACAACACTTCTTTTTTTTCCGAAAATATTACATGCAATGGCTTACTCATTAACTTCCTATTAAAGGCTGTCAAGATCATCAAAAAACTCATTGGTAATCTTAAATCAATTCTATATTTCACTTTAATCGAAACTAGCAAAACTTCCCACTTGTTAATGATTTCTTGATTAAAACAAAATATCTT
The DNA here is from genome assembly GCA_031761425.1 of Cosmopolites sordidus. Taxonomy (NCBI): domain Eukaryota; kingdom Metazoa; phylum Arthropoda; class Insecta; order Coleoptera; family Curculionidae; genus Cosmopolites; species Cosmopolites sordidus. The sequence goes on along the minus strand of JARFXV010000563.1, from coordinate 1,441,109 downwards.
CTTGATATCACCATCTCCCCTATTCGCCTGATTTAACTCCGTGTGCTGGATATTCGATTTTTTCCATCTTTACAGAAACACTTTCACCGACTGACATAACGGACTGTTAAACAATAACTGAACATCTATTATGGCTGAAATTTTCAAGGTTGTCCTTCAACGCATACACAATTACATTACCAGAATATTTTTAACGAATAATCTTCATGTTGAGGCCGGAAATTTTTCAGACTCGGACTTCAAACTTCGTATAAAGTATTTGAATTTTAAACTTGCAAATTCACGTTAAGCCATATAAAAATTCTATATTTATGATATAATCATAAAGTCGTTTTATCAGGCCAATTTTCTCATCCGGTAACAAACAAAAACCCCCAGGAGACGCACCAGCAAAAAAAAAAGTTACGCCACAAAAAGGGTTAGATTTGATTTAAACCGTTCCCACCCACGGGGACGACTTCACGGCACCCCCGCCGAGAAAATAACCAGTTTGAAGATCATTAGTGCGGTGTCTGATGATGCCCCGCGGCCACGAAACGTATAGCTCGCCAAACGAAGGGTAATCGAAAGCCGGAGGGCGCGCTTAATCTCCGGGCAGTTACGCGAAGAAATCTTTTGTTCCGGTCCCTGTGATTGTTCAAGTGGTTAATGCAGGAACTGGAATGTTTAGAATGATGTGAGGGGTACTTTACAACCCTTCGGGCTCGGTTAAAATGTGTTGAAAATAATAATTAAACAGCTTGGATATTATAAACTAAATATTCTTGCCAGAGACGTCAAAGAAACTTTTTGAATCTTAGAGAATACTGGTCAATGGCATAGAGAGTATCAGTCCAGTAAGTAATCACCGTAAAAATTTAATGTAGATCTAAGATCTTTATGTGTCTCTATGAGTTTATGTAAATTTGTTTAGACTTATTTCAGTCATGTAATCAGGTCATATGGCAGCCGGCGTTCCAATCTGTGCACTAGAACATTTAATTGAGTGGTTATTGAACGAGATATCAACAGAAACAAAAATCGCAGTATACCAAAGAATCTTCAAACTAATACTCACATGCGCTGGTAAAAGTTGGACACCAACAGCAAACCAAATATAGTACGAGCCACATGCTTTTGACAGCTTGATTTATTGATTTCTGATGCCAAGACCGGTTGCCCAGAGGTATTTGGGATAAGGTGGTAGAATACCAGTTCTATAGGTGAACGTCGTAAAGTGGACCGCCAATCCAAAGCACAAGCGAAAGATACAGTGTATAGAAAGATCACATTTGAATTTGTTTGGTTTGGTGGAAGTCCAAATGGAGGGCCGAGAAAGGCCATGAACAACGTAATGACATACTATTTAGAGAGAACATGAGTCCTGAGTACTTTAATTTGCAAGTTTGATAATTCATCTTTACTTCAGCTTTTTATATGTTTTTTTAAATATTTAATAGGATACCTACTTTTACGCAACACTGTGCGTATAAGGAAGAGTAATTTCGTAAATTACACCAACGATTTTTTATCATATTAAAGAAAAAAGTGTCTTACAAAAATCAAAAGACTAAAGGATCCAGAGAAAAAATTGCAAAGTTATTAAATCACCACATGAACCGCCCGAAAATGTTATTTTAAAACAGCGACAAAAATAATTTCAGTGTGTCAGTGCGTTAATTTAAGTTCAATTTAAAACCAAAAATAAATTCTGTACGCGAATATCACGATATGATTCGTATTTATGGAGAACATCTCCAAAATTCCGAAGGGGCTAGGCGTAATTATGAGCAACGATACTCAGAAAGACGGCTTCCAGCTCGACTGGATACTGGTTATGAAATTCCAGAATTTGAAGGATGTGGAAGAAGTGGAAGAACAAATTTCTTGTTGAAGAGGATTTTGCCAGAAATATTCGAAGTGTTATGCGACGAGTTGGAGTTTTTGATTGGATTGTACATAGAATAATAAAATAGCAATTATTCTACCTTTATGATGTATAAAGGATACAAGCACTCTTACCAGCTAATTTTTCAGATAGACAAAAATATTGTTAATGGTTTATTGACAAAAATAAAAAAAAACCAAAATACAAATTTGTTCTATATTTTATCAACCGACGAAGCTTCTTTTACGAGGAATACAATGGTGGACATTTTATATAGTTAATTTAATAAAACAATTAACCATGTGTTTTTTAATTTGATATAAATCATTTAACACGTGTTTCATTGTGAAAAATTAGTGCTGATAATTCCAACTTTTACATTAAACGACAAATACTGTGTAAATTATATTTTTTTTTTTTGGAACAAAACTAGCCAGATTTATTCTGAAACATATGGAGCTTATCTTAAGAAACCAATGCAACAAAAAATTAAATTGCGATGGATCCAAATAAACAATAACACGAGACGTTGCCATTGTTAAGAAAATTAAAATGAAGATCAGTTTCCCGCAAAATTCTTGCATTTTGGATAAATGCTTTAAGGAAATTTTTTCTTCGAAGGAATGTATTTGTATATTACCATATTTGTTTACCGATTTTTAATGTCTTGTCTCGGTATTGATGGTAACGGTAGTACCATAAATTCCGAGCACTACAAGACAAAGCTGGAAGATTTGTATTTCCCGGAATATGATGGAATCGATGCAGATGATCTTTATTTTCAACAGGATAGTGCACCACCGCAGATTTCCCGAGTAAACATGGGCTTACTGCGACCGAAGTTCGGCAACTCGTTATCGCTTGGCCGCCGAGATCATGCGATTTAACTCCTTTAGATTATTTTCTCTGGGGACATGTGAAAGCATAGGTTTATAACAATAAACCCGCGACTGTTGACCACTTGGAAACTAACATTCGTCAAGCCATAGTCGCCATACAGCCCGAGATATGCTCGAGTCATCGAAAATTGACGCGAACAGATCCGTGTTTGCAAAAACCAATCGAAACCGATCTTGGGAAAAAAATATGTTCCATCATTCTTTTTGGTAGACCCTTTACTTTCCCTTATACTCTGTGTAACTTAATTAAAATATATATTCAAAAAAAAGGAAAATTTTACCGACAATTTTACATTAGTAGGAAATATTTTCGCACTCGTGAACAATAAACGTTTACGAGAGACATTGAAAAAATTAAGAAAATGACAAAGAATCGCCTCCAGATTTTCCCTTGTTCTCTCGCCCGTACTCTTATCGTCCCACCCCATCGAATTCTTCGTCTTTTTGTGCTCGATCGGTCTTTTCCGGTGATAAATTCACGCCGTCAGCCTATAAGACACCCAAAGAGGCCAATAAATTGTACAAATGTCCTAGGAAAAGGGCCGATATATTTCGCCCTTTCGAATCAGTGTTGTGGTCGTGTATGGCCTTCGATCATTTCCTGGTGGCGTAGGGTCCTGACCAGTGGTGTACTTTTCGATTTCGAAGAGAATTTTATTTTATTACAGTTAATAAATACAGATGTATACGAAGGCAGGGCGTAAAGTCAGATTATTTTTATATGAAATGTCATCTTTTTGATCGGAAATTGATTTATTTTTCAATATAGTATCCCTTTAACTTGATACACTTCACAAATCTGAAAAATAATCCTGTATTTCAACGATGATGTGGTAATTTAAAAAAGATTTCTTTCCAGCTAGCCATTTTTTAATGTTAAAAAGTCGAGGGCGCCAGGTCCGAAGAATAAGGTGTATGCTGGATCAATTCGCAGCGCAAATTAACCAATTTTGTCTCGTCGCTATTACGCTTCAAATTTCTGACAGTCTTTAAATGTCTTAAAAACTCTTTATGTCTCAATCAAAGAATATTGACGTATATACGAACAAGAAGCGACACTCTAGGAAATTTACATTGTTTTCCGATATCCAAATTCTATGACCTTCAAACTAATTTTGGTCATCAGTGCGCATGACCACCAGCGAAAGGCGTAGGTAATATCCATTTAAAATAATCCATAAGCGGCACCGAATTTTTAAAAATTGAAAATTAAGTTATAAATTTGATGAAAAAAAGGGGGTATTTTATTATTTATAGGTTACCGTAAATGTTAATACCTATGTTTTGGGCATTACATACGTTAACTTTAGATTATAGTACTTAATATACCAACCCGTGTGAATTTTCTAAGCGTAAAGAACTGATAGAAGTGCGCCAAGAAGTGCTACAATTTACAACAGGTTCAACGAAAGCATTGATAATCATTGATGAATCTGGTAGTGTTTGTTCAAAAATCTGAAATTTGCTGCATACTTGTCCAGATCTAAAATTTTAAATAAATTAATATCATTAAAATGAAAGGTTTGTTGTCTAAGTAATTATCTGATCACTCTTCTAAGGAAGATTACTTTGAGCTGATACAATCTGACATTGCAACGTCCAGTGGAACACTAAAATAATAAATAGGTAGTTTCAGAACTCAGGGACAGTTCAAACCTAACATTGGTGAATATCAAGAAGGTTTTCGACCGGGCAGATCCTGCCCTGAACAGATCCTGAATCTAAAGTTGATCCTAAGACATCAAAAACTGTACAATAAAAATCTCGTCTGTACATTTGTAGATTTCAAAAAACCATATGTTTCTATTGACCGCGAATCTTTATTTCGAATCTTGAGAGAACAAGGACTAGATCTGAAAACGCTGGCAATTATTAAAGCAACATTAACTAACACAAGGTCAAAAGTTAAATTCATGGGTGACATCTCAGAACCCTTCGAAATTAAAACTGGAGTGAAACAAGGGGATGGACTCTCGCCACTCTTATTTAACTGTGTTCTAGAAAAAGTAATACAGGAGTGGCGTGAAAAAAAGTCGGCCCTAAATATTGACCAGCTCATTAAACTGGGGAGAACCAACATCAAAATTGATTGTCTGGTATTTGCTGATGATCTAGCAATTTTAGCTCAAAATGTATTAACGGCACAGAAACAGATTAAAATCATAAAAGAAACAGCAGAAAAGGTAGGACTCCAAATTTCCTTTGAAAAGACACAATACATGACCTGCAACAGACTAAGAACACCATTTCTAAAAACAAAATATGGTAACATCAGACGAGTCTCCCAATTCAAATATATGGGTTAAATAATCATGGAAAATGGGTTGGAAAAAGCGGCTAATAAGGGTAGATGTTAAAAAATGGAAACGACATTGAGACAAAATATTTACAACAAAAAATGCCTATCTAAAAACACAAAACTAAGACATTACAACACAGTTATTAAACCAGAATGCCTGTATGGGGCAGAAAGCTCATTTTGAATAGAAAGAGGGACATCGAGGACATTGTAAAGAAGGAAAGAAAAATCATAAGAAAAATCCTAGGCCCCAAACAAATAAATAGCACAACATACTGACTTCGAGAAAACCAAGAAATCAAACAATACACAAATAATAAAAATATGAGAAAAAAAAGACTTAAGTTTTACGGACACATCAAACGGATGAATCCGAGTAGGCTAACTAGACAAATAGTCGAGTTTTATAAAAATAGGAGTAAAGCTAAAGTAGAAATAATTAAATTGATTGCTGCAATTAAAGAAGACCTAAGATCAGAAAATATTACACAAAGTGAAATTCACGATAGAGGCTGTTTCAGACACAAGGTAAACATTTGGAAGGTTGGCCAGAGAGAAAAATGTTGGAAGACTGAAACAACTTGGTCCGACGAAAGGAAAAAAGCTCATAGCGAAAGAATGAAATTAGTATGGGCGCAAAGGAAGGCTAACAACAACAAACGCCTCTAATTGTACTTTGCGTGGTCCACCAGGAATAAATAGGTAGTTTAAAAATGATCATTATCTATACGTAAATATTTTCGAACTTTCACTCACACGATATCAGGGGTTTTGTTAACCATTTCCTCAGTACTAGTCTGAATGCAAGAACATCGAACTTATCTGCTTTGAAAGACGATCAAAATAAAACTAAATGTCACATCGACTTAAAATAGGGCATTACAAGAACGAAAGCTACACTCTCTCCTCGTATAGAATATACATCGTAACAAAGAAAAAAAATTGAAACGGATGAAATAGAAAATATTTTATCCCCACCGCCACTGATCTTTCTTCCGATTCAGGATAAACGTCGGCCATAAAACAGCCCTCAGAAAAGAATGGAATAATGTTCGTGCCATAAAAGACGACATAAATCTCGTAAATGATCAATGCGGACACCTTCATGCAGCGATACCCTTCCGAAGACGATCTTGTTATTTATTTTGTCGACTTGGACCTGGAGGGCGAGCAAAAGAACTCTCCGGGAAATGTCTAGTAATGGCAACTATGTATAGTGTTGTCTGGAAAATTACTTCCGATTTTTATCAGAGAATGAAAGAAGATGTTTGTATAAAACGAACGCACTGTATATCGTAATGTAGTAATCGGGTTGTTTAATAACATTCTAAATGAAACGCAAAGTATTTATTTATTCAAAATTATTTTGTGTACTTGACAACCCTTCCTTCTTACTTCAATATAATTTATTGATTGATTTGTCCGTTACTTTGTGATAGTTCATTCTTTAAAAAGGAATAAAACAATTTTTGACTTTGTTATCTATCACTTTTATTTTTAAACAAAATTTGTGTGACTATAGTTTCGTAAAACGACTTTACATTCTCCTCAGTTTTTTTCAATACAATTATTCCAACATTCTTTCCACTTTTTAATTTGTTTTGCATTCTTTATTTAAAGAAAACTACTAGCGTCGCGCGAGACCGCCATCGTTAGAATCAATCAAGTTATAATGCTTAAGTGGGGTTAGTGGAGGAAACACGGAATACCTAAGGAAAAAACTAAATGAGATAGCGGAATTATGACATACAGTTTATTTTATTGCTTCTTAATTGAGTTTAACTATCCATCTGACTACTTCAGAAATCAACATTTAAATTTTTTTAATATAATAAAACATTAGGGAGACAAACAAAATGTTTAATGCTCGGTAAACCTGAACTATAACCTATAATCAACCTTAATTACGACAGAGATTACATTTATAACCCGTCGATGTTGATTGTTTATCTGTACATTTCATGATGGGGCTCCACCACATTTTAGTCTAGTAATTCGAGAACACCTAAACAGGAACTTCGAAAATCGATGGATAGGTAGAAGAGGACCAGTGTCTTGGTCTCCTCGATTGATTGACCTAAATCCATTAGATTGTTTTGTGGAGCTATTTTAAAACTTTAATCCAAACCAATCCAAGAGACAATCGAAAAAACTTATTGGAAATGATCAAATTCATCGTCGCGAAATAAGGACTAATTTTGAGGCATTGTAGAGGTAAACTTGAAGAGATTTACCACTAAAGACCAAATCACTTATTTTGAACTGCTCGACGCACATTTCGCTGTTTCACATTTACGCTCGACGCACATTTCGCCACATGTTAGCATCATCAGGAGATGCTTTAATCTGAAAATGAGATTAAATCATCTCCTGATAAAGCTAACATGGTTAGCGAAACGTGCGTCGAACAGTTCAAAAAAAGTGATTTGCTGTTTAGAGGTAAATCTCTTCAAGTTTAGTATTTCACACCAAAGGTTCCAATAGAAGAATTGAGCATTGTAGAGGGTCCAACAATATTTAATTCTTAGAATTAGGTAATGCATAAGAGTAGAAGGAGCGCATGTTCAGCCGACATACAAAATTGTTCAATAAAAATCATATTGAACACATTTTTTTTTCGTAAACAGTTCATTTCATCGATGTCGATCAAGAGAACTGTTTTTTGGTTAAAGATTTAAGCTGTCCAAAAACATTTTTGTTGTACCTTTATTGTACAGGATGCAAAAAATACTGCTATTGTGTTAGGGCTGGTCCGTCCTTGGCAAAGATCTTGGTCATTTTAAGGAGACTTACCTAGTAGCCATCATATTAAAAAAAAAATTAAATTACACCTAATACTTCAAAAGTTATTTAAAAACAAACAATTTCCAGGGGAACGCGTATCTCCGTATGAGGGGGGTATTAATAAAATTAATATTTAGCAATATTGTAAAGGGTAAAATTGAGGATACCATTTTCCTTGCACAAACTTCTTGGAGACATTCTGTATAATCACAGTACCCCATTTTTCAAGGTTTTCTCCGGTTTGCGTCCATTAGAGCCCCCGCCCCCACAGAGACCATAAAACTTTTAGCGTCGCCTTCGTAGGGGCCCTCCTCCATCGCCTCCATATCCGCGTAATTTCCTGGAGCACCTTTTACGACCCGGGGACCCGTTACAGGCCGCGATTACGATAACGCCGCGCATGCAGGGACGTTTTATTTGCTTTACGACCACGGCCGGACCCATAAGTCATGTTAATATTGTGCTACTTTGCATTTTATATGACGATAACACTTTTCAGAAGCAGTTACTTTTATATCTCCGACCGATAGTGTCGGCCCGACTATTTATGGGCGCAGCGACACGACAACTTCATTTTCTTGACCGATAGCGCGACGATACGGTCGTAGACGGGGCCCCAAAAGGCCCCATTTCCGCTTGGGAACTGCTTGGAAGTCATCAGCTATACGTCTTTGACTGTCCTAATGGGGTTTTAGAGTCATTACAATTTAAGAACATAGATATATCTAGAACTTTAGTTTCTTCAGCTTTTTATAGTGTGCCATAATCCTCTTCTCCTCTAATCCAAGTGAGAATAAAAATAAAAATAGGGAAATGCTATGGAAAAAGCTGATAGATAAAAGCGGGAGTGAAAATATTGAGTAAAACTTACATTTCTTACAATAATGAAACCGTGAATTATAATGGAAATTGGGGATCAGTAGTAGAACTGAACAGAATACTGAGAACAATTACAAATGACATGAACCGCGATCTCTATGAAGTTCAGAGGAAACTATAAAAAATGTTGAAAACGGAAATAAACCTATAAACAAACAAACAGATAAAAAAAGCGAGAAACGGTGTGTGAAGCTTTGCATTCTCGGTATAAAAGAAATTCTCATTTGCATCGGATCGTGATTGGAGATGATAAATGGATATATACAGTGTATATACACATTTTTTATTATTATTATTTATTATTCACGTATGGGCCCGGGTGGACCACGCGAAGTACAATTAGAGGCGATTGTTGTTGTTCATTGTTTCGTTATGAGCTTTTTTTCTTTCGTCAGACCAAGTTGTTCCAGTCTTCCTGCATTTTTCTCTCTGGCCAACCTTCCAAACGTCAACCTTGTGTCTGAAACAGCTTCTATCCTGAATTTCACTTTGTGTAATATTTGCTGATCTTAGGTCCTCTTTAATTGCAGCAATCCATTTAATTATTTCTACTTTACCTCTACTCCTATTTTCATAAAATTCGACTATTTGTCTAGTTAGCCTATTTGGATTCATCCGTTTTATGTGTCCGTAAAACTTAAGTTTTCTTTTTCTCATATCGCTATGTATACCTGTGTATTGTTTGATTTCTTGGTTTTCTCGAAGTCGGTATGTTGTTGTATTTATTTGTTTGGGGCCTAGGAGTTTTCTTATGATTTTTCTTTCCTTATTTTCAATATTCTCGATATCTCTCTTTCTGTTCAAAATGAGCGTTTCTGCCCCATATAGACATTCTGGTTTAATAACTGTGTTGTAATGTCTCAATTTTGTGTTTTTAGATAGGCATTTTTGTTGTAAATATTTTGTGTAAGTCTCAATGCCGTTTCCATTTTTTGACATCTACCCTTATTGGCCGCTTTTTCCAACCCATTTTCCATGATTATTTCATCCAAATATTTGAATTGAGAGACTCGTCTGATGTTACCATATTTTGTTTTTAGAAATGGTGCAATGGTATTGCAGGTCATGTATTGTGTCTTTTCAAAGAAAATTTGGAGTCCTGCCTTTTCTGCCGTTTCTTTTAGAATTTCAATCTGTTTCTGTGCCGTTAATAGATCTTGAGCTAAAATTGCTAGATCATCAGCAAACGCCAGACAATCAATTTTGATGTTGGTTCTCCCCAGTTTAATGGGCTGGTCAATATTCAGGGCCGACTTTTTTTCACGCCATTCCTGTATTACTTTTTCTAGAACACAGTTAAATAAGAGTGGCGAGAGTCCATCCCCTTGTCTCACTCCAGTTTTAATTTCGAAGGGCTGTGAGATGTCACCCATGTATTTAACTTTTGACCTTGTGTTAGTTAATGTTGCTTTAATAATTGCCAGCGTTTCCAGATCTAGTCCTTGTTCTTTCAAGATTCGGAATAAAGATTCGCGGTTTATAGAATCATATGCTTTTTTGAAATCCACAAATGTACAGACGAGATTTTTATTGTACAGTTTTTGATGTCTTAGGATCAACTTTAGATTCAGGATCTGTTCAGGGCAGGATCTGCCCGGTCGAAAACCTGCTTGATATTCACCAATTTTAGGTTCCAACTGTCCTTGTGCTCTGTCTAGTAAACATTGAGATAGAATCTTGTAACAAACTGGGAGAAGAGATATTCCTCTATAGTTGTTTACATCCGTTCTATCTCCTTTCTTGTGTAGTGGATGGATTAAAGCATCTTTCCAATCTTCCGGAATCCGTTCGGTTCGCCAAACTTCTGGTAGAATTTTGGTTATTTCCTTGATTGTACCTAGACCAGCGGATTTCAAAAGTTCAGCAGTGATTCCATCTTCACCAGAAGCTTTGTTATTTTTAAGCCGCTTGATTTGCCTAATTATTTCATCTTCATTTGGTGGTAATGAATCTGGGTTTGTTTGTTTAGGGTTTAGTGTTGGTAATTTGTTTAAAGGCTCAGGACAGTTTAGTATTTGTTCAAAATATTTCGCAAGTTCTTCGGGTGTTATTTTTTTGGAAATCTTTTTCTATTTCATTAAGTTGATTGTTTTCATATTTTCTTTTAGTTTGTCTAATTAGCTTCGATGTTTCTTTTCTTACTTCCAAAAAGATGTTATAGTTTATTGCTGTTTTTTGACTGTTCCAATCTTTGAATGCTTTCATCCCACCATGGATGTTTTCTACGTTTTTGTAAAGGGACCAACTTTAAGGCTGTTTTAATAAAATTTTGTTTCAATTCTTGCCAGTTCTGTGCTGGTTGTTTATCAAGCTCTTCTGTTAGGGCTGGTTTTATTTTCGTTGGGTCGAACTTTGGTATTAGCAGTCTCTTTTGAATAAGTTTTCGAGGTTTTAAGCTAAGTTTGATTCTAGTCAAGTAGTGACTTATACACACTTTCTATTAATTATTATTCGAAGTATTCTGCTCTCTCTTAGATACATTTCTTTCATCGATTCAATACTGATGCAAAATGCGTGTTCCTGCTCATTTTTTGAATGGTCTGAATGTCTTCCAAAAAAACACCCTTTCAACTTTGGAAACAAGAAGTCGCAAGGGACTAAATCTGTTGAATACAGTGGTTGATCACATAGACTTTGTTTCGGGCTAAAAATTGACGCACAATTAATAATATGTGACTTGTTGAATTCTTTGCACCTATCGTTTCCGGACTTAAGTAGTAACACTACGATCAGTGTACCGAGTGACAGTATGATCAGCTGAACTGAACTCTTTGTGGATGATGCCTTTGCTATCGAAGAAAACAATCAACACTGTCCTAATTTTTGAAGTTGTTCGTCTTTTTTTACCTGTGATGAATTTTCGACTTTCGTTCTAATATTAAAACCACCATGTTATAAATGATTTCAGAAAGTTTTGATCATTGACACGAAATGATTTCTGCTCCTCCGTCAACGTGTATGGAACAATGCGATCATTTGCTACAATCGCGAACTTTTTCGGTCATTTCGGCAGTGCGAGTTGAAATTTGTCTCCCGTCACGTTTGTCGTCTTCTAACGACACTCTGCCATCCAAAAAAAAATCGTTTATGCCACACAAAAACATTAGTTCTGCTTAAACAATCATCTGCATCAATCGGAATGTTTCCGACGTAGTTTTGCCGAGTTTTGCGTTAAATTTAATAACAGCTCTTGGTTCCATGATTTTATTTGGACTTGTGAACCGATCGTGGTAAAGTATGATTCGTTAGGTTCAGGAATGTTCAAGCTTTGAACTCGTCAATAGATGACGTGACTGGTTCGTGGGTTGATCCCACTGATTGATGGGTTGAAATGGTGGGTCGATCCAGGAGTACCATCAACATCGACCGCAAAACCGAATCGCTTTGGAAAGAAGACAACGATGTGCCTTTGATTAACTGTTTCACCTGAAACAATGCATTGATCGAAAAGCGACCAGAATGGGCAACAAGACACGCAAAAGTATTTTTTCCAGAGACAGAAGACATAATTTCTGCATTTGATTGGGAACTTTTGCCCCACCCGCCATACTCACCAGACTTGGCGTCTTCCGACTACCACTTGTTTCAATCTACGTCTCATGCCCTTTCTATGAAACACTTCAACAATAATCATAACCAATAAACTATTTTTTCACCTTTCTTAAAGGTATTTTTCACTTTGTTTGGAAATTTCCTATGTATGGAAACCATAAAGTACTAGGAGAATATTGAAAAGTACATTTGTTACAGGGTGTTCTCAAATATATGTCTTACAGGTATGTCGACATGTTTATTAAATGGTTTTCAACTTCATCGTCGGTGCTGCACAATGAAAAATAACGATTTAAAAGAGCATCCCGAGTGCCGTCAGACACCTGGCGCGGCTCTCCCGCCGTCTCCGCCACGGCGAAAGCTGTTAATTCCCGCACGGCCTCCGCAACTCGACAACCGGTATTTATCGATGGCAATTTATCCGTTTTATTAGCTCTATTTCTCATTTCGACCGCTTTATTTACTCGACGCCCGCCGCCCGATACGAAGCGATCATAAATAATTGGGCAGCGGTGTTCGTCTTCTTCGAGCGAGCGGTCGGTACACTAGGTCCAAGAGTGACGATTCACCACGCTATTCCCTATCAGTATTTTGGTTAGAATCCATTTTTTGATGGAGATGTAGACATTCAGTATTGATAAATTAATTGATGTTTAATTTCTTCGATATCTGGCCTATTCTCCAGACTTCGCCCCTCTATGGACACACATACACACACACACACACTCACATACACACACACATACACACACACATATATATATATATATATATATATATATATATATATATATATATATATATATATATATATATATATATGAGCATTGGTTAGTTGCTTGACCGGGAGGAAACCCCACCCATCTCTTCGTCTGCTGGTGGTTAGACTCATCAGGGTCAGTAACTACTGTTACTGACTACTATACTGAATACTATTGCCTCATTGCACGCAGTCCAAAAAAGTCAAAAAACTTATAAAAACTTATATAAATACATATAGAGGAAAATTCAGACCACTACCTTGTGAAATTAAGTGTAATAATTGATAGAGCAATAAACAAAAATATAGATCAGTGTAAAAGAAACAGTATAAGATGTGGGTAACTACAAAGATTAGAAATTTAAAAGAGATATGATAAAGAAATAGTCCAACGCCTTAGAGAAAGTGAATAGGAAGAAGTACAAAGTATGGAAGGGAATTAAGAAGGATGGAAACAGTTATTCAGAAAGCAAAGGAAATAATGAAACCCATAAACAACAACAGATAAAGAACTGGTACGATGAAAAATGCCTTAATGAAATAGAGATCAGGAATATCGAAGAATGAAGGCACTTCAGACCTAAGCAGATGAGGGCAAAAAAGCGTATACCGAACAGATAGTCGGAGCTAAGAAAATAATTAGACAAGAAAAGAGTTAGAAACGAGGAAATTGTACAGAGGAACAAGCGACCAGGTTTTGGCCATGAAAGAAACACTAACAAGTTTTACGAGTATAAAATTCCAGCAATGGTACTGTTTATAGATTTTAGTAAGGCCTATGATTCAGTAAAGAGATCCAGAATGATAAAAACCATGGAATAATTTAAAGTATCCTCTAAAATAATGAGATTAGTGAGCAGGGGATCCACTATCGACATTGTTATTCTTTAACATTCATTCATTGACATTCTTTAAAGACGCCATAAAATAGTTGGTTATGTGGATGATGTAGCAATAATTGCGAGAAGCGAGAAAGAAGTAACAAAAAGGCTACTGGAAGTAGCATACACGTTTGGTTTAAAAATCAATCAAAAGGAAAGTAAAATAATGATAGTAGAGGGTACATAAGAAAAAGTGTCGAAAGTAGAAGTGAATACAGAACTAAAAAGAATGACTTTTGAAAGCGTGGAAGAATTTGGCTGATTAGACGTAAGGATAACAAACAAGTGGATAACAAACAAGGCGTAAGGATAACAAAGTTAACAGATATACAGAAGCCTTGAACCATCTAATAAAATCGAAATTCATATCCAGAAATACCAACTTAAGATTGTAAAAGACAGTTTTGAGACCAACTGAATTTTACGGATGTGAGACATGGGTACTAAACAGAATGAAGAAGAGAAACTGTTAAGATGGGAACATAGAATGAATAGAAAAAAGAGGAGGAAAGAAGATCGCTGGTATATGAGAAGAATAAATGACTAAATGTATAACATTTTCAAAGATCCAAGGATAAACACGATAGTACAATCGAGAAGACTGCTGTTAATGGGCCACATAGTGAGAATGGGAGAAACTAGAGTGGTGAGGGGAAGCCTCAAAGTGAAAGAAGGCAAGGAAGAGATGGAAAGAGCCTATCATGGAAGATCTGAAAGAGAAGGGTATTAAGGACTGGAGGACAATGACCAGAGACAGGACATCATAGAGAAGAATCACAAAACTGCGGGCCTAAAGTCAGGTGAGATTCCCTATATCGCATTAACAGATATAGGAGTAGCAACAAGTAATTACAACACCGGTTGTGGAAATTTCGACGAAAAAAAAACGCCTGACCAAAGATTTATAGGCCTAAGACCCGAAAACCGGAGGCACTTGGTGCATGCATTTCTTATTGTAGATATTATGTGTCTTGCCGTATACCCTCTTCATCTTCTGTGCTATTTTCTCTCCTCCTGTGGGTTTGAGGATCTCGCCCAGGTATTTGAAATGTGTGACCCGCTTTATCTTGCCATATTTGGTGTTCAAATTTTGGACATCTAATATTGAGCAAAGAATTCGGTTTTTTGAAAGGGGATTTATAGGCCAACTTTCTCTGTACATTTCTTGAGGACTTCTATCTGTTTGGTTGCCCTTGTTTCATTGTCTGCGAGTCTGGCTAGGTCGTCCACGAAGGCTAGGCATAAGATTTCTATATTGTTTTTGGTTCGTCCGAGTCGTATTGGTTTCCAGTGTCCTTAATTTTTCAGTTCCTTTTCCCATTCCCTTATGACTTTGTCTAGGACCAGGTTGAAGAGGAGTGAGGATAACCCATCTCCTTGGCGTACTCCAGTTTTAATCAGGAAGGGTTCGGAAATTTCACTTTAGAGACTGTGTCGGTCAGTGTCTGCTTGATCAATCGTAGTATTTTGGGGTCGTTCTTCTAAGATGTTGAACAGAGATTTTCAGTCGATACAGCCGTATGATTTCTTGAAGTCCACGAATGTGCAGATGATTGGGACCTTCCTGATAGCTTTGTGTTTCAGTATTGTTTTTAAGTTAACTATTTGTTCAGTACACCAATTTTGTGTTCTAGTTGTTCCTATGTTCTCTGGAAAAGGCATGCTGAAAAGATTTTGTAAGTGACTTGTAGTAAGGAGATTCCTCTGTAGTTGTTCACATCTGTTCTATCTCCTTTCTTGTGCAGCGGGTGTATAAGAGCACATTTCCATTCATCTGGTAATTTTTCTGTTTGCCAGATGTTCGTGATAATTTGTGTGAGTTCCCGCAGTGAGTTTGGTCCGAGGTTTTTCAATAGTTTCGCAGTGATACCAGCTTCACCGGATGTCCTGTTATTCTTCAGTTTTTGTATGTGCCTGTGGATCTCTTCCTGTGTTAGTGGTGGTGATTCTGAGTGGATATAGATCCAATTTTCCTTGGGGAATCTTGTGTCGCGTTCGGGGCAATTGAGGAGATCAGAGTAATAGTGTGCCAGCTCCTGACAATTCTCCTGATTGGTTAGCGCTAATCTCCCATTCCGCTTTCTAAAGCAAAGATTTTGTTGTGTGTACCCACGGATCTCTCTTGCGAAACTCCTACAAAAGTATCTCGTGTTATAATTGCAGAAATTCTCCTCTATAGAGCCTAGTTGTTCCTTCATGTACTTCCTCTTAGTTTGTCTGATAACTTCTGCGATCTGTTTTCTAGTCTCCTTAAAAAGTTGTTGGCTTTCTGGGGATTTTTTACTGTTATTATTATTATATATATATATATATATATATATATATATATATATATATATATATATATATATAAGAGAAAGATTGAGAAGTAGATAGTAAAATCAAATATAACAAATACAAGTCATTCAAAAGCTGGAAGAGAATAATTGGACGGAAATGGTTAAAGCTTAGAAAGAGTAGAGTAATAAAGCCAATAAAACGAAAGCATACAAAAATATTTCCCTATACCATAACCAGGTTTTCATTAAACCTTCCAACGAACCAAAAAAAATTCTATTGTTTGAAAAGAAAACACTTTCACTCAACGAAGCAGGCCAATTCAATCATTGAAAGCCATCTCGATGCTGCATCAGGTCCCCAAATACTCGAAACCAGATAGCTACAACGATCTCGGATTAGCATTATTTATGTGACGACGGTCTTTTGTAGTGTCGTTTTTTTTTTTTTAATAGCCGGGTTCCCAGTTGTGATTGACGGCGTCAGAAATGGGGTCTTGAGTGGGTAACGAAAGGGGTCTGGTTGGAGGGCCATTTCCGAAATTTTTTAAGCCCATCTGGCTAGTTAAAGGGTGGGTTTGCGGTGGGAAAATTACCCTCGCGATGTATCGAAGGCTTAATCCGTTGTATTCGATGTTCTATTTAAACAAGGTCACTTTTTCTTTGGTGGAACGTTGGATTTAACCATGACGAAATAATGATAAAAGGTGTGTACAGGGTGGTGCAAATAATGATTCCCCATTTTAAATTGTTATATCTTAATTTTTGGGTTAATATTTTTCTCTTTCACAATAAACTAGAAACTCAAGAGACAACATTACCCCTAAATGTTAAGAAAAATAATAACAGGTAATAATAATGGTATATTACCATTAGTCGAAGTTTAGCCATCGTCGATGCCAATTTCACCTAAATGGGGAGAAATAGATTTCCATTCCTCGAATATTTTTTGTTAAAGTTGGATTTTTCCGAGGTAGTGATACTGGACCACATTTCTTTTTAAAATGTGCAAAAGATTTTCGATAGGCGATAGGTCCGACGACCGCGCCGGCCATTCCAATACAAGTTTCTTATTATTACGAAACCAACACATTGTTGCTTGAGCTCGATAACAAGGTGCATTATCATGCTGATATTACCACTCTTTCAAGCGAACCCCACCCATTCCTTCATTCAAGGGCGCTTGTTTCGTCTATTGATGTTCAGACTCCTCAGGGTACCGACATATGCTCTCTCGTCAAGAATAGGGAGATCCTATCTACTGTCAACAACCCATACTTTTGCCGACTTCCCATCGAATGACTTACATATGTAGAGTTAGATTTCTTTGAACTGTGTACAATGAGGCAACAGTAGCTGAGTGTCATTCGCCCAACTGCAGGGCTCCACAATCTCATGTAGAACACACAACCAACAATATTAAACTTGGCCAAAAAAATCGAATATTTTTCTTTTGAAAGGGATACCTAAAATATTATATATTATTATTATGACAAACTTTTAGTACAAAAATTTTTTCACAATACACCAAAACACTATTTTTATATTCTAGACGCACGTTTCGCTAACCATGTTGGCATCATCAGCAGATGATTAAAACAAAATTCTAAAAACTCCTTACTTTATATAATGCTCGCTTAGCATTGTGGGCGGGGCGACAATGCTAATCAAGCAACCAATAGCAAGTGAGGATCTAGAGCAGTAGGAACAGAGAACTCGAAGGAATAGGACCGTTGTATCTGTTCATACTACTGGTATATTTACTGATTTTTATACTCTCATAAGCGTCTAATTGTCTATTGTTTGTTTCATGTTTTATTAATCTTAAGTTATTGATATCTATGCAATGATCATTCTCAAAAATATGTTGAGCAACACAAGATTTATCGGGCCTATTGTATCTTAATTGAGCTATGTGTTCTTTGAACCTTGTTCCGATTGATTTTCTCGTTTGCCCAACATACCTTTGATCGTAATCCTTACAAGAAATACCTGACATAAATACATAAATACCTGACCTTTCCATTGGAGGAGTTTTATCTTTAGAATTATCTAATAAATGTCGTAAGTTTAAACCAGCACTGTATACCAATTTCAGATTAACATTCTTAAAAACATTTTTCAAGCCACGCGTCAAATTATGATGAAAAGGTAATGAAACAAATCTTGATGTGTCTCTTTCCAATTGAAGAGTCGAGTTTTCACGAACTAAAACCTTATATCTATGTTTTCTAATTATCTTATCAACTATCGAGGGCGCAAATCCATTACACTCGGCTACATTCCTAATATAATTCCGCTCGATTTTATATCTTTCGTTATTAAGCGGAAAATTAAGTAGTCTATGTATTAAGAAATTGAAACTGGCCATTTTATGACCAATACAATGATAAGAATCGTTAGGAATATATCTAAGTGTAGTGGTATTTTTTCTATATATGTCAAACTCTAGACAATTATCCTTATTTTTAATAATCATTACATCTAGAAATGGTAATCTGTCATTGTTTTCAATTTCAAATGTAAATTTGATGGAAGGAAGTCGATTATTTAATTTTGAGATAAAATTATCTATAGAGTCAACGTTTGTATCAAAAACAGCAAAAATATCATCCACATACCTTAGCCACACTCTCGGGAAATAATTGAAACAACTTTTTTACTCCACCTCAAACCTGCTCATGAATAGTTTGGAAAAAAGGGGGATAATGGATTCCCCATTGCGGTCCCCTCTCGCTGTTCAAAAAACGCATTATTAAACTGAAAACAGTTTTGTTTCATGCAAACTGTAGTAAGCTCAATATACTCAGATACAAGATCGTTGTCGAGGCTATTTTCCACAAGTAACTCCCTCAAGTAACCCAAGGTATGTGGAATAGGTACGCTCGGGAACAATGACGATACATCAACGGAAACTAAAACTTCACCATCATGTAATTTAATGTTTTTGATTTTATCGATAAATTCCAAACTATTTTTGATAGAGAAAGAAAGTTCACGATGAGGTAAATTTTCATAAGTAACCTTTCTTTTGTAAAATATGAATTATAAATAAACACAAACAGAATAATATTTCTACTCTCCATTAATACAATTCATTTCTAATTAATAATTCCATTTTTATATACATATAAAAGTATTTATCAAAGATAAATGCTTTATAAATATAAAGCTGCATATTTTTTACTCTTAGAGTTGGTTAAATACAGTAAAATTAATTTTCGTAGATAAACAATTCTTTAACCAAAATCAAATTTAAATAAATTATTTGAAAATGAATAATTTTGAAAAAATATAGTGATTGTACTTAAAAAACAGTATTTTCAATATTAAGCATTAAATTTTTTAATCAAGTAAAAAAAATAAGGACCAAAGCAAAAAAAGCGATACATTACTTTGAAATTCAACTTCAATCTTGAATAACTTTAGGAGTGAAATTAACGAAAAATGTCAAGATACCTTTTTTGTAGCGCATTCAATTTTCTTGTATTGTATTCTTTCCAAATATTAGTTAGAAAATTTCAAATTTTAAAAGTAAAATTGTAAAAACAGATCAGTGTTCAAGGCACGATTACATGGAAACGGCTTGTTTGACGTAAATTTATAATATTGCCTTTTTTTAAAGAGAATTTAATTCCCTTCAAGCACATGTATTGCTCAAAATATTCAAATTGATGGTTTAGGAGTTTTGGCCGAAAGATGCGATTGCTATTGGAAAACCGAAAGTCGCGTTGATACACCTCTTAATATAAGTATTAAGGGCTCTAACTTTCACAATATTTTTTTGGGCATCACAAATAATATTTTCGTGTCGTTCTTTTGACCGTAACGTCGGAATAGCACCCTCTTAAACGTCTCCCCTACTGCAACTGACAAATAAATAAGTCACTGGTGACTCGTAATTGAAGCAATAAATACGAAAGACTCGTAGATACGTATCGTGGACGTCGACGTCGACTCAACTAATGAAATTATGTCGTCGTTTGATACGGGAACGCCGTCACGCCGTAAACCACCACCGGAAGGATATTATTTGCTGATGGAACGACGGGGCCGACAACCAGGGAGCGACACCGTCGCATTCTAAACGTCAATTAACGGTTTTTATTAGCGCGAGAACGGGAGGGGATCGTAAATTTGTGACGAGTAGACACGGAATTGGACGAAGGAACAAAATGTTTACGAATCGGGGGTTTGTTAGAGCTTTAACTGATGTCTCTCACAGACAACTCAGTTTTACGTGATCAAATAAAAGAAGATATGTATATATATATATATATATATATATATATATATATATATATATATATATATATATATATATATATATATATATATATATATATATATATCTACAGGGTGTTAGGTAAACATGCGATAAAAATGCAAGGGGTTATTCATTGTCCTATTCTAAGAATATTTTGTTCTTTGATGATTTTTGAAAAACCCCTTTCTTTCGAAGATACAGGGCGAACAAAATTTGCGACAACCATATTCGATATTTGTTGAAATCATTAATGTAAATAGAAGGGTGTCAATGAGTTTATCAAGTACAATTTTTTTTTTTTCGATCTCGATCACTTGGAACGGCTGCTTTATCTAGTAAGTGAATTTCATCGGTCGCATTTATTTACATAGATTGAGTGACGTTTGGCTGTTTGACGTGTCTTAAATAGTGAGTGAAGTCCTCTATCATAATGTATACAAACGCCGAGATGACTGACATGTACTTTATGTATGGTAGCTAGGCGATTGTACAGTGAACGATTTCCAGCCCGTAATGTCCCGTACCGAAAAATCTTCGAAAACATTCATCGACGTCTTCGTGAAACAGGCACATTGAAACGAACTGAAGGTTCAGGAAGATCACTGACTATAAGAACGGTAAAATTGGAACAGAATGTGTTGGACATGATAACGGAAGAGCCTGGTAGTTCTACGCGAAAAATTGCAAATACTTTGAATGTGAGCCACTGGACAGTTTGGGAAATTCTTAAGGATAATTTATTGTATCCATACCACATTCAACGCGTTCAGGCACTACTACCTGTTGATTTTCCTCCACGTATTGCATTATATCAATGGATATTGCAAACTTTACTTCGCATCCCTCTATTTAACCCCCGGACTAAAACCTCCAGGATTATTTCTTCTGGGGATATCTGAAGTCATTAGTTTACGCTACTCCATTATAGAATTTGGATGATTTGCGAGATCGGATAATTGCTGGGTGTAACTCAATTAGAAACGACCCTGGTGTGTTTGAAAGAGTTCGGCAGTCAATGACGAGAAGATTGAATGCTTGCATCAAGGCTGGAGGAAGTCATTTCGAACATTTATTGTAGATTGAGCAACTTTACATGTACTTTTTGATAATAAAATGTTGTTAATGTCGTAAATTTTGTTCACCCTGTATCTTCGAAACAAAGGGGTTTTTCAAAAATCATCATACAACAAAATATTCTTAGAATAAGTCAAGGAATAACCCCTTCAATTTTTGCCGCATGTTTACCTAACACCCTGTATATATATTTGCGTTCTTTTATTTCCCAGCTTCTGTAAATAAAAGAACGCAAATATATTTGTATTATATATTTTGCAAATATATTATTATAAGTCTGTGACATATTATAAGTCTGTGTGTGTTTGGAACAGCTATGTCGATTAGCAATGCTGTTTTCTTCTTTTTGTCAAGCAATATAATATCTGACTTATTACAATGGACGGTTTTGTGGGTTATTATTATTCGGTCGTAATATAACCTGAAATTGGACGAATCTAGTACCGCCTCTGGGGTGTATTTATAGTAGGAAACTCGTTCTGATATAAGGCTGTTACGACCTGCAAGCTCCTGGTGGACTATACTGGCCACCTGATTATGATGGTGAAGATAATCCATCTGGGATAGTCTACCACATGCTCCTACAATATGTTGGATAGTCCAGAGACTATCGTGGCATTTCCTACATTGTACATGTTCCATCATTTGATACTCATGCATCCTTAACGACATATTTTTGGTAGTTTTTAGTGTGCACGACTTGATCCTAAATTACACACAAAAAGCCTTCAGTCTTCGGAAAAAGACCACTCGATGTCATCATCATGGGGGTGTCTACCATGTAGAGACTTTAGTTATTGTTATTCTGCTCATCCTTACTGTAGAATCTCAGCTCATGCAGGCCGGTATTCCAATGCCAAGGTGAAAAAGCAATTCAGCTCCTCTCACCCTAGCATAATATCTTACGAACAATGTGACACGTCTGCAAGAGCACGGCACGCTGTCCCACTATGGCAATCGATCTCGAGATCCCGAGGCTCTCGAGGTTCTTTGAAAATCTCTTACTTATCAGGCCTTCGGCGGATATAACGAAGGGCACTACATCTACCTTACTCAGTTTCCACTGGTTCTTCAAGTCGTATGCCAGATTTTCATACTTTGTGGATTTTTCTATCTCAGTTTTTCTAATGTTGTGAGATAGTGGCACTGCGATGTCAATTATAAAAGCCCTCTTGTCCTTTTTGTTGATTAGAACAATATCCGGCCTGTTATAATCAACCGTTCGATCAGTAGTGATTGGTCTGTCCCAGTAAATTGTCTGTCCCAGTTGATTGTTATTATTATTATTATTACTAATACTCAGTGCTACAGACCTTCAAGGCGCTTGGCTTTTGATATTCCTAATATTTATACCACCAAGGGTCAGTTTATTAGATTGCAGGTCATCCTTCTAGATATCAACCGCGATAAACGTCGCTTCATTGCCCTTCTTTTCTTCATTTTCGAAATTTACCCTGGTAACTTGATTGGTCTCATATCTGTTACGACAATACATCTGATACTACTATATTAGTAGTGGGTCTCTGGAGAAGGACGAAACCATTACGGTACATATATGCGTCTGTCTCTCTCACAACTAATTCGAGCCTTATGCGCATGTCTGAGAATTGAGCATGCTTAAAAGCGTGCGTCAATTATAACATCAATATGTATATGTCAGTTTTTGTTTATTCCTCATTTAGAGTCGGGACGCACAAGTCGAGTAGTAGAAAAAGCTATCGAAGCAATCATTTGCTGTCTCACTTACTCCATGACACTTCCATTTACGTGCGTTAGCAATATGGTAGTATTAGATATATGGTTATAACTTGGTCCTTATATCTTGCTCACGATCTCAACTCAATGAACGTCGTTGACTAAACACCGCACTCGCCTAATGTGATCCCATGTGACTTTTTTCTGTTCCGAAGTTAAAATTACCACTTCATTGCACTCAATCAGAATTATTTTGAAGCCTTCATAATAAATTTTGATAAACAAATTAATTTTTTATCTTTTTCATTTAACAATTCCGTATATATATATATATATATATATATATATATATATATATATATATATATATATATATATATATATATATATATAAAAATTTTAAATCATTCCGGGTGTTGATCCGTTGATTCTGTGAAGAGTGACGACGTTTCGCCAAAATCTCATTTGGCATTTTCTAGTGTCGTCCGCTTCGACTGAAGAGTCCAACTGACGTACACGGATCATTGTGCTCGCTTTTATAGCCGGCCGGAGACTGCGCAGATTATATCGGGGTAGTTCAGGACTATTTCCGGCGCTCGGCAACGCTGTCGGACGTCCGTTTATTGATTTTTCTACCTCGCCGCCACGTTGTCGCGTTTCTTCTTTTTTAGAAGAGATTTTCATACTTTTGGAAAGTTGCGAGCGTCGTTTCGTGTATTTAGCACACCCCTTTCTTCTATTTTAAAAGCTTCTCTGATTGTTCGGACCTTGTAGTTTTCAATATTCGCTATTTCTTTGGCTCCTTCAAAATTGATATTTTGTCCTGTTTGTAGATGGTGCCGGAAGAGAGCGGGAGTGGTTTGTTTGTTTTTTAAGTTGTTTTTATGTTCTTGTATTCTGGCTGATATTCGTCTGTTTGTTTGTCCTATGTTCTGTTGCAGTCGGAACAAGATATACTATACACCCCATGATTTTCCAGTCTAATTTTGTCCTTGGGTTTTTTTAGGCTGTTTACGACAGTTCTGTGCGGCTTGTAGGCTGTCTTATGTTTTCTTAGTAGTCTGCCTATCCTATCTGTGATTCATTTTACGTATGGTAGCAGGACCTTTGGTGTATTTGGTTCATGGTTCATGTATTTGGTTTGGTTTTTGGTTCATATTGTTCTTCGTATTTGGGTTTCCTGATGCCCAATGGCCTTCCTGATACAATTTTCTGAATATCCATTTTGTCTAAAAGCTGTGAAAATTTTTGGTAGTTCTTCGCTTCGTGTATCTGGTAGTGTCAGTCGGAAGGATCTGGAAATCAAGGTGTTCGCTACTGCTTGGATTTAAGAAGGATGATGATGAGATTTACTACTTTATTTAGAAAACGGTAGTTTTCTATCCTGTTCGACTTCCAGAGTGAACTGTATTCTGAGATGGATTCTGTTTAACTGGGTTAGGAAGTTGTTTAGATGTTCGTTTCCTTGAGGCCATATTATAGAAATATCATCCACGTAACGTTTCCAAATTTGGGTTTTAAAGGAGCGTTGGCCAATGCCTTTGTTTTGAAGTCGGTCATGAACATATATATATATATATATATATATATATATATATATATATATATATATATATATATATATATATATATATATGTGACTGACACCCAGCCCTTTCACTGGAGAGCCATTTTTCGTCTCTTGATGTTTTCACAGAGATTCACGTCAAGAATGGATTGGGTCTTCCTCTTCTTGACGAGAGAGAACACACGTCGGTGCCCTGAAGAGTCTAAATATCAACAGACGAAACATGTGCGCTCCAGTGGAAGGGATGGGTTGGAATGCTTGTCTGAACAAGCATTCCAAGCATTGGACGGAGTCTTCAGACTGTGAAGACAGAGAAGTGTGACCTTGGCGAAACATCCGCACGTTCCCAACAAACGGGACACAAACGATCGGATGTACTCCCGGACTATATATATATATATATATATATATATATATATATATATATATATATATATATATATATATATATATATATATATATATATGGCCACAAGGTAGCGTAACAGAGCCGTGGAGGGATATATTACAGAAATCTTTCACCCTTTCTCCACGTGGTGCCACCGATCGCCTTCGCCCAACTGTCCACCATACGGCGTCACGTGTCTATCGGTACCGGTTTCTAGCCTTTCAGCCGTCATCAGCCGAGCTCCAGACGAAAGCAAGGAAAGCAGTTGGGAGAGACGATCAGGGCCAGGCCAGGTCAACTGGTCATTTTTAATAACGGGTCGTGATGGCACACAGCTCTTTAATTTTTCTGTGTTTCCATAGTTATATATCTTTAAATAATCTTTTGTAATTATTTAAAATTGAGAATTATTTAAAAAGTATCCCTAATTTCCATAATATTTACAACTAACCGGCATGACGGCAACATTGTCCATTTGGCCTAACCTCAATGTCGACGGGGAACAGCGCGAAAAGAGACGCGTAAAAAAAGCAAAGCAAGTGAGATAAAACAAAAGGCAAAGCTGACAGAACAAAGCCCGGTAGATGGCGGTCGTAAATTTGATTAGATGACGCACACACGTCGAGTGTGATGTTGAGTTATGGCGCTAATAACGTTAAAACTACACACACAAAGCAGTGCTTATTTCCCGATCGACGAGTTTGCAGATCCAGAGGTGCGTTTTATCCTCAGAGGAAAATATCCTGGAGATTTTTTTGTCGGGTTTTTGTTTGGTGGGTGTGAAAGGGAATAGTGTGGTTTTGAATCAACAGTTTTTGGATTTATTTGATGTTGTTGAGTTAGAGATTGTTAAGGGATATTTAGGAGCGGTTCTAAATGAACGATCTCGTTGATAAAACAGCTCTTTTTGGGTAAAAGCGGACCGGCAAAGGGGAAAAATTAATTTTCTTGAATTTATCGCCCCGTGCTGCCGATTAGCTAGACCGTAAATTTCCCCGAAATGGTCAGGTGAAACGCGAGAGGCCCGAATAATTCATTTCGCCCGTCAACTTTATTGGTTTATATTGTGAACGGTTTTTTTTTCCTCTCTCTGACCGTCCCCGTTGTTCGCTGAAAGCTGATATGACCGCTAATAAATCCTCTCCGATATGGATTTGTCTTCTTCGTTTTTATTTTTATTTCAGACAGTTGGAAATATTGTAATGGCTTTATATAGTGTGTCGCAGAAAACAGACCTGATCTGCCGATCATACTTCTATGGATCCCACCTTCATTAAACGCATCATGACAAGGAACGAAATGAGTTTACGATGAAGTCAGTTTATATAAAGAAAGTTCTCTTACAAATCTCACTGGACCACGTTGTCATAGGTATCAATCGGAAGCTATACAAAATGTATGTTAAATATTTTGTCGGTCGCTTTGACTGGACCCGAAACTTGAAGTAGGAAAAAAAGTCAAGCGACTATAGAGAATTCTGTCGGCAACAATTTGATTCATTTCGTGACCAAATATGGCGACAGCGCGAGGTTACTTTTTGAGTTGGCCGCTGACGGTTGACGGTTACGACATGGATGGATTACAGATACCCTCATTACCGGCAGACCTGATGCTTGTCGCACGGACACCAGTCAATCGGACTAGGTCTTTACATTTTAAGATAATCCGACCCTGCTTTTGTAAAGGGAGTTTGAAAGAAATCATTTCTAAAAATGTACCAGTTAGGATAAACATTTTTGGGAACCTCTTTCAAATCAAACGCTTCACGTTAGTCGTTAATTTCACTTTGAGCATATCCCGAAGTCGCACGTTATCAAATCGGGTGAATATAGTTGAGTGTGAATATGGCTATATATCACATACAATCTTTTTTTCTAAGCATTCTCTTCTTTGCGTCTTTGGGATTTGTTCAAGGTTTGCTTGCTCCAAAATCGCACGTTGTCAAATCAGGTGAATATAGGGTGAGGGTTGAGCTTCACGATGTATTGATAAGCTAGATATCATGTACAATCTTTTTTTACAAATTTCCCCCTTTGCATCATTGAGATTTGTTCAAGGCTTGCTTTGATGCAAAAAAACATAACTTTTAACTACTAAGAACTTGTAGACTTCATATACTTGTACATCAATCCATACAGAAAAGAATTATCTGGATAATATTAAAGAATGAAATTTGATTTAACCAAAACACTAGTCACAGTAAAGGAATATTTCCAATGTATATATCGAGAGAGAAAAGCATGGAGGATATATATATATATATATATATATATATATATATATATATATATATATATATATATATATATATATATATATATATTTATATATATATATATATATATATATATATATATATATATATATATATATATATATATATATATATATATATATATTTATATATATATATATATATATATATATATATATATATATATATATATATAGAGAGAGAGAGAGAGAGAGAGAGAGAGAGAGAGAGAGAGAGAGAGAGAGAGAGAGAGAGAGAGAGAGAGAGAGAGAGAGAAAGAGAGAGAGAGAAGGTGGATGAGAAAGAGAATGAGAAGGATGGAGAAAGAGAGTCGGGAAACCGAGAGATGAAAGAGGAGAAAAAGAGTCAGAGAAAGAAAGAGCAAGAGGCTATAAGGGAATACAGGTATAGTAGTCTTGAGAGGGAACGGGAAGAATGAGATTAAGAAAGGAAGAGAGAAATAGAGAACGCGATAGATTAAAATAATAAAGAAAAGAAAAGGAGAAAGAGCCAATGAGAGAGAGGAAAACGGGGCAGAAAAGAACAAGACCCGTACAAGAGTATACAAGCAAAGTAGACTTGAAAGAGGGCAGAGGGCAGAAACTCTAAACTCCAAAAGATTTACTACTAAAGACCAAATCACTTTTTGAAACTTCTCGACACACGTTTCGCTAACCATGTTAGCATCATGTTTAATCTCAGATTAAATCATCTCCTGATGAAGCTAACATGGTTACTGAAACGGGTGTCGAGAAGTTTCAAAAAGTGATTTGGGGTTTAGGGGTAAATTTCTTTGAGTTTATGTGTGTCTATATATATGAAATAATAGTGAGTGCGGGTAGAATAATCTTAAGATTATGACAGTAAGATATAAAATGTATAATTCCATAGTATGTTAACGTCTTGTCCAGTTGACAAGCGTCCGCGCTGAAAAACCCGGCGGCCCGTACGGCAACAAACAGATCGACTGACAGCTAATCCATCAATCAGAGTTGAAAGGTGCCGCCTGGTAATTGTGTGGCCGGTCGATTCTTAACGAGACTGAAACAAAAAACTATCGGCCGAGCGTTCTACGCCACGGTTCCCGAGATACTTGCACTCCACGCGCAAAAACCCCGACATTTTCGCCCCCTGGCGACATATAAGTGAGTCTTTTTTTCCCGCGCCATCTTTATTTTTGTTCGGCAGACATTTTTACGGTCGTAGATCAATTAAATTGTATCTGTTCTCAAGATTTTGTTTTCGGGTAATGTGAAATCATCTCTGTCTCGCCTCCAAGTTAGGTCTCGCATGACCTAGAGTTATAAAAGATCATCATAAGTTTAAGACAGTATCAACGTTCAGGTCAAAACGGATCAAGTAGGACAAAGAAACTGAGAAAGGAAACTTAAAAGAAATGAAGAAATAGATGAAGAATCTGAAAAGGAGAATAAAAAAGTTGATGGTAAACCAGTTGGAATAGGTATATAGCATATTGGAAAATAGAATCCAGAGAGGGGAAAAAATGGAAAAGCATAACTAAAGATGTCCAGATGAAGAGAAATAATCCACCTCATTTACAGGATTTAAAAACGCTTTCAAGAGTTATATTATATCATTTTTTTTGTAAAACCTTTATCATTATTAATTTTCACTTACCGTTATTGTTATTTGTTAAAAGCTAATGCCGCTCCGACATCAAACAATTTTAAATTAATGCCGGCGTTGTTTATGGTAGGCAACCCTTTAAATTCGGTGTACATAATTCACAATTAATTGCAATATGTATAAAATTTACGATATCTATATTTAATTTTATCGTTATTAGTTTTATTACGTATTCATGATGACGCGTTGGTGGGGGTAAAAGTCATCGGAAGAGGTAGGGGGAAGCCGGTGGAAGTTATTAAATAAAACATGTTTGGTCCGGTTGAATGCGCTATTACGATTCGTTTTTGTTATCGGTGGATTTTCCACCATGTTAGTGTCAAAGCAGTGGTGTACTACTAAAAACTTTCTTTCTAAAAAATGTCTTTAAAAGTGTTTCTTTCGTGTCTTCTTCTTCCTTTTCCTTTTTTCTTCAACATAACTCAATTATTTTCATTGTTTATATGAAACTTTACTAAAAACTTATTGTAATTTTTTTTATAAATTATTTCTCTCCTTCTTTCTTTTCTTTCGTGTCTTCTTCCTTTTTTTTTTGTCAACATACCTTAGTTATTATCATTATTTTTATAAAACTTTACTAAAAACTTATTGTACGTTTTTTTTTAATATTTCTTTTCTTCTCTTCGTTTTCGTTTTCCTTTTTTCTTCGACATATCTTACTTATTGTCATTGTTTTATGAAACTTTTCTAAAAACTTATTATAAATTTTTTCTTTTCTTTCTTGTCTTCTTTTTTCTTTCTTTTTTTTCGTATTTTCTTGTCCCTTTTCATTTTTTCTTCAACACATTTCACATGTTATCATTGTTTTTGTGGAACATTACTGAAAATGTATTGTAAATTTCTTTATAAATTATTTCTTTCCTTCTTTTTTCTTTTCTTTCGTACTTTCTTCTTACTGTTTCTTGTTTTCTTCAAAATATCTCAGATATTAGCTTTGTTTTTATGAAACTTTACTAAAAACTTATTATAAATTGTTTTTTTCTTTGATTTCGTGTCTCCTTCTTCCTTCTCCTTTTTTTCCTTAACATATCTGAGTTACCTTTACTAAAAACTTTACTAAATATGTATTGTACATTTATTTATAAATTGTTTTTTTCCTCTTTCTTTTTAGTTTTCTTCATTTCCTTTTTTATTCGGCATATATCATCCATTATGTTTATTTTTATGAAACTTTACTACAGACTTATTGTTCTTAAACTTATACTTGTTACAAAATTACTTATTCTTTATAAATTGTTTCTTTTCTTCTTTTTCTTTTCTTTCTTATCTTCTTCTTCCTTTCTTCTTCAACATATCTCAGTTATTATCATTGTTTTTATAAAACTATGAACTTATTGCAAATTTCTTTATAAATTATTTTCTTTTATTCTTTTTTTATTTTCTTTCGCGTCTTCGTCGTATTTTTCCTTTTTTCTTATCAAATCTCATTTATTATCATTGTTTTTAATCCTTTTTTACTTTAAATTTTATAAATGGCATTCTACATACGCCATTATAATCGATACAAATATTTTCTAATGTTTATTTTTATTTCTGAGATGGTCCTCGGTCGACCCGACGACCCTAGCCCTTTTAAACACGAGTAGCACTGTTAGATCTGTCCCTATACATCTCCCCGTCGTTCCTCCGCCGCTGTCTTTTAATAATGCAACACCCATTCGTATAAAATACGTCCGGCAGGCCGCAGCAATTCGAATAAATAATTATTAAAATAAAGGCAACCGTGTCAGGCTCTAATTATCGAATTATTATTAATGGCCGGTTGAAAAATTAATTAAAAACCGTTCCGGGGTTTTAATCGAGTATCACGCATATTTATTTATTTATCAGCTAATTTGCGTTATAAATATATTTTATTACGTTCGATTATTAATATTAACGGGGCGGGCAAAAAGTGGATTTCGAAACGGGCGGAACGATGCCCCAGAGGACGTCACCTTTCTCTCTCCTTTCCGCCGCCACCGTTTTCCTTTTAAAAACCATATATATATATATATATATATATATATATATATATATATATATATATATATATATATATATATATATATATATATATATATATATATATATATATATATATATATATATATATATATATATATATATATACATATATATATATATATTATATATATATATATATATATATATATATATATATATATATATATATATATATATATATATATATATATATATATATATATAACGCTGGTTGTCGAACTCAAAATGCCTCAAAGATCAAAAAATATCCAGTCTATGGAAAAATTCTGAAGTGATTCTTCATCATAAGAAACGAACACAGGAAGATTTTAAAACTACCGCCCAATAAGCCTCCTATCAGTTATGTACAAAGTATTCACCAAGATAATATCTAAAAGAATATTAAGAACACTGAACGACGCACAACCAAGAGAGCAGGCAGGATTCAGAAGTGGATTTAGTACAATGAACCATATTCAGGTTGTCCAACAGACCATAGAAAGGCACAATGAATACACCATACCACTGTGCTTGGTTTTTATTGACTATGAAAAGGCATTTGATTCAGTATCAACGCAGGCCATAATGGATGCATTGCTTAACCAAGGGATAGACAGAGCCTATGTGAACCTACTGAGATCCATGTATGAGCAAGCTACAGCTACAGTTCACGTGGATGAACGTGGTGTACGGCAGGGTGATCCAATATCGCCTGTTCTTTTCTCAGCCTTTACTACAGCTTTTAGTCAGAGGTATTTCGTAATCTGGATTGGGAACAGCAGGGAATAAAAATCAATGGTGCATATCTAAGCCATCTTAGATTTGCGGATGATATCATTCTCCTTTCACAAGACCCAGATGAGCTACAAGAATACATACGAGAGCTGCAAAGTGCGGGAGAACCATCTGGTTTGAAAATAAACCTAAAAAAAGAATCAGGTTATGTTTAACAAATTTGCTGTCAACAGAAGAATTTCTATTTTAAAAAGTGATTTAGAGGTTGTAGACCACTACATAAATCTTGGGCAAAGAATTTCAATTAAGGGTGATACCACCAGGGAGGTGGGACGGCGTGTTAAGTGTGACTGGCAGGCATTTGGCCAGCTCAATATAGTATTTAAGAGCAAACTCCCACTGTGTCTGAAGAGAAATGTTTTTAATCAGTGAGTGCTGCCTGTTTTGACATATGGAAGTGAAATATGCACACTCACATAAGAATCAGTTCAAAAGCTTCGGGTTGCACAGAAGGGAATGGAAAGGTGTATGCTTGGCATTACAAAGCGGGACAGGAAGACCTGCATATGAATCAGAGAACAAACGAAGGTATGTGACATCATTGGAAGGGCGAAAGAATTGAAATGGAAGTGGGCAGGTCATATAGCGAGACGATGCGAGGACAGATGGACCGGAGCAATTCTGGAATTGACATCGCTTGATCATAAACGCCCGCGAAGAAGGCCGAAAACACGATGGACGGATGACATCATCAAGTATATTCGACCCGAATGGCAGACGAAAGCTCAGAACCGTGCGAATTGGAAGCAGGCTGGGGAGGCCTTCATCCTGCAGTGGATCGACAATGGCTGGCTGAATGATAATGATGATATTATATATATATCATCATTATCATTCATATATATATATATATATATATATATATATATATATATATATATATATATATATATATATATATATATATATATATCATTCATATATATATATATATATATATATATATATATATATATATATATATATATATATATATATATATATATATATAATTATTATTATTCACGTATGGGCCCTGGTGGACCACGCGAAGTACAATTAGAGGCGTTTGTTGTTGTTAGCCTTCCTTTGGGCCCATACTAATTTCATTCTTTCGCTATGAGCTTTTTTCCTTTCGTCAGACCAAGTTGTTCCAGTCTTCCTACATTTTTCTCTCTGGCCAACCTTCCAAGCGTTAACCTTGTGTCTGAAACAGCCTCTATCCTGAATTTCACTTTGTGTAATATTTGCTGATCTTAGGTCCTCTTTAATTGCAGCAATCCATTTAATTACTTCTACTTTAGCTCTAGCTATTTTCATAAATTTCGACTATTTGTCTAGTTAGCCTACTCGGATTCATCCGTTTGATGTGTCCGTAAAACTTAAGTCTTCTTTTTCTCATATCGCTATGTATATCTGTGTATTGTTTGATTTCTTGGTTTTCTCGAAGTCGGTATGTTGTGCTATTTATTTGTTTGGGGCCTAGGATTTTTCTTATGATATTTCTTTCCTTCTTTTCAATGTCCTCGATGTCCCTCTTTCTATTCAAAATGAGCGTTTCTGCAGCATATAGACATTCTGGCTTAATAACCGTGTTGTAATGTCTCAGTTTTGTGTTTTTAGATAGGCATTTTTTGTTGTAAATATTTTGTGTAAGTCTCAATGCCGTTTCCATTTTTTGACATCTACCTTTATTGGCCGCTTTTTCCAACTCATTTTCCATGATTATTTCACCCAAATATTTGAATTGAGAGACTCGTCTGATGTTACCATATTTTGTTTTTAGAAATGGTGTTCTTAGTCTGTTGCAGGTCATGTATTGTGTCTTTTCAAAGGAAATTTGGAGTCCTACCTCTTCTGCTGTTTCTTTTAGGATTTCAATCTGTTTCTGTCCCGTTAATACATCTTGAGCTGAAATTGCTAGATCATCAGCAAATGCCAGACAATCAATTTTGATGTTGGTTCTCCCCAGTTTAATGGGCTGGTCAATATTCAGTGCCGACTTTTTTTCACGCCACTCCTGTATTACTTTTTCTAGAACACAGTTAAATAAGAGTGGCGACAGTCCATCCCCTTGCCTCACTCCAGTTTTAATTTCGAAGGGCTCTGAGATGTCACCCATGAATTTAACTTTTGACCTTGTGTTAGTTAACGTTGCTTTAATAATTGCCAGCGTTTTCAGATCTAGTCCTTGTTCTTTCAAGATTCGGAATAAAGATTCGAGGTCAATTGAATCATATGCTTTTTTGAAATCCACAAATGTACAGACGAGATTTTTATTGTACAGTTTTTGATGTATTAGAATCAACTTTAAATTCAGGATCTGTTCAGGGCAGGATCTGCCCGGTCGAAAACCTGCTTGATATTCACCAATGTTCGGTTCTAACTGTCCCTGTGCTCTGTCTAGTAGACATTGAGATAGAATCTTGTAACAAACTGGGAGAAGAGATATTCCTCTATAGTTGTTTACATCCGTTCTATCTCCTTTCTTATGTAGTGGATGGATTAGAGCATCTTGCCAGTCTTCCGGAATCCGTTCGGTTCGCCAAACTTCTTGTGTGTATATATATATATATATATATATAT
Organism: Cosmopolites sordidus; assembly: GCA_031761425.1. Classification (NCBI taxonomy): domain Eukaryota; kingdom Metazoa; phylum Arthropoda; class Insecta; order Coleoptera; family Curculionidae; genus Cosmopolites; species Cosmopolites sordidus. The sequence goes on along the minus strand of JARFXV010000563.1, from coordinate 1,406,674 downwards.
ATATATATATATATATATATATATATATATATATATATTTGAATATATTTGAATTAAATGGATATATTTGAATTAAATTTTGAACATGGTGGCGAAAAATATTAAAAACAAAGAAAATTCCAAATTCTGCCATCCAAACCGTTCAAGACTACTGCGCATCCAAACCTCGGAGGCCAAGCTTTGTGGTTGAGCCAGAGTTTTGGGGTCGAAGTCAAAACTATTCCATCAGCTTGCAAAATGAGGCTTGCAAAAAAAAATGAAAAAAAAACAGAAATAAAACAATGCCGATCGTGATCGAATTTGGATGGGTCGAAAACAAGAATAAGTAAAAATCCAAAAAACATCTCGACTCATAGCGGTAAAAGGTTATTGGATTACAAAAAAAACAACATTCCTGGAAATAAATAACTTCATGTCCTGAAAAAGTATTATAAAAACATTTTTTATGGGTCATAAAATTCCTCCTTTACATTTTATGATTTATAAGTATATTTATCACTACAGAATTACTGCATACAAAGGAACCATTAGGAAAATGTTGCTGTTTCATCACGATTGGTCCCCCATAGCGAAATTTACCCTTAGAATAGATACCATTGCATCCACCTTTGACCTCCTCCGACATTTTTCCCCTTCCAAACATGCTAAAATGACCGACTGGACAAAAAATCACATCACCGCCGAGACAGAAGCCAATTTTGCAGAGATCGACAAGAAAATTATTGTGCGAAGTGCATCGCGAGGCTAAGTTGAAAAATAAATACATTTTCGATAAAGAAAAACATTATTTTATATAAAAAGTCTGCCTTTACACTCTACCCGGTATGTTTTGCCCCAAAAACGAGACAACTGTGTACTTTCCGACGCCGTCCCGAACGTCTATTACGACGGTGTCACCATTTTCTCTCGCAGGCCCGTAACTCTCCATCTGCCACGACAGGCCTGTCGGTTAATCGAATTTACGTGGCATAGAGGGCGCGCTAATTCGTCTGCCGGCGCCCGTTTATCTTGATTTGGCGCGTCGTTTTCTGGCGCCGCGACGCTTCACCGGGATGCGCCTCTCCCATTCCGGCGCTTGATTGACGGCCACGGGCTGCTCGTCTTTCGACGCCGTCTACTTCGTCGGATAACGCGGAAGTCACTGTTTTATTAATACCAAAGAGGGTGCTAGTGATGGTAAAGTATAATGGTGTAGTGTGAAATCCAGAACTTGGTAGATAACCTCGGTCATCTTTGTACATGTCTTAATTTTACTTAAGTAATAAAGTTTACTTTCAATTTGAAGTTTGTTTTTGTTTTTATGTCTTCTTCTTTATTTCTATTAATAAATTTTGCTTATCGTTTTACGTGGTTGGCCTACACGTCTTCTACCAACAGGTGATTTGCATCTGACAATCTTAACTATCTGGTTTTATATCATTCTGTTTATCCCTTTCTTTGTTCTGGTTTTTATCTCTTTCACGTAACATTTCCCTCTGAGTTCGTCACTTCTAAATCGATCCCTTAACACACATCCATGTGTGAGTTATTATTGGTCTACAGGTAGCTTTGTAGGTCGTTACCTTGACTTTATAGATCATTTTTCCTTTCTAAATCTTTTTACATTTACATAATGGATATACAATATTCTTATTTTTGAGATATTATTCTAAAGGTGCGATCGAAACCTGTACCGACCTGGGACTCACATGGAGCTAAATCAGGTTAGTATGACACGAATTTTAATGAAGCCATTGGATGCAATCTAGTTTTTACCTTTATGTTCTTAAATATATCATTAAAATAACACGGGTAGTGGATTAAGAAGCGTTAGTGAGGTCTTGATGAGCCTTACAGACATGGTTTTATAACCAGTTAAAAAGTTGTAGGACAATTTAATTGAGAAAATGGCAATTGTAGTACATTGTAATACGTGTGTAAATATAGTAATGAGACTAACAGTGTAGTGTTTTATCTGACAACACTGATCGATTTCCATTTGAAGCGTGAGCTTAAAATATCTAAAGTCACTTGGACATCCGTAACAATTTTTTTCGTGAACCGGATATTGGTTCACACAAAAATGGAATCAACACATTTCCTGGTCCAAACTACTAGGAAGAACAGGACGCAGTCTCACAAGAACAGTAAAACAGGCGTTGGCCTAACGTTAGAAGAAGAAAAAGAAGAAAATCGAAATCGAAATCTCTTTCGAAACAATCTAAATAAATGATAGATGATGGCGCAAAGTCCGAAAATGCGGTGGATGAATTAAAACATCTCAGTCAAGATATAAGGTGATCAAAGACATCAAGAAAGATGTTGGTCGACTGAAAGAAATTCTGTCTCTCAACCAAAATCAAAATGTTACACTTGTTAAGTAGATAACAGTTTGGTTTTGCGATTCAATGTCATCGAGCGCCAAAAACGGGACGATCTTTAACATAAACCCAATAGCCCTGCTCATTTAAAATCGAAGCCTAATAATTTCAAAGTAACTTGCTAAATACCGGGTATTTGAACGTATGATAAAGAGGAGTCGATATACGTGGGGCTGTTTTCATGTGCAAGGTGTTTCGATGCCGGTGAACATGCGGCAGGTCGTTCAGGAAGCGGCGTTGTCGGCGTAATGGCTGGCGAACGGGTCGTCATATATCTTCTTACCTTTTATTGCTGCTATTAATTTTGCCTATTGTAAATTACGCGCCGGTTATTGCCGCCTTTACGGCGTCGTCAATTATCAATTTAACTGCGATTTTATGCGGGATTTGGCTTGGACGGGACACGGTTTTCGCTTACCGACATCGCTACTACCTCCAATTTACCAGGCACACTCAAAGAGAATTCCGAAAATAATATTTATCTTTATCAAATTCATCATTTTAATTTTGTTTTCTTAAAAAAAATATTACCATCATACCGTAAGATGTACGAAAGTAATACATACATAAAAAAATTATTGATTCACGGAATGATTTACAACTATGAACCAATGTTCCAAACATTGTTGTAAGCTGATTGCGGTATGGCTTACAACTCCTTCAGCAAATTTTTTTACAGCTTCGGGAACAGGAAAAAGTCACAGGGAGTTAAATCAGGCGAGTACGACACTTGATGGATGACGTTCGTTAATTTTTTGAAGCAGAAAAATAAATTACGTTACGACTCTCACTCGCCTACTAATACACGCTCTTCCCAGACGGTATTGAGAAGCGCAACACTTGGAAGAGAGTGCAATGAAAATTATTGTAGAAACAAAGTCAAGCAATAGTCAGAAGATTAAAAAGGGAGAAAAGGAGAAAAAATGCACTCTAATAATGTGAACATATTTTCAAACGTCTATACTAAGCGTTACACTTTTTATGGTCCTCAGTGTATACATAAACATTTTCGAACATATAATAGTTGTGGCTAAAGCACCAAATAGGTTTTTAACACGGTTTTATTCCTGTCGATGCACGCACATCGCGCTGTACTTGGGAATAATAGGGAAAAAACTGACCTTAGAGCACGAGAAAAAATGCGAAACGCCTTATCGGAAAGGGGCAACCGTTATGAAGTCATAACTCAACCGTCAACAGGATGATTTAGTGCCGTCTGACATGATTTTCTGTACTGCTGCGCCCAGAAAAGAAAAACACGGACCTGTAGATGGAAGATTATTGATAATTAAACTTATTACCAGAGCGTGTGTCACTGGTGTTGTAATTTATGGCTTTATTATGGTGATTCCAGTGAAAAATACATGGTTGTTCTTTTAAGATTGTCGCAGAAATATAATGTGTACTTTGAAAGAGAATAATTTAGAGTTTAGAACCAAAGAAAATAGTCCAACGGTGTCACATGATCTTGCTAGCCAATTAACCTCACCATTTCTTGCAATCTTGTCAATATTGATATCTCACGCCGTTTGCGAGATATTCGTGTTCGAATATTTGAATGTGAATACGAGAAAAAAAAACATTAAGATGTAACAAATACAACGGACTTTATTTAAAACAACAATTTTTTGAAATTTACTTCAACAGATGTGAGCGTCCACCGTTTACCTTAATACAATTTCGTAGGGTCTTTAAGTTTCTTCTCACATTGGAGAAGATATTTTCTGTATTTCTAATAACATTGGCCGCTTGTTCATTTCTTTATAAAAGGTTGTCTCGTGTACTGATTACATCATGGTAAACAAAAAACATGTAATGTCTGAATGATTGTGGCGTGTTCATATATTTTTTTCCGTTATTTGGGTTTTTCGACACTATCTAAAACTCAAAAAATATCAAAAATACCTGTTCTTATTTAAAGAAAGAATCACTGGGTAAAAACAAAATACCAAACGGAGACAAATTTCTCAGTGATTCTTTTTTGTAATAAATTTGCCTAACGAACACAATTTTAAAGATATAAAAATGTTTTAAAACGTTAAAATGTTCAAACTTTTAACGTTAACATTTCTGAGGGTACTCTCTATTACCTATACATATTTTTTTGGTAGTATGTCACTGTCATGAAAATCTATTGTTGTCAATGTAAGTATCGTTGACACATACAAAAAAATATATTTACTTTCACTCGTTACTTTATATATTACAAATTATTATTATTATTATTATTCACGTATGGGCCCGGGTGGACCACGCGAAGTACAATTAGAGGCGTTTGTTGTTGTTAGCCTTCCTTTGCGCCCATACTAATTTCATTCTTTCGCTATGAGCTTTTTTTCTTTCGTCAGACCAAGTTGTTCCAGTCTTCCTGGATTTTTCTCCCTTCATTTTTCTCTCTGGCCAACCTTCCAAACGTCAACCTTGTGTCTGAAACAGCGTTTCTGCCCCATATAGACATTCTGGCTTAATAACTGTGTTGTAATGTCTCAGTTTTGTGTTTTTAGATAGGCATTTTTTGTTATAAATATTTTGTGTAAGTCTCAATGCCGTTTCCATTTTTTGACATCTACCCTTATTAGCCGCTTTTTCCAACCCATTTTCCATGATTATTTAACCCATATATTTGAATTGGGAGACTCGTCTGATGTTACCATATTTTGTTTTTAGAAATGGTGTTCTTAGTCTGTTGCAGGTCATGTATTGTGTCTTTTTAAAGGAAATTTGGAGTCCTACCTTTTCTGCTGTTTCTTTTAGGATTTCAATCTGTTTCTATGCCGTTAATGCATCTTGAGCCAAAATTGCTAGATCATCAGCAAACGCCAGACTATCAATTTTGATGTTGGTTCTCCCCAGTTTAATGGGCTGGTTAATATTCAGGGCCGACTTTTTTTCACGCCACTCCTGTATTACTTTTTCTAGAACACAGTTAAATAAGAGTGGCGAGAGTCCATCCCCTTGTCTCACTCCAGTTTTAATTTCGAAGGGCTCTGAGATGTCACCCATGAATTTAACTTTTGACCTTGTGTTAGTTAATGTTGCTTTAATAATTGCCAGCGTTTTCAGATCTAGTCCTTGTTCTTTCAAGATTCGGAATAAAGATTCGCGGTCTATAGAATCATATGCTTTTTTGAAATCCACAGATGTACAGACGAGATTTTTATTGTACCGTTTTTGATGTCTTAGGATCAACTTTAGATTCAGGATCTGTTCAGGGCAGGATCTGCCCGGTCGAAAACCTGCTTGATATTCACCAATTTTAGGTTCCAACTGTCCTTGTGCTCTGTCTAGTAGACATTGAGATAGAATCTTGTAACAAACTGGGAGAAGAGATATCCCTCTATAGTTGTTTACATCCGTTCTATCTCCTTTCTTGTGTAGTGGATGGATTAAAGCATCTTTCCAATCTTCCGGAATCTGTTCGGTTCGCCAAACTTCTTGTAGAATTTTGGTTATTTCCTTGATTGTACCTGGACCAGCGGATTTCAAAAGTTCAGCAGTGATTCCATCTTCACCAGAAGCTTTGTTATTTTTAAGCCGCTTGATTTGCCTAATTATTTCATCTTCATTTGGTGGTAATGAATCTGGGTTTGTTTGTTTAGGGTTTAGTGTTGGTAATTTGTTTAAAGGCTCAGGACAGTTTAGTATTTGTTCAAAATATTTCGCAAGTTCTTTGCAATTATCTTGGTTATTTAGAGCTAATTGTCCGTTTTCCTTTTGGAAGCAAAGACTTTGGGGTTGATAGCCTGTTAATTTAGTTTTAAATGTTTTGTAAAAGTTTCGGGTGTTATTTTTTTGGAAATCTTTTTCTATTTCATTAAGTTGATTGTTTTCATATTTTCTTTTAGTTTGTCTAATTAGCTTCGATGTTTCTTTTCTTACTTCCAAAAAGATGTTATAGTTTATTGCTGTTTTTTGACTGTTCCAGTCTTTGAATGCTTTACTTCGGCTTAATACTGCTTGCTCGCAAACTTCATCCCACCATGGATGTTTTCTACGTTTTTGTAAAGGGACCAACTTTAAGACTGTTTTAATAATTTTTTGTTTCAATTCTTGCCAGTTATGTGCTGGTTGTTTATCAAGCTCTTCTGTTAGGGCTGGTTTTATTTTCGTTGGGTCGAACTTTGGTATTAGCAGTCTCTTTTGAATAAGTTTTCGAGGTTTTAAGTTAAGTTTGATTCTAGTCAAGTAGTGATCCGTGTCTATGTTAGCTCCTTTCCTGACTTGAACATTCAAAATCTCTTTATAATTGGGGTACGAAATGGCAACATGGTCAATTTGAAATTCACCTATGTACGTGTTTGGGCACCTCCAGGTCTTTTGTTTTGTTATTTTCTTCTTAAAATTACAAATTATTATAATTTATTTTTTAGTTTAGTTTTGAAACCGGGGGAGAGTACCCTCCGAAACTTTGACGTTAAAAGTTTGTAATATTTTTTATAACATTTTTATATCTTTAAAATTTTGTTCGTTAGACAAATTTATTACAAAAAAAATCACTGAGAAATTTGTCTCCGTTTGGTTTTTTGTTTTTACCCAGTGATTCTTTCTTTAAACAAGAACAGGTATTTTTGATATTTTTTGAGTTTTAGATAGTGGCGAAAAACCCAAATAAAGGAAAAAATAAACAAAAGACATATAACACCATAAATAAAAGTTTAATGGGTTAATGTCTGGCCCAATCCATCGATATGGAAAACGTGGATTCAAATGATTTCACACTGCACCAGTAAAATACCATGGCGCCCCATATTGTATGAATCACATGTCTTAAGTTTAGAGGTTTACCGTCCAAAAGGTCTAATAAATTATTTTCTAAAAATTGCAAATTTTTGATCTCCATTTCGTCTTTGCGGAAACTCAAATTAAGAAACTAGTCGAAAATACTGCACCAAATGTTAGTTGAAAATTCGTGCTGGAAATGTTGCTTTCTTGGTAGGTGTGGATTTGTGCATAATACTAATTGTTTCGCCAGTTAAAACTTTCGCGTCTCGTAAAAGTGGCCTCGTCAGTAAACAATATCTTTTTCAGAAATGTGGGGTTTTCGTTTTTTTTATGCAGTAGATTTTGATAACATTTTGATCAAGTCGGTAAATCTGCTTTGGAACGGTCCAAAAATAGTAGGGAAACAATTTTTCTTTGTGGAGAACTCTTGAAACGGTAGATTGACTAATTCTTGAAGATGCATCCAGGAGTTCAGGATTTTTCACGATGCTATCCAAAACGTCCGCTTCTTGTTCTACCGTTATACGTTTCGGTGATCCACCAAGATTGTTGTAATAAAACAAATCTGTTTCGCTAACTGATTGAAAATACTTCGATAAATTTATCGATCTGGGGATGATTCTGGTTGGGTAGACCTCTTCATACCTTCTAACTACAGCGCGACTATTATATTGTAATTACTTGGGCCTAAACTCAGAGCATATCCCTTAAATAATGGTTAGGAAACTGATTACGTCCGGCCATTTTTTTCAAATTATTTAATACAAACTCGAGGTTGAAAAAAAACGTGTTTCCACCTATGTTTAATAGGAGGGATTGAAAACAATGACATTTTTCATCGATACGTAATAATGTGTACATAACATTCAATGCACACTTTCTGGATTGCATATTTTTCAGGTACCTTTTTTACGTGCAAATTATAACACTTCTATAACAAAGAAATCAAAATATTTCTTTACTTATATAAGTTTATATGGAAAAATATGAACGAGTTAATTCCTCACAAACTAGGTACGTAGCAAGCACCCCCTAGGAACCAGGAACAAGCTAGTGTTTTAGCTAATTAGCGTGTTTTATTCAAGAATTAAAAAAAAAACACTCATTTTGAAAGACCCAAAATTTATAACCGTGCCCCATTTTACGTGATAACTCGCTTATTCGACAATCCTTTAAATATTGTTAAAAAGAAATATGTAGACATTGCCTTTATATATCCTATTATTAGTAATCAAATAAAACAAAACAAAGATACGAACAAAACAAGACTAATTCAAAAAGCAAAAACAAAAATAACTAACTTTAGGTGTCAGATATTATTCTGGACGTAACGATCGCGTGTTGCCCAACCTCGGACCGGTTGATGTTTAAATCGAATGTGCTTGAATGGTGATGATGGAACGGATGGTCCCTTTCACTCGACAACACATCATTCAATTACGCTAATCACGAAGAGCGGAATTCAGACCAGAGGGTGAATTAATTTGATCGAATGTCGATAAGAACGGATGGTATGAGGGTAATTAAAAGATGAATTTTTGCTTTGATATTTCATTAATGTACGACTGATAAAACTAATATTTTCTCTAACTGTATTATAGAATAGAAACCGTATTACGAAGGGTGGAAGAGTGATTGTTCTTTCTTTATAACACCGCCCCCGAAGAGATAACCCCGATACAATCTGCGCAGTTACGGTCCTATCAGAGAGAGCGCAACTACTCGTACAACTCAGTTGGACTCTTCACTCAAAGCGAGTAATACTTGAGAATGACAAATGAAATTTTGTCCAAACGTCATGACCCTTTCGTTAGAACGAACGGTTACCCCGAATGATTTAGGTCGCGAATATCTATTTCAAACAAAGGTCAGTTTACAGTCTAATCTCTTATATCACTTTGTCATTGCTGTTTAAACGATTTCGAGTTAACGTTCAATTTTTTCGTTTGGTACATCGTCGAGTGGATACAGAACTAGGAAAAATGACTTTTGAAAGCGTGCAAATATTTTTCTGCTCCGGCGTAAGAATAACAAACAAGTGTAAAGAAGAGGAGGAGATAGATCTAAGATTGATCAAAGCTAACAGATGTGCAGGAGCCTTGAACCATCTAATAAGATCGAAATTGATATCTAGAAATACCAAATGAAGATTGTTTAAGACAGTATTGAGACCAAGTGCATTGTATGGATGTGAGACATGCGTACTAAACAGGAAACAACAAGAGAAACTGTTAAGATGGGTTCAGAAGAATAACTGGAGGAAAAGTTCGACAGCTGATATATGATGAGAACAAATGAGGAAATTTTTGCTATTTTCAAGGATCCAAGAATAATCACGATAGTAAAATAGAGAAGAGTGCAGTGACTGTGACATATAGAGAGAATGGGAGAAGTAGAGTGGTGAAGAAGATTGAACGGGGAAGACCTCAGGGTGAAAAAAGGCAATGAAGACCAAGGAAAAGATGGAGAGGGACTGTCATGGAGGATCTGAGCGAGAAGGGTATCAAGAACTGAAAGAAAATGATCAGATATAGGACAACATGGAGAAGAATGTAGACGATAAGTTTGTACTAGAAGTGTATGTCCCGTGCGGGCAACATTTTGTTTCAGGGAATAGTAAATAATTATGGAATAGACTAATGAATTGTGTTTACAATTAATTGTCCCTGCGTAGAAAAAAGTCTAAAAGAAAGAAAACAATTGGAACAAGGAAATGTATAAAAGTATTGTATAAACTTAGTCATTTTTCTTATAATTTAATACATAAAAATCGACATAAAAACTAAAAAATGTACAGACAATTAACGAGACTATATTAGTATTTGCAAAATGGAACGCTTTCGCTTTTGGACAAGGATAAACTCGGATACTGAAATTGAAGTGGTAAATATTAACTTATGAATAAATAAACACATAATATAATAACTAAGAATAACGGCCAAATCAATCAAATAATGGTTAAAATTCTTTAAATGACCACTCATTTCTTCTCACTTTCATGTCGGCTAATAAACTGAATCCACTATAGCTGTTTCGACGGTGATGTTGTCCGCCATCGTTTAATATGTTTCTTTTTCTTTTTTTTATACAATGCATCAAAATATAAGCTACACTTGCAATTACTATATTTCGTGGCATTATTTCTGACACACGCTCAACTGGAGCAGCTCTACGAGCTATCCGGAACGCTTTCAAGCGAATGTTTTTTTTTTTACTGTACAAGACTGAACCCGGATACTGAAGCTGAAGTGGTAAGTATTAACTTATGAGTAAATAAACACATAATAACTAAGAATAATGGTCTAGCCAAGACAGACGTCCATTGCTGAGAAAGTATGCAGCAAATTGATCCCGAACGCATCGCGAGTTGATCTGCGAGGAATATTGGTAATAGGCCTTAGCGAAGAAATTTCATCACTTCCTTTCTGCTTCCAATTGCCTTCGACTATCACACCCTCTAGCTCTTAATCAAATATTCCATGAAGTGTATCAATTTTCATAGATTCATTATTTCTTCTTAAAAAATTATGAGGCAAATTATTGTTCTTTTTCTGGTTCCAAAAGTATAGCGAGCTCTCTCTCTCTCTCTCTCTCTCTCTCTCTCTGCTCTACATAGTGTTATTATTATTATTATATTAGGAATAACCACAAGATCAAAATGACAAAGAGTCTAGGCAGAGAGCGACTTTAAGAGGAAAATGGCGCCACAAAAGCAGATGGAAGATGGCAGACAAACAAAAAAACATTTCAACAGACGCAAACGGTAGACAATTAAAAAAAGCCCACGCGTTATCCAGAGACCCCAAAACAGAAAAAAAAATCTAATACAAATGATGATACCAGACTGGAAAAGGTCTTTGCATTTTCCACCTACAGATACATGCGCAACATATGGGGCACATGTTGGGAATAAAATGAGAAGCTACAATAAGCAAGTTCGTGTGTAAGTGGAACTTGCATTTAACAACATTTTGTATGATGCAGACAATGGCCGCTCGTGAGAGAAGGGGTGCGGCGCCGCCCCTCCAGTATTTATCACAGTAAACAATTTTTCAGAGCGAAATACCATAGTTTTTTCCTTTCAGTGTATTTTATTTAACTCATTTTAAGACATCATTCAAAATTTTAATCTCCGAATGTAGTGTCTGCATTTCACTAGTAGCGAAATAGTATTTAGATATTTAAACCAACTTGAATCTAAAGTATGTATAACATATTTTAGCTTCCATAAGCTTATTATTTCATTCTTAGAATATAATAGCGATGAAGAAGTCCAATCAGAGCAAAATTAAACAATATAATTAATTCACAAATATAATTATTTATTTTGTAACTAATATTACTTCACAGATACAGAGATAAGAATAACTAATTTCATATAACATTAATATCGTTAATAACGTTTGTTGATGATCTACCTATTTTGGCTCATGATATATTAACGGTACAAAAACAGATTGAAATCCTAAAAGAAACAGCAGAAAAGGTAGGACTCCAAATTACCTTTGAAAAGACACAATATATGACCTGCAACAGACTAAGAACACCATTATTAAAAACAAAATACGGTAACATCAGACGAGTCTCTCAATTCAGAAATTTGGGTGAAATAATCATGGAAAACGTGTTGGAAAAAGCCATGGAAAAAAAATAAGGGTAGATGTCACAAACTGGAAACTGCATTGAGACTTACACAAAATATTTACGACAAAAAATGCTTATCCAAAAACTGAGACATTACAATACAGTTATTAAGCCAAAATCTCTATATGGCGCAGAAACGCTAATTTGAAATAGAAAGAAAGACCTAGATGAGAATGAAAAGAAAGAAAAATCATAAAAAAAATCTTAGGCCCCAAACAAATAAATATCATAACATACCGACTTCGAGAAAACCAAGAAATCAAACAATACAGAGATATACATAGCAATATGAGAAAAAGAAGACTTAAGTTTTACGGACACATAATACGGATGAATCCGAGTAGGCTAACTAGACAAATAGTTGAATTTTATGAAAATAGGAGTAGAGGTAAAGTAGAAATAATTAAATGGATTGCTGCAATTAAAGAGGACCAAAGATCAGCAAATATTACATAAAGTGAAATTCAGGAGAGAAACTGTTTCAGACACAAGGTTAACATTTGGGAGGTTGGAGAGAGAGAAAAATGTAGGAAGATTGGAACAACTTGGTCTGACGAAACAAAAAAAGCTCTTAGTGAAAGAATGAAATCAGTATGAGCGCAAAGAAGGTTAACAACAAACGTCTCTAACTGTACTTTCTGCTCGTTTCAAATCAACCGCCACCGTCACGCCGAAACAAGTACCTCCCAGGATCGGTTTCAGGCCTCATAGCCGTCGTCAGCTGGGCTCGAGTCCAACGCAAGGATGCAGCTAGCCATATTGATGGCGGTATACCATATGGCGGTAATACAACTCGCGCCATCCAAAGGTGAATGTTCGCAGCAGTCGGAACTACGCGATACATTCTTCCCACAACCTTGGATGTAGGTTTAAGATAGATATAAATATGGCCAGTTGACTTGGTCTTGCTCTGTTCGTTTCTATTCAGCTGCATCCTTGCGTTGGACTCGAGCCCAGCTGACGACGGTTATGAGGCCAGAAACCACACGGTCCCACTACGCTATCTTTTGAGCATATATATATATATATATATATATATATATATATATATATATATATATATATATATATATATATATATATATATATATAGCACACCTAGGAAGATGGGTACCACATCACCTGAACGTCAGACAAAAGGAAAAGCGAAAAACGGTATGAGCAGATTTGCTTTCTCTACATGAAAGAAAAGCTTTTTTACATCGGATCGCGACTGGAGGCGAAAAATTCATATATTTTGAGAAGCCAAAACTCAAAAAATATTAGGTTAACCCAGGACCACCATCAACATAAAGATTAGAAAGGTTTAACCATTTCCACACTAAATTTAAGTAAGGTTGACATTAAAATTAATGAAAACTACAAAGTTTTTCAGTTTAAATTACACACTACAATTATTTCGATTGGAATTTAGCCAGCTGAGTCGTCGACAGAAGGAAAAAAGCTGCCAAAAACGGTTCTCCTCAGGGGGTAAAGTGAAAGCGAAGGACTATTTTATTTAGAAAGTTGAAACGACGTCTGCACCAAACCTCCCCGCCGCGACCCCGTGTCCCCCACGTCTCTTTAAAATTATTTCCCATTTTTCCCGCGAATTTCCACACAAAGAGCTGCCGCTGGAGGTGACGCCAAGTTGCCCGGCCGACAGTTGATCAAAGAAGTTAATTTAGAGGGCGGCACCGCGGTTCGATTCCGCTTTGGCGGGCAATAAAATTTGCTTTTCAACGAAAATAATTGCCTGTTTTATGGCATGAAACGTAGAGGCTGGTACGTGGCATTTTTTGCTTTTTTCTCATTAAACAATAAATCCTGAGGTTATTGATAATCTACACCCTCTGTCCTGAAAGTTATGGGATTAATTTAAAATAAAATTTATTTTTCTATCACTTAATTTACGTAAAATAATCTCTATAAGAGTTCATTCAACGATGTAAACGTTCAAGAAGTCCCTGAAGTATATTTTCACATTCTGTTCATCAAAGGATCAATAATCTTCAGTTAGGATACACTCGATATTTTGCTTCGCGTTAGAGATATCGAAAAAAGTTATTAGAAAAAGTTGTTCAGGATATTATTCTAACCTCATATACTGAATTTTATGACAAAATTCGCATTTTTAATGATTTCATTATTTTGGTCTTTACCATTACTTTTTTTAGTGTGCCATGGAAAGTAAAAACTTGACACATTGTCAGTTTAATAGTGTCATGTTTTCAAATATTTCAGTAAAATTAATAGGACTTACAAAGGAATAATTATTTTATTCTATATACATAATACATAATTAAGCCTCAATCACATTCCAAACCAGAATCCCATAAGGATAACTTAGCTGACTCTGAATCAAAATGACATTTTAATTTTGACAGGTTCTATATGAAATGTTTAGTTCGAAAATAAACAAAAATACCCCAAACCATCCAGACTATTTCTGTAAGCATATGGCTATAAGCATAATATTTCTAAGTTCAGTATGATTATTTTAATAGCTCTGAGAGAGCTGGTAGAGTTCATAGTGATATCGTCTGCACCACTCTTCATTTCCTTATTTTTCCATTGAAACATGAAAGTTTATCACAGTTTTAACTCACAGTCCAGGTTCAAGTACTTTATGGATTTTGCTTTTTGTAACACTGGATTAGTTACTAAATGAGATTCTGTGTTCGATTTCTTTTTCAAATTCTCCTTTCAATTTCTGGGTCATTTTAGGGAATTTACATTTCTTCACAGGTCAAAATGTTACGCGGGAAGTTCGTTTTCTTCAATCTGGAGAGCAATAACAGAATATCATTAAAGAGTGCGGTCTCGTTCTCAATTGTGAGTTCATGGGGAACCCGACGACTCATTCTGAATTTCCTCTATATTGTGTAAGTGTTTAGAAAAGGCTTGCGGTCTGGCAAAAAAGATTTTCTTCCAGCAGCGCTTCCAATTTTTCATTCCCCACTTTTATTGACAAGCGTTCTGGACAATTTAATTCAACATTTCCAATTAGGAATTTCTAGAACCTCTTCTTACAAGTGCTGTACGAAACAACGAGCATTGTCTTACAAACCATGTCTTAAACTTCTATAGTATTTGACGGTTTTCAGTTGAATGACGAAACCAGGGCAGAGCCTCAAATGTGCCTAAAATAATTTTAAGTATTTTCTCGGTTATAAGTATTTTACACCGATTTCCTTCTCTCTTCTCCCCTTTCAGAAATCGAGACGTAAGACCGCGAACCCCGTCAACCACTATCGGGAATTACTAATGCAAAACGGGTCGGTGCATGTCAGAGCTCCATTACCGTCTAATGGGGCCTTGGTCTCGCGTTCCCCGCATCGCATGCTGCCCTGACAATTATCGGTATCCTTTCGCGCCGTCTTTATTACCTCGTACTCTCTCGCTCTGTGCCCCGAACGCACTAATTTATGGTAATTGGGGTGGAATTATGGAGCAAAGTGCAATCGGACGATGGGTGCGAGAGGTTAAAGAGGGTTTGCGAAAGTTTTTGTTGTTTTTAGATAGTTTCGTTAATGATAGAGACTCAGATCATGAGATAAATAATGTGGTTATAATGATGCAGTTTTTTAAAATTCTGAAAGCAATGGTTTGAATGTTATAATTGATGTGAGCATAAATAACAAATCATTATATTTAAAACAGGCAGTGGTTTAAGTAAAAAAAAAACCTTTATTACTTACAACTCATTGACTTTCCTTTAGAAAGAAGTTGTTAAACCAGGCTTTGAGGTCATGATCGTTGGAAAAGGTTACGTCCCATATATGGTTGAGCGGCCAGCGGAAGAGATGATAATCGGTTGGCGCAAGATCTGGAGAGTACGGCGGATGCGGAAGACTCTCCCATTCGAGATCGTTCAGGGCCTCTTTGACGATGTTTACTGTGTGGGGTCGTGCTTTGTCGAGCAACAAGATGACTTGCAGTGGGCGAGATAACGCCACAGAGTGTCTCAAAAGAAAAAATTATATGGGTTGTTGTTGGTTCTCTACTTAAATCTCGGCCTCAATGTCTAGTCTCTGTTCTCTAACCTCTATATATATATCTGCTCTCTCTATATTAGTTATTCGGATGGCTTATATATGCAGTTTTTTTTATATTTTTGGACGCAATCCAAATATATATATATATATATATATATATAATTATTATTATTCACGAATGGGTTCTGGTGGACCACGTGAAGTACAATTAGAAGCGTTTGTTGTTGTTAGCCTTCCTTTGCGCCCATACTAATTTCATTATTTCGCTATGAGCTTTTTTCTTTTCGTCAGACCAAGCTGTTCCAGTCCTCCTACATTTTTCTCTCTGGCCAACCTTCCAAAATTTAACCTTGTGTCTGAAAGAGCCTCTATCCTGAATTTCACTTTGTGTAATATTTGCTGATCTTAGGTCCTCTTTAATTGCAACAATCCATTTAATTATTTTTGTTTTAGCTCTACTCCTATTCTCATAAAATTCGACTATCTGTCTAGTTAGCCTACTTGGATTCATCCGTTTTATGTGTCCGTAAAACTTAAGTCTTCTTTTTCTCATATCGCTATGTATATCTGTGTATTGTTTGATTTCTTGGTTTTCTCGAAGTCGGTATGTTGTGCTATTTATTTGTTTGGAGCCTAAGATTTTTCTTATGATTTTTCTTCCCTTCTTTTCAATGTCCTCGATGTATCTCTTTCTATTCAAAATGAGCGTTTCTGCCCCATATAGACATTCTGGCTTAATAACTGTGTTGTAATGTCTCAGTTTTGTGTTTTTAGTTATGCATTTTTTGTTGTAAATATTTTGTGTAAGTCTCAATGCCGTTTCCATTTTTTGGCATCTACTCTTATTGGTCGCTTTTTCCAACCCATTTTCCATGATTATTTCACCCAAATATTTGAACTGAGAGACTCGTTTGGTGTTACCATATTTTGTTTTTAGAAATAGTGTTCTTAGTCTGTTGCAAGTCATGTATTGTGTCTTTTCTAAGGAAATTTGAAGTCCTACGGTTTCTGCTGTTTCTTTTAAGATTTCAATCTGTTTTTTTGGGCCGTTAATATATCTTGAGCTAAAATTGCTAGATCATCAACTAACGCCAGACAATCAATTTTGATGTTGGTTCTCCCCAGTTTAATTGGCTGGTCAACATTCAGGGCCGACTTTTTTTCACGCCACTCCTGTATTACTTTTTCTAGAACACAGTTAAATAGGAGTGGCGAGAGTCCATCCCCTTGTCTCACTTCAGTTTTAATTTCGAAGGACTCTGAGATGTCACCCATGAATTTAACTTTTGACCTCGTGTTAGTTAATGTTGCATTAATAATTGCCAGCATTTTCAGATCTAGTCTTTGTTCTTTCAAGATTTGGAATAAAGTTTCGCGATCAATAGAATCATATGCTTTTTTGAAATCTACAAATGTACAGACGAGATTTTTATTGTACAGTTTTTGATGTTTTAGGATCAACTTTAGATTCAGGATCTGTTCAGGGCAGGATCTGCCCGGTTGAAAACCTGCTTGATATTCACCAATGTTAGGTTCTAACTGTCCCTTTGCTCTGTCTAGTAGACATTGAGATAGAATCATGTAACAAACTGGGAGAAGAGATATCCGTCTGTAGTTGTTTACATCCGTTCTATCTCTATCTTTCTTGTATGGTGGATGGATTGGAGCATCTTTTCCATCTTCCGGAATCCGTTCGGTTCGCCAAACTTCTTGTAGAATTTTGGTTATTTCTTTGATTGTACCTGGACCAGCGGATTCCAAAAGTTTAGCAGTGATTCCATCTTCACCAGAAGCTTTGTTATTTTTAAAACGCTTGATATGCTTAATTATTTCATCTTCATTCGGTAGTAATGAATCTGGGTTTGTTTGTTTAGGGTTTAGTGTTGGTAATTTATTTAAGGGCTCAGGACAGTTTAGTAGTTGTTTAAAATATTTCGCAAGTTCTTTGTAATTGTCTTGGTTATTTAGAGTTAATTGTCCGTTTTACTTTTGGAAGCAAAGGCTTTGGGGTTGATAGCCTCTTAATTTAGTTTTAAATGTTTTGTAAAAGTTTCGGGTGTAATTTTTTGGAAATCTTTTTCTATTTTATTAAGTTGATTGTTTTCATATTTTCTTTTAGTTTGTCTAATTAGCTTCGATATTTCTTTTCTCACTTTCAAAAAGATGTTTTAATTTATTGCTGTTTTTTGACTGTTTCAATCTTTGAATGCTTTACTTCGGCTTAATACTGCTCGCTCGCGAACTTCATCCCACCACGGATGTTTTCTACGTTTTTGTAAAGGGGCCAACTTGAAGGCTGTTTTAATAATATTCTGTTTCAATTCTTGCCATTTATGTGCTGGTTGTTTATCAAGCTCTTCTATTAAGGTTGGTTTTATTTTCGTAGGGTCGAACTTTGGTATTAGCAGTCTTGTTTGAATAAGTTTTCGAGGTTTTAAGCTAAGTTTGATTCTAGTCAAATAGTGATCCGTGTCTATGTTAGCTCCTTTCCTGACTTGAACATTCAAAATCTCTTTATAATTGGGGTACGAAATGGCAACATGGTCAATTTGAAATTCACCCATGTACGTGTTTGGGCACCGCCAGGTCTTTTGTTTTGTTATTTTTTTCTTAAAATGGGTTGACATTATTTTGAGATTAAACTGCGAACATAGTTCAACCAATCTTCTACCATTATGGTTAGTCCATTTATGAGTGGGAAAACTGCCGACTGTTTTTCTGTACTTTCTTTCTTTCCCTAGTTGGGCATTGAAATCACCCAATTGGATTTTTACATTATTAGAGGGAATTTTATAGATAGTCTTTTCCAGAATTTCCCAGGACTTATTTACTTTTTCAGGATTAAATTTATTTTTTTTGTTAACTGGGAGGTGTGCATTGATTAATGTATAGTTTTTGTTAGTACGCTTGAGGGATAGTGTTATAAGTCGATTATATACATATATGTATATATATATATATATATATATATATATATATATATATATATATATATATATATATATATATATATATATATATATGTATATGGTCGGTAGCAACTTTACATGTATTTTTTGATAATAAAAAGTTGTTAATGTCGTAAATTTTGTTCACCCTGTATCTTCGAAACAAAGGGGTTTTTCAAAAATCCATCATACAACAAAATATTCTTAGAATAAGTCAAGGAATAACCCCGTTAATTTTAGCCGCATGTTTACCTAACACTCTGTATATATATATATATATATATATATATATATATATATATATATATATATATATATATATATATATATATTTATAGGTTTGTGCGTACTCTTTCACGGTTGGAAAAACATGTATTGGAAAAAAACCCAATACATATATATATTAAATCATATACATTGATCATTATACATCTCTTTTCTAGGTTCGTTCTCTAGCGGTAGCTCCCTATCGCGCCAATAAATATTAAAACCCATAAATCGGCTTGCAATAAACGGTTAAATAAAAGATACTGTGCTACAATACCAACTTTCAATTTATACCCCGCGTTTAATAACCCTTATTTATGACTTAATATAAAATCGACAGAATATTTATACGTACTTTTAAGAAAAACCTCAAATGCTTATATGGCGTCACCTATTTTTTTTCAAACTAAACACAACACATACAACGTGTCAAAATAAAAATGTTGTCATTTATATCTTGAGTCAGTTTTAACACATAAATTTTGAAATTCTTGTTTGAGATAAACTTGGATTATTTTTCTCTGGCCTTCTAGATCAGTTCTTGTAGATTTCGAAGACTTATTGGGAAGAAACGGTAGCTGGGTGGCATAACTGAGCAAACAAATATTCAAATAAACTACATCAAAATGGAGCAAACAGAAACATTCAAATATCTCGGAGTGTATTTGGAAAGTACAAAAAATCAACATTCCGAAATTTCAACCCATTAAGAAACAGTTTCGTTGTTAAAAAATACGTATCAAAAGAAATAAACATAAAAATATAATAAGGCTTTCGGTTAGTTATGCTGATTTTGCTAAGATACGACGTCACTAATATATTGTTAGTTGAAACAGAGGTGAACATAGACAAAAAGTTTGAAAATACAGATTTGTCAGCATTATTAGGTGAAGACCCAACTCATACGTTGAAACAATTAGCAGAAATATTGAATGTTGTTCAGTCCACCATTTCCGACTGTTTACGCGCATTGGGAAAGATCCAAACAGCAGGAAAATTGATTTCGCATGAATTAAAGGAAAGAGACATTGAAAGGCGAAAAATCGCTTGTGAAATTTTGCTTGCCAGACAGAAAAAGGTTAAATGAGACGTTCTACCTCACCCGTTACATTCACCGAATTTAGTCCCTTCAAACCCTCACTTATCTCGATCGATGCAGAACAACACTTACATTGTTACAAAGATGTGAAAATTTATCTTGATGAATGGTTGGCCTCAAAAAACCAAATATCTTTTGACGCGTAATCCGTTCTTTGACAGAAAGACGGGAAAGAGTAATAACTAACGATGACCAATACTTTGATTAATATTTTGCGAAAAAATCGACATTGTTATCTGAAACAAGAGTAGTTTTACCAATACGAACAAAGGCAATGGAAAAAACAGCTAATCCCAGAAGGAAACAGAAGTCGGGATATCGTGAAGAACTTTACGTATCTGGGAAGCAAAGTTGTCGTGAACAACAACATTATTAAGGATTTTATAAAACAATTTGTAAAAGAATAAGGAAAAGCCCTGTAAAATCGTGTGAGAAATTAAGAAGTATATGGGTGGCGAGAATTCAAGGAAGAAGGTCAGCCAAGACATGAAATGAACACATCAGATATTTACTTAGGAAAAACTGTAAAACAATACAAATTAATAGGTTGGACAGTTTAAGTGACATAGAAAATAAATAGGAAGTTCTTACACACTCATCATGATCATTAGCCACAACTGGGCGTAACTTTGAAGCACATCCAAATATTATGGATGTGCGTCAAATCATCAGACCATCTAGTCATTCTAGCAAGGTCCAGCTCAATTCCACTTTATAGTAGCTATTATTTGTACATTTTCACTACCATCATACACGATCTCTGAGAGATCCACCCTACATAGATTATTCCATAGAATATTTTGTGAATTTAATATTTCTCGTAGAAATCATAATATAATAACTAATAAAGTTATTTATTACCTGCATTCTGTCCTAAGACCTAAACTAAGTCAGAGGAACACCAAATTTGCTAACAACAGTCGTTCGTCCAGCAGTCACTCATAGCTGCGTGACGTAGGCCCTCACAAATAGTAGGGATGCTTGCAGTATTTGAAATAAGAGAACTCTTGTTCAGTTCAAGAATTTTTGTTGAATGAAATACCTACGAACTCAGGCAATAACACAAAACTGAAGACATTGTAGACTATGGAAGGATTCAGAGACTCAGATGAGCGGAAAACACCAGAAAACCGAGGAAAATCATGCTGAAATACCTGCGAAGTCAAGCAATAGTCTTGGATATTGTAGACTAAGTAAATTCAGAGACTCAGATGACCGAGAAATACCAGAAAACAGAGGAACATGATGGAAAGGTGTATAGAAAAGGGGGCTTATAGAAAAAATGGTTGATCAAAGTCAACGACAGCAGTCCAAAGATTGAAGGAGTTCAATGCTCACTCACACGCACGAGCGCCACATGAAGAACAATGAGATTATTTCTGATAGTTTCTTCACGACAAAGCAAACTCGACTGAGATGGAGGGAGTCGATCTTGCACGTTACATCTTCGGATATAACAAACTTTACTGATTAGTGATGATGTAAAAATAACGACATTTGTTGTATAGAAAAGCAACGTTGCCAAACATATCAGTTAATCCACAACCTCCATTTTCTCCGAGAAAACAAATTCGTCGTCGACAGTACAGGACGATCCGGTCGTTTATTCTCGCGCCAACGCTGTCATCGTCCCCCCGGGGGCCGTAAGGGGGGTTGAAAAGTACCGAGGCGGTTTTTCCACATTTGTCCGGCCATTAATCGGGCCCGGTCGGTGATTTACGCCCGTGTCGGGCCGGAAGTGACCCTCGCTTACAGCGACCTCTGTAATCCGGACGCGTCTTTGGCTTCCGATCGTTTGTTACTATCGGGATTGGGGGGCGGCTAGGCGGCCGCCCATTTTGTGCTGCACGTTCCGGCCAAATCGAGTTTATGCGGCAAATAGCCGGTTGGTCTTTTTAGAAATATACCGGGGACTTTCAAATAAATTGTACATACTACAGGGTGGCGCAAAAGTAGATAACCCATTTAAGATTCAAAATAACATAAGAAAACTAAAGTAAAAGTTGTTATGAAACCGGTTGATTAAAACACAGTTTCTGGAGATTTTATTCAATGACCTTCGGTAATTAATATCTCTTGAATGGTGGCTATTTTTATGTTGACAAATTGATGTCCTTATGTTGACAAATTGATCTTTTATTAACTTCGTGAGATATGCCGTCTATTTCTCACCGAATATTATCTTTGAGCTGACTTATTGTGTAAAGCTTATGTAAACTCTCTCTCTAAGGTAACACCAGAAAAAAAAAGTCAGGGACGGTAAGATCAGGAGATCAGAAAATCCCATTTTTGGAGATTAATCGTTTATGGAAATGTTCTTATAAAAACGTTATTGTAGCCTTTCTGGTATGGGATACAACTCCTGCGTTTTTAGTTAAAATAAAATATATTAGTAAATAAAATAAAATGGTGGAGTGGAGAATTGCCGTAGAATCGGCTAGTTACCACGTGGAGAAAGGGTGAAAAATTTCTCTGTATATATATATATATATATATATATATATATATATATATATATATATATATATATATATATATATATATATATATATATCATCATCATCATCATCAGCCCGTATCGATCCACTGCAGGATGAAGGCCTCTTCAGCATGCTTCCAACCTTCACGGTCCTGGGCTTTCCTCTGCCACTCGGGTCCAATATACTTAAGGATGTCATCAGTCCATCGTGCTTTCGGTCTTCTTCGCGGACGTTTGCGATCAAGCGGTTTCCACTCCAGGATTGCCTTGGTCCATCTGTCGTCCCATCGCCTCGCTATATGGCCTGCCCATCTCCATTTCAACTGTTTTACTCTCCCAATGATGTCACAGGCTTTTGTTTGTTCCCTGATCCATACGCAGGACTTTCTGTCTCGTCTTGTAATGCCAAGCATACATCTTTCCATTCCCCTCTGTGCCACCCGAAGTTTTTGAATTGATTGCGATGTGAGTGTCCAGGTTTCACTTCCGTATGTCATAACGGGTAGAACGCACTGATCGAATACTTTTCTTTTCAGGCAAAGTGGGAGTCTGCTCTTAAACACTATGTTGAGCCTACCAAATGCCTGCCAGCCACATTTAATACGCCGTTCCACCTCCCGGGCGGTATTCCCCTCAATGGAAATCCTCTGCCCAAGATATACAAAGCTGTCCACAATCTCTAAATCCCTTCCTAAAACTGAAATTCTTCTGTCCTGAGCGAAGTTATTGAACATAACCTGACTCTTTTTCAGGTTTATTTTCAAGCCAAATGGTTCGCCAGCCCTTTGCAGTTCTTGTATGCGTCTTTGCAGCTCCTCTGGGTCTTGTGAAATGAGAATAATATCATCTGCAAATCTAAGATGGTTTAAGTTTGCACCATTGATCTTTACCCCATCCTGTTCCCAATCCAGTTTACGGAATACTTCTTCAAGGCCAGCCGAGAAAAGAATAGGCGATATTGCGTCACCCTGCCGTACACCTCGTTCTATATTAATTCCCACTTCAAGATCATCAAGGTGAATTGTGGCTGTAGCTCCATCATATATCGATTCTAATAGGTTTACATAGGCTCCCTCTACACCTTGGCTAAGCAGTGCATTCATTATCGCATGCTTTGAGATGGAATCAAATGCTTTTTCGTAGTCGATAAAAGCCAAGCACAGTGGCATGGTGTATTCGTTGTGCCTTTCTATGACCTGCTGTACAACCTGGATGTGATCCATTGTACTGAATCCACTTCTGAATGATATATATATGAATATATATGTATATATATATATGAATATATATATATATATATATATATATATATATATATATATATATATATATATATATATATATATATATATATGTATGTATGTATGTATATATAGATAGATAGATAGGCTAAAACTTATTAAGGACCCTCCAGGAAGTACCGATTCGGCTAAACTAACTCCAGCAACCTTTTTTGGCGTTTTTACCTAAACTAACCCCCAAGCAACTCATTTGGAAAAGATGGACTCAGATTTTTCGGACGACGTTCAGGAGTTTTGATGATCAGACGATGATGGAAGTTTCCTTCTTCAGACATTACAGTGTTGGCGGTTGGGCTAGAAAATTACTAGAAGCTGAAGGAAGATATAATTACATAGAATGATAATCGAAGAAGCAAGAGGGACCATCTCCAACAAATATCTTTGAAACTAGTATGGCTAATCGTGGATGCAAGGGCTGTCCTAACACTTTTTGTCGTATATGTGGTGAATTTTGTAGTTAAAAAACATAATAGAAACATTACTGACTTTATAATAAAATATATTTTGGTGTAGAAATCAGTAATCATGAAAAATGTTAGGCCCCTCACAAAGAATGGTATGTTTGTGTCGAGGATCTTAGGAAATGGTATAAGAAAGAAAAGAAAGCTTTTAGATTTGCGCTATCCATGGCATAGAGAGGAAGTTTTCCAAAATTACAATCTGACCAATGAATGATGTTGTACAAACCTAAGTTACTACAAAAGAAAAGATGATTTTAAGAACTTACTCACTAGTATCCCTTAAATTAAATCCAATAACTTAATTACACCAATATTAACGTATACACCAGCACTATGCTCTGCTTTTTTACTAACACAAACGTTCAAACCAAATCAAAGGGTTTGGTCCTCTTAAGTCTTCTGATTTGACTTGCATTATCAAGGAGCTGGATGGCCTCGACATTGACGTGCTGAAGAAGTCGCTGCTCGTGACTCTGGGCAAATCTGCTAATGGTCTGGGTAACGGTGTCCATTTCCAAGTCCCTATGGAGGTCACTGTTTCTGAAATACCAAGGGGCATTTGCAATGTTCCTTAGTACTTTGTTTTGGAATCGCTGGATTATTTCCAAGTTGTTCTTTTTGGCACAACCCCACAGCTGGATGCCATATGTCCATACGGGCTTTAGAATTTGTTTGTACAAGAGTACTTTGTTGTAGACTGATAGAGGGGAATTTCGTCCAAGCAGCCAATACATTTTTCTAAATTTGATGTCAAGTTCTTCTTTTTTCTTTTTGACATGAGCCCTCCAGCGTAGCTTGGCATCTAATGTTATACCCAAATATTTTGCTGTATTAGCATATGGTACTTGGATATTATTTATACTAACGGGGATATGTTGATTTCTTTTGTTCGTGAAATTAATATGGGCGGATTTAGACTCATTTAATTTGATTCGCCATTGCTTAGTCCAGTTGTTAATTTTATTAACTGAGGTTTGCAGGTTTATTGCCGCTTCTTCGTGGTCTACGCCTACAGCCATAATAGCAGTATCGTCAGCAAATGTTGCTATCGTGTCTGGGTCTAATTCAGGAATATCACTGGTATATAATAGGTAAAGGACTGGTCCCAATACACTACCTTGCGGTACTCCTGCTTTAATATTTTTTAGTTCAGAGTATGCATCTTCCTGTTTAACTCTGAAATATCTATCTGAGATATAAGACTTTAATAATTGCGCAAACTGTTAAGGCAAAAGCTTGTTTAATTTGTAGTTGAGGCCCTCATGCCATACTTTACCGAAGGCTTGGGCCACATCGAGAAATACGGTAGAACAAATTTTTTTTTCTTCCAGTGACTTTTCAATTATATTTGTTATCCTATGGACCTGGTCTATAGTTGAGTGGCTTTCTCTAAATCCAAACTGATGGCCTGGAATTCTGTTTTTGTCTTCAATGATTGGCTTCAATCTTTTAAGGAATATTTTTTCAAACAGTTTTGAAATAACAGGTAGCAAGGAGATTGGCCTGTAAGATGAAACTTCATTCGGTGGTTTTCCGGGTTTTGGGATCATTATCATTTCTGCTACTTTCCATATCTTAGGTACATACTTTAATCTAAAAGATGCATTTATAAGATATGTATGTTTTACTATAGCTTTACGAGGAAGCTGTTTCATGACTTCTCCCGTGATTAAGTCAAACCCTGGGGCTTTTTTTGTGTTGATGTTTTCTTCAATTTCTGATGCAATTTCTTTTGGGGTAACAGGTCTTATGTCACTTTCTTCTTGGGCAAGATTTTCCCAGTCAAGTATGTTTTCACCTTCATTTGGCTGGAAAGTCCCTTCTAAATATTCAGAATATCTGTTAGCTTTTTGTAAATTGCTTTTTGCCCATGTTCCATCTGCATTTTTAATTGGTGGATTCTGCAGGATTGGTCTTTTTAGTGTTTTGGTAGCTTTCCATAGTGAATAGTCAGTTTTACTGTCATTTGACAGTTCACTTAGGTAGTTACTTATAGTATAATTTTTATTTTTTTGTATATCCCTTTTCAGTTGCTTTGTTGCATTATTTAATCTAGTTTTATCTGCTGGCGATCTAGATTGATACCATATTCTTCTAAGCCTTCTTTTTTCGGTTATGAGTTCTTTTATTTCTCTGGGGTAGTTATATCCATGGCATGGAGAAAGCAAAAAATCATTCAAGTGATTGTTATTTTTGCAGAGCTGATGTTTCTGGATATAACTCTAAAAATAAGAAAGTAATTCTCTATCCTAACCTTCTAGTTCGGCCTGTTAGAACTAGCCACTAGTTTAGGCTAATCAGCCTGTAGGACATGGACCGGGATTTCCTCTCCCTAAGCCTCCTCAATCTACTGATAACGTTTTACAGTCCCGTCCCGAATTTGGACCGGGTGATGGTGAGTTTCGATATTCTCCAGAAAATTTAAAACCACAGTTGTTTACACAAGCTGAGTTAAATGGTTTATTGAGAGATTTTGGTTTGACTCAGGAAAAAGCAGAATTGTTTAGTTACAGGCTGAAAGAAAAACATTTATTGCAATCTGGAACATCTATTTACCATTATAGAACAAGAAATCAAGAGTTTATTCCATTTTTCAACCAGGAAGATAATTTAGTTTACTGCCATGATATTGATAGTCTAATGAACGAATTTGGCATTGAGTACAAAAAGAAAGATTGGAGGCCTTTTATTTTATCACATCAAAAATTAGTTTAAAAGGTGTTTACACAACGGAAATACTTATGCTTCACTACCTGTTGCTCATTCAGTCCACGCGATTTTACCGAAAATTAACTATCCAGCTCACTATTAGATACCATATGAAGATTTAAAAGTTGTCTCCATAATCCTTGGTAAACAAAAGAGATTTACAAAATTTCCATTTTTTATGTGTTAGTGGGACAGCAGAGCAAGGGATCATCATTGGTTCAAAAAACAATGGCAACAAAACAAGTAAGAAAAGCTTTAACACCTAGCGAGAAGAATATTTTGCATACAAGTTTAGTAGATCCAAAAAGATTCTTCTACCAACACTACACATCAAGTTAGGCTTAATGAAACAATTTGTAAAGGCCTTGCCTAAATATGGTGAAGATTTTAAATATTTGTGTAAAAGATTTCCTGATTCATCAGAAGCCAAATTGAAAAAAGGGGTTTTCGTTGGGCCTAATATTCGTAAAATGATGTTCGATTTCAACTTTGAAGCAAGGATGATTGCAAAGGAAAAGGAAGCTTGGATATCATTTAAAGAAGTTGTGAGGACATTGTAAAAAACCCTATCTATGAATTTATCGTAACTAATATGAGAGACACGTTTGATAATCTGGGTTGTCTGATGAGCCTTAAAGTTCACTTCTTGTACAACCATCTTGACTTTATTCTTAAAAACTGGGGCGATGTGAATGAAGAGCAGGGGGAACGGTTCCATCAGGACATAAAGGAAATGGAGAAATGGTACCAGGGACGGTGGAATATCAACATGATGGGTGATTACTGTTGGACACTTCACAGAGAACAACAAAATGCATCACATCGGGGAAAAAGTTATACAAGAAACTTTACAGAGAAAAGGGAAAGAAAATACAGAAAATAAGCAACACATTAAAACACATTTAAAACACAAATGGCGTCACCAGTCTGGCGCAACACGTCACTAGCATGTCGGTGACGCGAACTCATAAGTTTTGCCTCTACCGAAAATTGCTCAACGCGTCTAAAGACGTTTTCACTTCAAAGAACTGAAGAAAAACTGAAGAATATGAGAGATTTAGTGTGAGGGGCCGAGAAAGAGAGAGAGAGCATCTCAAAAGAAATACAATACAAAATTTTCATATATATATATATATATATATATATATATATATATATATATATATATATATATATATATATATATATATATATATATATATCATCATGATGATCATCATCAGCATCAACCCGTATCAATCCACTGCAGGATGAAGGCCTCTTCAGCATGGTTCCAAATCTCGCGGTCCTAGGCTCTCTACCAATAGGGTCCAATATACTTAATAATGTCATCAGACCACCTTGTTTTCGGTCTTCTTCGTAGACGTTTGCGATCAAGCGGTATCCAGTCCAGAACCGCCCTGGTCCATCTTTCGTCCCATCCCCTCGCTGCTTGGCCTGTCCACTACCATTTAAATTGCTTTATCCTTCCAATAATGTCACTCACTTTCGTTTGCTTTCTGATCCATGTGCAGGTCTTTCTATCTCGTCTAGTAATGCCAAGCATACATCTTTCCATTCCCTTCTGTGCTACTCGAAGTTTTTGAACTGACTGTGATGTGAGTCTCTAGGTCTCACTTCCGTCTCACTCACTGAGACTTTTTCTTTTTGGGTAAAGTGGAAGTTTGCACTTAAACACTATGTTGAGCCTAAACTTGAAGAGATTTACCACTAAAAACCAAAACACTTTTTTGAACTGCTCGACGCACGTTTCGCTAACCATGTTTCGCTAATATGGTTAGCGAAACGTGCGTCGAGCAGTTCAAAAAAGTGTTTTGGTGTCTCGCCACCTCTCGGACGGTATCCCCTTCCATTGAAATCATCTGCCCAGGATATATATAGTGATCCACAAGTTCCAAATCCATTCCTAGAAAAATAGAAATCCTTTTACCCTCAGCAAATTTATTGAACATGGCCTAACTCTTCTTCTGGTTTATTTTCAAGCCAAATGGTTCCTCAGCCCTTTGCAGCCGTTGTACGTGCCTTTGCAGCTCCTCTGGATCTTGTGAAAGAAGAACGATATCATCTGCGAATCTAAGATGATTTAGGTATACACCATTAAGCCTTATTCTATCCCTTTCCCAATCCAGATTACGGAACACTTCTTCCAGGCAGGCTGAGAAAAGAAGAGGTGATATTGCGTCACCCTGTCGTACGCCCCGCTCTATATTTATTCCAACCTCAAGATCGTCAAGGTGGACTGTCGCTGTAGCTTCATCATATATCGATTCTAGTAGATTTACATAGGCTTCTCTACACTTTGATTAAGCAATGCATCCATTATGATATATATATATATATATATATATATATATATATATATATATATATATATATATATATATATATATATATTGACGTATATATATATAT
The DNA here is from genome assembly GCA_031761425.1 of Cosmopolites sordidus. Taxonomy (NCBI): domain Eukaryota; kingdom Metazoa; phylum Arthropoda; class Insecta; order Coleoptera; family Curculionidae; genus Cosmopolites; species Cosmopolites sordidus. Next base: position 1,377,295 of record JARFXV010000563.1, on the reverse strand, counting down.
ATATTTTGACGTGTCTTAAATAGTGAGTGAAGTCCTCTATCATAATGTATACAAACGCCGAGATGACTGACATGCACTTCATGTATGGACTTGCTGATGGCAATGCATTACAAGCTAGGCGATTGTACAGTGAACGATTTCCTACCCGTAATGTCCCTGACCGAAAAATCTTCGAAAACATTCATCGACGTCTTCGTGAAACAGGCATATTGAAACGAACTGAAAGGTCTGGAAGATCACTTACTGTAAGAACGGTACAACTGGAACAAAATGTGCTGGACATGATATCGGGAGAGCCTGGTAGTTCTCCGCGAAAAATTGCAAATACTTTGAATGTGAGTCACTGAACAGTTTGGAAAATTCTTAAGGATAATTTGTTGTATCCATGCCATATTCAACGCGTTCAGGCACCACTACCTATTGATTTTCCTCTACGTATTACATTATGTCAATGGATATTGCAAATTTTACTTCGCATCCCTCTATTCCTGATACAAATTCTTTTCACCGATGAAGCCACTTTCGCAAGAAACGCAATAAGGAATTTTCATAATAACCATGTATGGGCAGATGAAAATCCGCATGAGATCCGCGGAGATAGGTTTCAACGTCAGTTCTCGTTGAATGTTTGGGTTGGAATTGTAGGTGACTATCTAATTGGACCGATATTTCTATCACAAAGACTTGCTGGCGAGGTGTATTGCACCTTTTTGGAAGCAACGCTGCCTGAGTTTCTGGATGATGTACCATTGGCAACAAGGCATGTAATGTGGTTTATGTACCGTTGTGCACCACCACATTTCAGTTTGGTTGCTCGTGATTTTTTAACAGTAACATATGGATATCGCTGGATTGGTTGAAGTGGGCCACACGCATGGCCTGCTCGATCCCCGGACTTAAACCCCCTGGATTATTTCTTCTGGGGATATCTGAAGTTATTAGTTTACGCTACTCCATTGAAGAATTTTTATGATTTGCGAAATCGTATCATTGCTGGGTGTAACTCAATTAGAAACGACCCTGGTGTGTTTGAAAAAGTTCGTTAGTCAATGACGAGAATATTGAATACTTGTATCAATGCTGGAGGAAGTCAAATCGAACATTTCTTGTAGATTGAGCAACTTTACATATACTTTTTGATAATAAAATGTTGTTAATGTCGTAAATTTTGTTCACCCTGTATCTTCGAAACAAAGGGGTTTATATATATATATATATATATATATATATATATATATATATATATATATATATATATATATATATATATATATATCCGAGGCAACTACCTCGAACGAGACAATACAGAATTGTAATTTAATTAAATTAAATTAAAAATGATTATAAAGCCAGTCTCATTACTTTAGTTACACATCTCGAGTATAATAATCAATGTCAAAAAGATATCAATTATTTTTCGTCAGGGTCGGTCTAAAATAAATTTAGTATCCTATAACATATGGGGTTTCCGTCATGCCATTAAACCAGTGAAAAACCATCGAAAATTTATGCCGTAGAAAATCGTTTTCTTTATGTTAGGAACCGCTATAACAAATTGTGTTCATTTTTTACTGCGGATGCCCGTAAATCATTGCTGGAGCTCTGGAGCGGCAACCAAAATGGTGTTGCGGGTGCAGGGGGAAATTAGGGACAGGAAAAATGTTGAAAATTTCTTTTATTAAAAAATATTCTCGCCATTTTAGTGCATGGAGTGGGAGTTTTCGCAAAAAATCGCTCTCTCTCGGCATATTCAGAATATCGAAAGTAACAGTTAATCGGTTAATTTTTTTATACAGGGCGGCGTAGAGGAAATGCATGTTTTTTGAACGGCTAGTATTTTACAAAGAGATGGGTGACAATCCCGCCGTCACGTCAACGTCTCTTCCGTCGACAGTTCAACGTTGAGCACTGAAGGCGAATTTCAGGTCGAAACACGACAATTCATTGGTTTGAAGCATTTTGAACTATCGGATCTGCCATGAAAAGGAAACCACCTGGCCTTAATCGTGCCGTTCGAACACCAGACAATATTCGCAGCGTTCCACTAGACGCCAAGCTTTAGCTCTGAGTATGTCCCGTCGATCGCTACAACGCATTCTGCATGACGACAAAAAATTTCATCCCTACAAAATTGACGGTTATTAATTGACGGTTTAATTGACGGTATTAATTGACGGTTAAACGCGCGTTGTTCAACTAGCCCTAGTTGAGACAACAAAATTAGATTATAAAAAAAAATAAGAGTTAAAAATAAATAACCATCTATAATCGAAAGAACAATAATAAAGTAATCTTTACATACTTACGAGGTCCTTATTATTAAGTATTTTTATATGACTATAATAAAAAAAATTATGATGACCTGTAATATTTGTTTACGCCGGAAAAAACAAAGCGTTCTCTTATTTTATTGGAACACCGGACAGCAATTGAAGCACCGGACAGCTTTTGTTGCAGGTTGTTTAGTTTTCGAGATATTTCGATTGCACAACTGCTATGCTGCTATGATCAGCTAGCCCCGCTCTACCCTACTGGGAAGCAGAGAATCCACCAAAGATCTCTCTATAGTGAAAATGTGAGTGTGTGCGGCGGAAATTCCAAATTAGGGAACATTGAACCTTACTTTTTTTGAATAGAAGGAAAGAACAGTAACAGTGTCTTCGACAGGTTATGTTGATATTTTACAAAATTTTCTGTTACAGCAACGTCAACGGCGACAAGAAAAATTGAGAATTGTGGTTCTAGCAAGATGGTTCCACAGCTCACATGCTGAGAGCATCAATGGAATGTGTTCGACAAATAGTTCCTCAACAACTCTGTGATCTCCCGCTTCGGCGATATTTCTTGGTCCCAACGCTCTCCAGACTTGTCTGCATGAGACTTCTTTTTGTGGTGTTACCATGCACCATGCACGATACAGAAACTGAAAGTTGCTATTCGTCTAGGAATGGCAATGACAATTATGTTTCTCCTTTCATGAATAATGTCTTTATGGAGAAACCGGAGGAAACTGGAGTGGCATGGCTTAGATATGTTGATGGTATTTTTGCAATATGGCAACATAACATTGATCTAAATATTTTTTACAAGATATAAATTCTCGAGAGCCTACAATTAAAGGCTTTATATCTCTGGATGTCCAGAGGCATATACCAATGGCAATATGGTTCATGTCACGAGTTTGATCGATCCATCTTTTTACGATCCGTTCTCGAGGCCCTCGGTCATTAACTTTGCCGTGGAAAAAGAACTTTTCCTGGTTCTTACTATTTCTATTCATAATGTGGTCAAAGTGTTGCAAGATTTTCCAATCCACAAAGCTCCTTACACAGGTATCTATATCTAGATTTTGATTTGATGACAGATATATTTGTTCGTCTGACTGTCCATAGGATTCTCAGCATCCTCCAACAACACCTCACCAGGTTTAGTTGTCCAAGATTCTCACCCGTAAAGAAAAATCGAGAACACAAGTGAATGTATCAGTCTGTTCCTTGTGTTAAGAGTATAGCACGATCACTCCATATTTTCTGTAGTTTCTCATTAGCAGCGCGTCCCAGTACAATGCACTTTTTCATTTCTGTTCCACTATTAAGCCCTTCCTTTCCTATAATAACAATTTTTTTATTGGAACCTCTGGTGTGAAACAGTAGAACAATATAATAAACTAGAATACGTAAAAATACATTGCAGTAGAAATAAACATCTAGAAGACCTTGAAATAGAAAGTAGAAGACTAATATGGGATATTTCCTTAGAATGAGGGAACTTTTCATTGCCTTGTCCTGAAAACTACGAATTAAAAAGTAGTATAATATATTGACATTATATTACTTCCTGATAATGCTAACTTGGCTAGCGAAACGCCCGTCAATTCAAATCAATGTGATTTAGAATAAGTGGAAAAGAACAAATTTATATTTGACACCAAATGTTTCAAGAACAATATTATGATAAAATATTAGTAACCAAATCATCATTTTTCGGCAAATTTAAGGTTGGAAAAGCGACATCTATTTGTAAAAAGACAGTTTGCTTCAGGCCAATGCACTACCATGGGCAACCCAAAAGAGCTCTGGAAAAATTACCATGTTAGACTGGGAGATTTTATCTCCCTCTGCATATTCTCCAGACTTGACTTCTCCGTATTATCTCTTGATGATGCTAACATTGTTAGCGAGACACGCGTTGAGAAGTTCATTGGTGAAAAAGTGTTTTTGTGTGATTGGTGAGTTCAGTGTTTCACACCGAAAATTACAATAGAAGAATTAATTTAAAATGTTCTGTTCATTATCTTAAGTTCAATGACTTCTATATTATTTCTTTGTAAGGTTACCAATCGAGTTATTTTCCGTTTTTTAACTTATACGAACAACATTAATAGCAAGGCTAAATAAGATTTTAATATAAAAGAAAGCAAAACTGAGGCATCCGATCCCTTCACCATTCTGACAAGATGATCCTCCTAATTCGTGAAGGGGGGAAACTTTGCCGGCGAGGAAAGTAGCGAAGCAAACAGCGACCAAAGTCTTTGACCAAACAGTCTTTTCCTGCGAGAGGGGATCTTGGAAGTGCGTGGACGACTTAGATAAAGCTTTTGTTTGTCAATTTCCTATGCGAAACGTGGAGGCGACTTAAAATATGGGATCAGCTTCGGGTTCGACGTTTCTTTTATTATTAAGGTTATAAATATTGTGGTGATGTCTGTCACTTTTTTAAATGGACTTTCTTGAGTAAATGTACAGTGTTCTTATTTTTTTTTTTTTGGTTTTTTTGCCACGATCTAAAACTCAAAAATATCAAATATATCTGTTCTTATGTAAATAAAAGAATCACTGGATAAAACAAAACGGAGACTAATTTCTTAGTGATTCATTTTGTGCCATCATTATGAATTGTTGGTTCTCGTAATCTTTTATTGTATGTTTTATTCTATTTTGGTCCGAATTCCCGTATTCAGACCGTATTCGTAGGATCAGAATTAATTTTGTTAAATTTCCCAGAGAAAACGAAAAAAAAACAGGCAATATGCCTAGTTGTAAGTAGGAAGAAGAATAAGAAGAAAAATACCATGTGAGCTTAGCATGCAACAGAACAATCTCCTTACGAATGGAAAACTTTCTTGAGTTAAATTTTCACAACGGAGTGAGAAGATGTTTTTTTATCTATTTAAGATATTTACGAATTCAGTTGTCGATATTTCAACGTCAACTGTTATTTCTCGGTCCCCCACAACCGACATTCTCCCCTCAAAGAAAAAAAAACGAAACACTAGACTTTTCGCTGTTTTAAAATCCAATTTCCCGCCTGTCCCCAGCACCGACGGGGGGAGGTGAGACTGTTCTTTCGATGTGTCTTTTCCCTCATCCGGGTCTGGAAGCATCATCGTCAACGTGTCGGTGTAGGTTTTCGCGTTTTTTAAAATTGCTCAAATTGGTCCGAAGTGCGGCAGATCGCGTTACTGGCCCTTTTCGGCTCGTTTTTCCTTATCTTTTGCATAATTTTGCGACGGCTGATGTCACCTGCTATTTGCCTGGAGCTTCAACGTAGCAAATACGTTTCGATCGGAAACTCGGATGAACGGGCGCCATAGGCGAAACAAAATTTCTATCGAAAAGTGAGAAATTGATAGGGCCTGGGCCAGCTATGGGGTTTTTGGTCCCAAGAAAATTTCAACAGTCAAGTACAACAAATTATCAATTTTGTAATAGTCAATCAGTAATGTTTTTAAAAATTATATCATTCCAATATCCACATGTTATTGGCAAATATTGTAAATATATAATCATAAATATATTGACATTGTCATTTATTGCCATATATTAACATATATTGATGTACATTGAGATACATTGATATATATATATATATATATATATATATATATATATATATATATATATATATATATATATATATGAAAACATTAGAAAATTTGAAAAAATTCTTCAAAGCATGCGATAATGGATGCACTGCTTAGCCAAGGTGTAGAGAGAGCCTATGTAAACCTATTCGAATCGATATATGATGGAACTATAGCCACAATTCACCTTGATGATCTTAAAGTGGGAAGAACGAGGTGTACGGCAGGGTGATGCAATATCGCCTATTATTTTCTCGGCTGGCCTTGAAGAAGTATTCCGTAAACTGGATTGGGAACAGGATGGTGTAAAGATCAATGGTGCATACTTAAACCATCTTAGATTTGCAGATGATATTATTCTCATTTCACAAGACCCAGAGGAGCTGCAAAGACGCATACAAGAACTGCAAAGGGCTAGCGAACCATTTGGCTTGAAAATAAACCTGAAAAAGAGTCAGGTTATGTTCAGTAACTTCGCTCAGCACAGAAGAATTTCAGTTTTAGGAAGGGATTTAGAGATTGTGGACAGCTTTATATATCTTGGGCAGATGTTTTCAATGGAGGGGAATACCACCCGGGATGTGGAACAGCGTGTTAAATGTGGCTGGCAGGAATTTGGTAGCACCACATAGTGTTTAAGAGCAGACTCCCACTTTGCCTGAAAAGAAAGGTTTTTGATCAGTGCGTTCTACCCGTTATGACATACGGAAGTGAAACTGGACACTCATCACTCAACTGGACACCCTCTGTGCCACCCACTTGGGGTGGCACAGAGGGGAATGGAAAGATGTATGCTTAGCATTACAAGACGAGACAGAAAATCCTGCGCATGGATCAGGGAACAAACAAAAGTCTGTGACATCATTGGAAGAGTAAAGCAATTGAAATGGAGATGGGCAGGCCATATAGCGAGGCAATAGGACGACAGATGGACCAAGGCAATCCTGGTTTGGATATAGCTTAATTGCAAACGTCCGCGAAGAAGACCGAAAGCACGATGTATTGATGACATCGTTAAATATATTGGACCCGAGTGGCAGAGGAAAGCCCAGGACCCTGAAAGTTGGAAGCATGCTGAAGAGGCCTTCATCCTGCAGTGGATCGATACAGGCTGATGATGATGATGATGATGATATATATATATATATATATAGGCATTTTTGTTGGTTACTTGACTGGAGGCGATTAATGAGCAATTGAAGGGATGGAAAATATTTCAAGTTTATTTCCACACAACACCATATATATTATATTTTTTTCTTTGGTGAACTAATTATTAATAAGGTCTATCTCTAACGCTTAGCTATATATCGTAAAAAAATACCATGGAGCTTTCGCAAACCAGATAAAATGATAGTTGGACTAGGACCATTATCGTAACTTACCAGCGCGACCGGCATACAAGGGGATGAAAACATCGCGGACTTTCGGCAATAAACGCCTGTAAATATGGTAATCGCCGCCACTATTTCAAATTAAGCTTGCCGGAAGTCGTTTGCGGGGTCTCGGTTAAAAGCCAGAGTCCCCATTACGACCGGAGGGATCGAGAACCTAATGGGAATCCCGGCTCTGAGGAAGATACCTCTTAAAAGGGGATGAACTACGTGTCGAATAGGTAGTAGGATAGTTTTTACTCTATTACTTTTTCTTTTTTTTGTCGATTTCGGTTATTTTTAGTAACCCCCAGCTTAATTTTAATACTACACGGAAAATTAAACTTAATTTTTCCTTTCTTGCTTCTTTTTTCGTGTAAATTTTGCTCGTTTAAGCGGAAAATCCTCTCAAGGCTTGAGTACACAGCGATCTCGTTTAATTTTTGCATGGTCTATTAACCCTTTTACGCTGGAAATCTGGGGATTTTGATAAAAAAAAAACTTTGTTGAAAGAGGGACTTGTGTCAGCAGATTTTTTAAATTTCAAAGAGGTAATAATTATTATTAATGAGATTACCGATTTTGGTGAAAAACTAGGAACGTAAATTAAAAACACAAACAGCTCTGAAAAGAAATACCGGGTATTCACAACTAAAAAAGTCGCAAATAGTTAAGGAACTTGAAAAACAAAAGAGGACATCTAGGCAAGGATGGAGGATTCTCGATTACATAATAAACTTTCAAAAAGTTGGACAAATGTTACTATAATATAACTACATGTCAATGTATGTTAATATATGTCAATATATGTCAATATATGTCAATGTATGTCAATATATGTCAATATATGTCAATATATGTCAATATATGTAAATATATGTCAGTACATGTTAAAATATGTCAATATTTCATTATATATATAATATATGTCAATATTTCATTATATAGTCAATATATTTATTTAATGTCTAGGACAAAAACATAAGTTTAATAACGGTAGTAACGGTAATAATGTCAAGTATATTAATACATTGACATATGTCAATATGTATCAATATGACAATAACAGACGGATATTTTGTTATATATGTTATATATATATATATATATATATATATATATATATATATATATATATATATATATATATATATATATATATATATATATATATATATATATATATATATATATAATATATATATATATATATATATATATATATATATATATATATATATATATATATACATATTTATATATATATATATATATATATATATATATATATATATATATATATATATATATATATATATATACATATTTATATATATATATATATATATATATATATATATATATATATATATATATTTGGATTCTTCAGGAAATTCTAGACATATTTCATCTAAAATATCCTAGACTTATCTTCCACTGTTTCGGAAATATTAAGTGTTTTCTGATTTATTGCAAAAATTAGCTGTTTTTTTTTGAAAATTATTTGATTACAGAAATTCGCTACAACACACAATAGAAAGATGGTATTGGCCTCTCTTATAGACACACCCTGTATAAAAGGTTTTCGTTGGAAAAAAATGCGCAACTACACTTTTTTTTAACACTGTAAACAAAATTGTGGAAATTTCAAGACTATTTAGTTTTTGTATACATTTTTTATTTAAAACATTTAGTGCATTTAAATAATTTTTTTAATTTTATTTAAAACATTAGTGCTAAAACATTAGTTATTTTATCCACCGATTTGGAAACACATTATCGAGGTACTGCCACACATTAACTTGATAATGGGGGGGTGCTCCATCTTGTTGGAACCAAATTGTGTCGGCTAGCAATTGAGGATTTCTTCTATTAGGGTACAAATTTATAAGATTTGGAATGAGCTGATTTTGGAGAAAATCTAAGTAATTCACCCCATTTAAATTTTGATCGAAAAATATTGGACCAATTATTTGATCTCCTATAATACCTGCCCAGACATTAATCTTTTCAGGTCTTTGTGTGTGAATTTCCCGCATCCAGTGAGGATTTTCTCTCGACCAATAACGACAGTTCTGGCAATTGACATGTCCATGAAGAGTAAAAGTAGATTCATCAGAAAATAAAACGTTTTCCACTCTCAGAAGGTTGTTGTCTATTCTGGGCATCATTTGTTCGCAAAACTCCATTCTCCTGTCGAAGTCGTCTTCACTAAGCTCTTGAGTAGGCTGTAGCTTATACGGATGCATTTTGTTCTCTTTCAATATTCTGGCAACCGAAGAGCGACCAACATTGTTTTCCAAGGCAACTTGTCGAGTTGAGGTATGCGGATTGTCTTGGAATGCAAGCATTACATCCAATTTTTTGTTATCGGTCAACGACACTGCTTCCTTCTTAATTTGTCTCACGTGTCCCAGTTCTCTAAATTGTTTTTCAACTTTACTTACTGTACCTTGGGATATGGGTGGTAAGTTAAGATATTTTTCCTTAAAGAGACGAATAATTTCGGCTTAAGTTCGTGTCCTATCTCCATAACCTATCATCATTAAGCTAGTTATTTTATGACTCTCTGATAAATACACCATGTTTATATATATATATATATATATATATATATATATATATATATATATATATATATATATATATATATATAGTGAGGATGGCACAGTGTGCAGGACGCGTACCCAAATGTTAGAGATTGTCAGAAGGTTTTATTCCCAGTTATATGAAGATCAGAGCCAGTCAGGGACAGCAATACCCACGGAAGAACAATATATAATACCAGATATCCGAGTGGAGGAAGTAACAAATGCTATCGAATTGATGAAGAACGGCAAGGCTCCAGGAAAGGATAGTGTAACTGTCGAAATGGTAAAAGCTGGTGGTCGGACGTTACATAAAACACTGGCAAAATTATACTCAAAATGCCTCAAAGAACAAAAAGTACCTGACTTATGGAAAAATGCAGAAGTGATCCTTTTACATAAAAAAGGAGCACAGGAAGATTTAAAGAACTACCGTCCAATAAGCCTCCTATCAGTGATGTACAAAGTTTTCACTAAGATAATTTCTAAAAGAATATTAAAAAAACTGAATGACGCACAACCAAGAGAACAAGCAGGATTCAGAAGTGGATTCAGTACAATGGATCACATCCAGGTTGTACAGCAGGTCATAGAAAGGCACAACGAATACACCATGCCACTGTGCTTGGCTTTTATCGACTACGAAAAAGCATTTGATTCCATCTCAAAGCATGCGATAATGGATGCACTGCTCACTCAAGGTGTAGAGAGAGCCTATGTAAACCTATTAGAATCGATATATGATGGAGCTACAGCCACAATTCACCTTGATGATCTTGAAGTGGGAATTAATATTGAACGAGGTGTACGGCAGGGTGACGCAATATCGCCTATTCTTTTCTCGGCTGGCCTTGAAGAAGTATTCCGTAAACTGGATTGGGAACAGGATGGGGTAAAGATCAATGGTGCAAACTTAAACCATCTTAGATTTGCAGATGATATTATTCTCATTTCACAAGACCCAAAGGAGCTGCAAAGACGCATACAAGAACTGCAAAGGGCTGGCGAACCATTTGGCTTGAAAATAAACCTGAAAAAGAGTCAGATTATGTTCAATAACATCGCTCAGGACAGAAGAATTTCAGTTCTAGGAGGGTATTTATAGATTGTGGACAGCTTTATATATCTTGGGCAGAGGATTTCCATGGAGGGGAATACCGCCCGGGAGGTGGAACGGCGTGTTAAATGTGGCTGGCAGGCATTTGGTAGGCTCAACATAGTGTTTAAGAGCAGACTCCCACTTTGCCTGAAAAGAAAAGTATTCGATCAGTGCGTTCTACCCGTTATGACATACGGAAGTGAAACCTGGACACTCACATCGCAATCAATTCAAAAACTTCGGGTGGCACAGAGGGGAATGGAAAGATGTATGCTTGGCATTACAAGACGAGACAGAAAGTCCTGCGCATGGATCAGGGAACAAACAAAAGTCTGTGACATCATTGGAAGAGTAAAACAGTTGAAATGGAGATGGGCAGGCCATATAGCGAGGCGATGGGACGACAGATGGACCAAGGCAATCCTGGAGTGGATACCGCTTGATCGCAAACGTCCGCGAAGAAGACCGAAAGCACGATGGACTGATGACATCGTTAAGTATATTGGACCCGAGTGGCAGAGGAAAGCCCAGGACCGTGAAGGTTGGAAGCATGCTGAAGAGGCCTTCATCCTGCAGTGGATCGATACGGGCTGATGATGATGATGATGATGATGATGATATATATATATATATATATATATATATATATATATATATATATATATATAAACAAAAAAAATCTTATAAACGTAACCCAAAAATTGCTTCTTAAAGGGGCTAGAGCCCCTTAAAGTGAAAACCCTGAATCTGGGATTTTCGCAATATTTTCGAAACGGTTTATGCTAAAGTCGTAAAATTCGCTATACTTCAATAAGTTGGAACGAAAAAAATCTTTTGTGTTAATAATTGTACATCTTAGCCAGGGGCGTCTGCTTGGTTTGTAATATTTTTTAATTTTTTAAATCAAATTATTAAATTGTAAAGATTTTTAAGTAAAAAAAGTCTTCTTATTTCATCTCGTTAAGACTGACAGTTTTCCAGAAAAATGAGTGTGAAAAATGAGTAGTTAACGCATACGTGATAATACAACAACACTATCGTTGGGCAAAAACCTTGTTGACCAGTGTAATTAAAGAACTAAGAAACTCATCTGAGAATTACATTACAATTTACGTGAATACAATTCCACTTGATATTTAATGGAAAATATCTGAGAGTTTACTATTAACACCAAGCAAAAATCATTTTTATTCGATTTCCTATCTCTCTGGAGCGCGAAATCCTCCTGGATACGTTCGACGTCACAGTATCTCATCATGGTCCTAATGGTTTTCCAATGACCGGTGGCGTGCGAGAAATTTATGGCTGCATTAAAATTCAACACCGCATATATCAGCCCGAAACGCAACACTGGAAGGGGATCGTAACTCATCCAGGTAGGGGATGAGGGAGTGGGAGGAAACTTACCGGGAATATTGTGGTGTTAGAGGTTGCGGAACGTATTATAACATTTTTTTTTGGTGTAAAGCTTTTAGATGCATTTCGATATCGATGGAAGAAAAATGGACTTTCTTGAAGCTTAAAAAATATAATACTAGCTATAAAATTTCGGTGCAAAATATCAGCTAGGTTGCAATGTTGCATTCTCAGCTGAATTTATTTTTCTTTATGTAGAAAAAATTTTAAGCAACTTAAGAACATATATATTGATTTCATTTCAAAAGTAACCACACCCATTATTTCTTTTAGCAATGAAAATAATCTAAAATTATTAAAATCCGCACTTCTGGTAATTATGAGTTTAATTTTATTTCCAATGAGGAATAAACTGTGTATTAAAAAACAATTCAGCGACGAGTTAAAATAAAAAGTTTCTTATTTTACCATTTTATATTATTTTATTTATAACAGAAAATGTTATGTTACTATTCGGTTAAATACTTTTAAAAATGTATCTTTGACCTCTGTTGCGAGAAGGGATCAACCGATTTCAGTTTTCTAAACGCAGTTTAATTAGGATTTTCAAGACTTTTAAAACGATATGTTACAAGATAAAGGTGGCCACTTAAAATATTTAGGTATAGGGAAGAGTTACCTATTATGAACCCACACCTAAATTGAACCACCCAGGTATTTTCTACATTTTGTAACCTGGAGCCATCTTGCAATGAGGGTACAAAGCCTATCGAGAATTATCTCCCTCTACCAAATTTCAAAGGAATCGGCAGTCGGCATTCAACACTATGCACGTGTTTGTGTTTTACGAATGTTTCTTGTAGTTTTTCTCGAGTTTTCCTAGAGTGATTTTTTTTATATTAGTACCGCAAAGTAGTTCATATATTGTACGTATTAGGGATACACTGTTAGCAATATTCTCACCCACTTTAAATATTGAATTACGAGTTTTAAATAAATGAGGTTAATTGTAAACTAATTGATCCGTGGTTCCCAAATTGAACCCGTTTACATTTCGGAAACTGAACTGGTTGAATTTATGCTACTTGTTTCAGGCAAACCTTGAAAATACCAAAGAGAGGTAAATATACATAAAAAGCGACCTTTTCCTTAAGTGGCTGAAACATTTTCACCATGTGGTTCAGTCAAGTCCAGATAAGCCAGTAATTCTGTTACTAGATGGCCGTTCCACACACAGCAAAAAACTTGTAGCTCTAGATTTTGCTCGTCAGCGTTCCATCATCATCTTTTGCAACTATCTGGTCATATTATCCACCGTTTACACCCGTTTGATGTTGGTTTTTTAAACCCATGCAAAACTATTACGCTCAGGAGCAAGATTCGTGGCTACGAGAACACGTTGGACAACCGATAACAGTTTATAACGTGTCCGAACTATTGAGTAGGGCATCTGGAAAACGTAGGGCATATGGAAAAAGTTACCGTCGGTATTGCGGAAAACGCCTTTAAAGGAGCTGGAATTTGGCCAGTCAACCGTAATAAGATCGGGAACCACTTATTTGCCCTATCACCTGCCGAACCTTAGGCTGACACAGAGGATATCTCACTTTACAGTCAATCCACCAGTTGTTCTAATGGTGCTTCACAGCAAGTTGATTCTGCTTCTTCGTCTTTCAAAAACCAGAACCAGTAAAGCGAAGAAAGACGCGAGTAGAAAAAGCAAAAATAAATTTATTTTCCGGCAATGAAAAGAAGCCAAAAACACAAATGAGAATATATATATATATATATATATATATATATATATATATATATATATATATATATATATATATATATATATATATATATAACCAGGTGTCCCATTAAGGATGGATCGCGGCCGTATCTTGAAAACTATTTATCCCACAGCTTTGGGGAAAAAAGAATTATACTAAAAATGGTCATGAGAAATTCACCAAAAATATTTTTAAGCTTCTAAAACGTCCGCAAGAGGGGATGACGAACTAAACATTTTTAAAAATCATTTTTTGTGTGTATTTTTAAGTGTTAACCGAGTAAGAAAAATTATCAGTTATAATTAGCAAACTGTCTCCTACAACTTTGTTTTATGACATTTTGTCGTAACTTCGCGAATAAAGAAGTGGGGGGAGTTTTACCTATTTAGATAAAAAGTCGTCTAATGTCCGTTTGCCTAAACCGATTTTCCTCAATTTGGATTCATTTAAAAGGCAATTGCTGGGACAATCAGATAATCTGAGAGATAAATTATTTAGTTTATAAATGAAACCGTTAGGTGGCGCTACATTCAACAATAGTTTTTTTGAAGTTTTGTTCAGTTTTTTCAAATGGAATGGTACAGCTTTTATTACATGGCTAGAAAGGTAATTTAAAGAGGAATCATTCATTGAAAACCCGAAATCGATATCTCTGACATGTCAAGAGATATTTCGATTTTTCTGAAAAAATCAGTTATTATTCCACTACTACCTGCATTAAGTTAAAAAAATATTTACCTAATGTTTGCCTTCCTTCACAATTTACCCAGGCTTAGGACTGGTCCAAATTCTTCGTGCCATATTAATTTGAAGCGTGTTTAAAGGCCAACGGGCCAACAACGAAGATAATAATAATAACAACGGTCAAATAAAATTAACAGCACAACAGTCTAATAATTAACAGAATCTGAACTTTAACACCTTTCTAAATGTTCAAAATGCCTTCCATCCTTAGAAATGCAAAGATTTATTTTTCGACGAGTACTAAAAACGCTTCAATTTCCGCTTTTGAAATGCTGGTTATTGAATTTTGAATTCTTTCAATCATGTTTTCTCGTGTGGTAGGACGAGTTTGAAAAACAAGGTCTTTTAGTCTTCCCCAGAAGTAAAAATCGAGGACTGTCAAATCCGGTGAGCGCGCCGGCCACGAAAATAAACTACCCGGTCCTATCCAACGATTTGGAAACGAAACATCCAAGAAGTTTCGAACCACCTGCGAGAAGTGGGCAAGGCATCCATCATGCTGGTACCACATTTGTCTTCTTGTTTCAAACGAAACATCTTCCATTAGTTCTGACAGTCCATTTTGTAAAAAATTTAAATATGTTTCACTATTCAAATGTCCATTAAAAATAAAGGGACCAATAATTTTGTCTCCCAAGACACCACACCATACGTTCGCACTCCATCTATTTTGGTGGTTGATTTCTAACATCCAGTGTGGATTAGCAACTGCCCAATAGTGCATATTATGTAAGTTAACGCCTCCATCACTGCTAAAAGTAGCTTCATCAGTCCATAGTATGCATTTTAAGAATTGCTTATTTCCACTACATATATTTTTTAACCAGTGACAATAGTCTAACCGTCTGTCGAAATCGTTATCCAAAAGGGCTTGGTGTAAGACAACATGATAGGGATGCAGCTTGTTATCTCTTAAGATTCGATGAACGGATGTCTTGCTAACACCTAATTCTTCAGATATTTGTCTGATACTTAAATGGGGGTTGGTTTCAACATAAGCCAGAACATTTACGACATTATCTCCATTACGAATCGAACGTAACCTGGTGCGGACTGGATCTGGATGCACAATTCGTGTTTCTCGTAAGCGTCTTGCTAGACGTGTAAACACCTTCTTCGAATAATGCCTTCTTTCGGGATATTGACTTGCATATTGCCGCTCTGCAATTCATGCATTTTCAAAACATTAGAAATACACCGCCAACATGTCATAGGCCTCGTTATTCGTAGGCATTGTTAGATATTATTATAATAATTATTAATAATCAATAAATGCAATGTTAAAAATGTAATGCATTTTAAAACTGACAAGTTAATTTGACTGTTTTTGTTTGTTTTCATGGTTCCCTTCTTACATTCTTTATGTAATGTACCTAAGGATTGCATGCGTTTATTTGGAAACCCGAAAACGCATAATTTCATTTATCCATTCATTTAGTTTAAAAGAAAGAGTAGGTATATTTATTAATGACTGATTTCAATATTCTGTCAAGTAGTATTTAAGCATCACCAAAGAGAAAATGCAACAATTGGGGAAAGGCATTTTTTCCGCTTATGTAATTAAATTAGAAAATATTATCAAGGTTAGGATTAGAACATTTATGATGATTGATACTGAATAGATAATTTTATTTTTTAAATAAAATTGTTGCGGTTCCGATTGCGACCTAAATATTAAGACCAATTTTTAACTTAATATTACGGCAAAAATTAAAACTGATTTTTTTCAGAAAAATCGAAATATCTCTTGACATGTCAGAGATATCGATTTCGGGTTTTCACTGGACGATTCCTCTTTAAATTACCTTTCTTGCCATGTAGTAAAAGCTGTACCATTCCATTTGAAAAAACTGAACAAAACTTCAAAAAACTATTGTTGAATGTAACGCCACCTCGCGGTTTCATTTATAAACTAAATAATTTATCTCCCAGATTATCTGATTGTCCCAGCAATTGCCTTTTAAATGAATCCAAATTGAGGAACACCGGTTTAGGCAAACGGACATTAGACGACTTTTATCTCAATAGGTAAAACTCCCCCCACTTCTTTATTCGCGAAGTTACAACAAAATGTCATGAAACAAAGTTGTAGGAAACAGTTTGCTAATTATAACTGAGAATTTTTCTTACTCGGTTAACACTTGAAAATACACAAAAAAAATTATTTTTAAAAATGTTTAGCTCGTCACGCCCTCTTGCGGTCGTTTTAGAAGCTTAAAAATATTTTTGGTGAATTTCTCATGATCATTTTTAGTACAACTTCTTTTCCCCAAAGCTGTGGGATAAATAGTTTTCAAGATACGGCCGCGATCAGTCGCGATCAGTTTCAAGATACGGCCGTCATCAGTTGTTTCCATCAGCGAACGAACAAGAAATATAGAGTGATCAGATATATAGAGTTTAGTTATAGAGATATTATTAGTTGGATGGCATACACGATAGATCGATGACATCATCAAGTATATTGGACCCGAAAGGCAGAGGACAGCTCAGGATCGCGCGAGATGGAAGCTTGGGGAAACCTTCATCCTTCTGATGGTTCTTTATTGAATCGAAACGTCAATAAAACAATACAAAAATTAATATTTTTTATTAATTAATATTTTATATATATATATATATATATATATATATATATATATATATATATATATATATATATATATAATATTAGGACTCCACCACTGTTATATGTGGTGTCCCTGTTAAAGTTCGAAATTATAATACAAAGAAAATGAACTACCGAAAAAAAACGAAAAATCACGTAGAAAAATTGGTGCCACCCCCCCCGTCCCTATAAAAAATTATCAGCCGGCGAACAAACGAGGCAAAATTAAGTCGCTGACAAATTGTAAGAGCTTCATTAAGCAGGAACTGCTGGGCGGGCGTGAAAGATCGTCGAGTAGTTTAGACGATTCGGAACAATAAAAGTGTGAACGGGGGGTAATAAGGAACAAAAATGGCGGCCATTAGTCTCCGCGACGGCAGAACGAAGGAGAATTTAATTGGAGAGGGCCCGGATATCGAGTGGTCTGGCATTGCCAGTTTCCCAATTGTTTGGCTCCATCTTTTTCCTTGTCTCTTTCACAATTTATTTCGTTTTTTATTTATTTGAAATATTTATACATTTAAAATGCGAGATAAGGAAAGGAACCTATCCATAAAGGATGTTTCACTCAGAATTTTTTTGCTCTTGGATCCGTACTTTTTAAAGTTCATTCCAGCTCTGTTCTCCAAAGCGTTCGATCTGACAATAGTGTTGGCTTTCATTTTGGAGAGAAGTCAGGTCAGTATGTGATGCAGCTTGTGTACGAGTTTGAACTCCCTTTATTTAGATAAAATTATATTCTATTTTTACTATATTCTGAATATCCTATATCTTTATTATAATAGGGTCCTGATTTGAGCCGGTAGGTTTGGTTTTCGTAGGAATACTTCTTAGAATTCATAATTCTTAGGAATTACAAGCCCCATCTGTTGAAACAACATACAGTCTGAAAACTGAATTTAGAGAATTTAAACAAACGAAAGTATATCATGTGCTCGATTTGTTCATCGCTGCGCCATCGTTGTTCGTTAATTTTTGGCGAAAGAACAAGTCTGAGTGCTTCAACACCCTTCGCATTCGCCTGATTTATCTCCGTATGACTATTTTCTGTTCCCGATAGTCAAACTGGTCGTGAAAGGAACTTTTTATGACTGTGTTACTCAAATCAACGATGGCGGGACAAGGGTTATTGAGATGATTCCGAAAAACGACGTAAAAAACGTGGTTTGAACGTGCTTGGCAGTGTATTTATGCGGAAAGGATATATTTTAAATAAAATGAAATAATTTCGGAAAATAACAATTCCTTTTAATTTAACAAGTTGGTACTTTACTGGGTACTTGTTTCAGTTTCCTCGCAAGCTAATTTCACTGAAATCATCACTAAGCCCATATAACTCAACTTAAAACTTTCAGTCACATTGAATCTTTGACTTGAAAACGAAACAAATTTTCTTGGCGGCATAGCTGACAGCAGGCCGGTTCATTATCGCACCCTCTCCACTCCCATTTTCTGCCCTCGGGCCGTGGCAATTAATCCGGACGAAATTCCGGGGCGGTTGCGGTCACCCCGGTCACCGGATTCCGCGGTGGACGCCTAATTCACTCCGGGTAATTTACGAGTCCGGGCGAGCGCTTAATTTTCAAGCCGAGGTCTCGGTCTTAATTTTCAGCGTGTTTACAGCCCGTAAACGGGAGTCGTTTTCGGGGGGAAATATGCGAAACTAGATACAAGTTATAATTGTTTCTCGTTATTCACAGAGATAAAAGACTATAATCGAAAACTTATAGTCTGTATTAACATTGTTTTTTTGTGACATTATCCTACTAATAGTAGAAAGATTTTGTTTATATTTTCTGATCAGATCAGTGATTAAATTTATTTTAGGATTCCTGTATATTTGACTTTTTTATTTTAATAGGTTTTTCTGGTAATAATCTAGATTTTTTCGTACTTTCTCAACACTTCTTCATAAGAATGTAAGTGTTATTATGAAACTTCGTGCTGCATCAATCGAAATAAGTGGTAGTCCTAAGGAACTAAAGGTTAAATCCCGTAAATACGGCGGGTGGGGTATGACGTTTTCCACTTTTTAATATATCTTTCCTTCAATTTATGTGGAACCCATTTTCTTTTATTCTGGTTCTTTCCCAATACTTGTAGACGTTCGTAAACGATGGATTGGGAAACATTTGATGCTTTTGTCATTTGTTTTAATGTTTGAGTTGAGTCTTCATTCAATAATGCTTGCAAATCTGCATCTGTAATTTTTTTCACCTATCCTGGACGCTCCTTGTCTTTTACGAATCGCTTACGAAGTTTTTGGATTGGAGCATGTTCACCAACCAACAATCGATAACTTTCAGCAGCTGTTATCTTCAATTGAAGACGGAAGATCAGTAAATTTTCCTGCAAAACGTCTTTTTCTGGAACATAATTCCACATATTCGAAAGTATGAAAAATTCTATTTTTGCACAATGACAATTAATAAAACGAACAATAATATAGCAAATAAAACTTTAAAACTAAACGAACAATAAAAATAACAATTAAATAAACGAATAAACGAAGTCGATACACTGCAGTATCGATACACTGCAGGATGAAGGCCTCTTCAGCATGCTTCCAACTTTCACGGTCCTGGGCTTTCCTCTGCCACTCGGGTCCAATATACTTAACGATGTCATCAATCCATCGTGCTTTCGGTCTTCTTCGCGGACGTTTGAGATCAAGCGGTATCCACTCCAGGATTGCCTTGGTCCATCTCTCGTCCCATCGCCTTCGTCCCATCGCCTCGCTATATGGCCTGCCCATCTCCATTTCAATTGCTTTACTCTTCCAATGATGTCACAGACTTTTGTTTGTTCCCTGATCAATGCGCAGGACTTTCTGTCTCGTCTTGTAATGCCAAGCATACATCTTTCCATTCCCCTCTATATATATATATATATATATATATATATATATATATATATATATATATATATATATATATATATATATATATATATATATATATATATATAGTTATATATAGTTATATATAGTTATATATAGTTTTTCATACCATGGTATGCAACAGAATGGAACGTAACACATCTCAGAAATAAAGAAATAATTGGTATCTGAGTAGAACGAGATATTGCAAGTTCGGTTGGGTTGGAACACTTTAAGAAAATATCGGAGGGTGAAATCGTCACAGTTATTGATGAGAAGAGACCAAAGAAAAGCCAACGAAAATTCGAAG
The DNA here is from genome assembly GCA_031761425.1 of Cosmopolites sordidus. Lineage (NCBI taxonomy): Eukaryota > Metazoa > Arthropoda > Insecta > Coleoptera > Curculionidae > Cosmopolites > Cosmopolites sordidus. The sequence goes on along the minus strand of JARFXV010000563.1, from coordinate 1,356,698 downwards.
GAACATTATCCACTATAACGAAGTTAATAGTGAAATTCATATGTGTAAAAATGGAAAGACCCCGGGGAATGATGGGGTTGAAGTGGAATTGCTCAAAAATATGGGAAGATGAGGACAGATCTTGTTCTTAAAGTACTAAATGTCGCATGGAAGAACAAAGAGATACCGAGGGACTGGGAAGTAGCATTCATTTTGACATTTCTTAGAAAGGGGGACCGCTTAGTATGTCATATTGTGTCAGAGGGATTTTCCTACTGAGTTTCAACGACTATACTAAAACGAAGGTTGAGTAAAGAGCTAGAAAATATAAGCAAGAGTACACAGGATCTTTTTTTTACGTTGTGACAACTTTTGATCTTGATAAACTTATGATATAATAATGAACTTATGAAGACCTTGCAAAGTAAAAATAAGTTATATTGTTGTTTTGTGGATCTTCATAAGGCTTCACAGTGTTCCCAGAATATGGCAGGTCTTGCGTCATAAACAACTGAAGGAACACCTAATAGAGGGAAGCAAATCTCTATACTCAAACTGTAAAAATTTTGCCAGAAAAAATAACATGAGCTCAAGTGAATTTGTAAAGATTAAGAGCGTTAGAGGGGGTGGTTTTAAGCCCTCTGTTGTTTATTATCTTTATCGATGTATTGACCAAGAAAATAGTATTCGAGGAGTTGAAGTGGATGGGTATAAACTTACAATAGTTGAAATAAAGGAACTGATTTATACAGATAATAAAAGTTGCTAGGAGAAACAGCAGCTCAATCGCAAAAGTCTTTGGGGTGCGTTGAACAAAACATTCACAAAAAACTGACCTAAAAATAAATGTGGATAAGACAGAGCTGAGGAGGATCTTCATATAAGGCTAGTCAACGTAAATGTGAAACAGGTTGATAAATTTAAATATATGTGGGTCACCTTAGAGCGGAAGGGAAGTGGGGAATTCGATCGAAAAAACATAATAGATAGTGCGACTAAAGCTTATTATGTATTGTATAAAACCTTTTTCTATAGAACGGAAATTACTAAGGAAACCAATGTTAAAGTTTCTAGCTCGGTGATAGTACCTATAGTGACTTACAGTAGGGAATCGTGGGTGTTGTCTGAACAACAAAAGGCAAAACTACACGTGTTTAAGATGAGAGTGTTGAGAAGGATTGAGGGGTGACACGGCGGGATTGACTGAGAAATACCAAAATAATGGAAAGATTGGGCGTCAGATCGATATTGGAAATAATTGAGAAAAACCAAATGCAATGGTTTGGGTACCTCGTGAAGTTGAAGTTCCACGTGGGTGTGTATGGGGGGTGGAAGAGAGAAAAACCGAAGAAAACTTGAACCAAGTCGATCGTTCAAAGCCTGGTGAGGCGGGGGCTTGGTTGGCAGGGTGCAACGGTGATGGCCAGAGACAGAGGGAAATGGAGAAGATTCCACCAATGGAATGATGAATGGTGGATGATACAACACCCAGTAGAGTAGAAGAGAAGAAGACTAAGTAAGCAAGTAAGTTTTTGAAAGTTCCACCCTGATTTGTGATGAACCCCTAAAAATTTATATGTACAAATACTTTTTGCTTACTACACTTTGATTTTTTTCTGTAAACTTTTCTATCCTCCCTCGTAAAAACCCCATTTCAATAGCCACATCTACGACAAGCCTCAATTATTTATTTTACATTAAACAATCCTAATTTTATAAACTAATTAAAGGTATTTCGTTAAATTCTCAAAAGCCACATCACAGTTTCGATTAAATATGATGAACAAACGTTTTTGGATGTGTGTATGCAATGCAATTCTGTTTACTCAGTAAAAACAACCCGTCCATTATGTGGGTTAGTTTTTGTTTATAATTATTTCTAACGCGTAAATATTTTCGTTAATGTAGTTGTCAGAATGTTTGATTAATTTTTTTCTTTCGTTTCCACTATGGTTGTTCCGAAAATTACCTCAAAACATAAAAATGAAGAGAAGCAATCGAAGGAGATCGAGAAACCACCCTCTCCTAGCCCTGAACCCTTTCAGGAACCAGAGGGAATGACGACAATTGATTTAAATAAGAGTGATGATGATAACAGTGGTGAGTTTTTAATTTTTATGTCTCCTAAAACACCCAACAGGTTGTTTTTATTAGAAAATGACACGGAAAAGGAACAATTAAAGAAAAAGGAAGAAATCAAGTATCTGAAAAAGCTGCTTCTTGTTCTGGGAACTATATTTATGGTGGTAATAACTTTACTTTTTATTGGAATCTTGAATAAAGGTAAACTAATTCGAACTCGAATAAAAATTCTCATAGAAAAAAGTCAGTCCTCGATCATTATCATTTGAATTTTATTGGAACATACAGGGTTCAAGTTGAAAATTTTTCTATTCTAAAACACGATAAAATAATCGACTGTATGTGCGATAACTCGTAAATATTTAATATTTTTATTTTTCCTCTTGCCAGTATAGTCTCAATATATTATATTTTCGAAATATAAAAAAACATGATTTTTTGAAATTTCTAAAGGGATTTACCCCCTTAAGAGCTGTGGGGGGTTAATTTTAAAGATATTTAAAAAATGGGCATTTTTATTTTATTGAGTTTTATAGGTCGTTCAAACAAATCTCAACTTAGGAATCACCCTGTATATTCCTGCTGTTAGAAATATTCCATTGTTTTACTGGACTCTTCTTCTTCGCATTCTTCTTTACAGAAGAATCGGAGTTTACAAAAGAAATACAACTCAGTTATACCGCTTGACCACACCAAACAGTGGCTCGTTTAGGATCGTGGATTTTCCTTACCCGTAATATGGCAGTTTTGCTTATTAACATATCCACTTTTTGATTTGATTCAATTTGATCCAGTTTGATTCAATTGACAAATATACGACATTTTGAATGATCCAGTTGATTTGGTTCCTCTTATTTGAACCTTATATGCCCTCAGAACTAAATCATTTCGTAAAATACGCCATATTGTAAATTGAGTGAGTCCAAATTGCTGTGACCATTTTCCCACCGAACCAGTTTCTTGGAATTTTTGAACAATTCAATTGATAGTACTTTAAGATGGACGAAAGTGGCAGCCGTAAATATCACGACAGTTTTAACGCATTCTTGTATTGTGTACGACTCCATTTTTATTAATGTCATACTTTACACTTATGAAATGAAACGAGACCTATATAAATTCACAGTGCCATCTGTGTTTTATACAATAAATAAAATAACTAGTTTATAGAAAAACAAATAAACATAATTAAGTTTACTTTATTTTATTTCTTACTTAGGAGATAATTTAAAAGTATAAACCATATTAAAGAAAAATCCCACCCATTTCCTTCACAAACTCCATCAAAGTGATGATTATTTTGATGCGGGCGATATAAACGTGGAATAATTCAACTAAAATTAAAATTTGGAAACAGATATTTTGTTAAACACATACCATATTGTTATAAACATATCATATTTTTTGTAGAATTTTATATATTTCCTGTTCTTTCTCAAAAAGCCAACTCCACTGAAGTTGAGCAGACTTCAAGTACAACGATCAGTCCAGAAATGTTCAGAAAAATGTTTGATTCTGGAAGATACGTGGATCAAATGAATCGATGTCGTAGGAAACGAACTAAAAATGACTGCTGTGTAATTCTCAGAGAATATAACATAGTCCAAGTAATTGAATTTTGCAATGAAGAAGAAATATTGAGAAATCTCGTGGAGTATGAGTTGGATAATAGAAAAAAACGACAGACGAATAATTTTGAAGAATCCTTCAATCCGTATTTGCAGTTTCCTCCAAATCAATTCGAAACAAATTCCGGTGATTATGAAATTCTAAGATCTCCAAATGAAGCATCTGCTTCTGAACAAAGAAACTATAATGTGAATGAAAACGCGGAAAAAGCAGCACTCAACTCTGTTCAACTTCCAATTTCTGTTAACGATGATGAATATAATGTAAAAGATGACAGGCATATGGTAGAACATCCAGATTCAACACTATCATCACAATCGAGACCCTTAAACACCAGAGTTTATGATCCAGCTGAAGAAACTCAAACCTCATCAACACTGGCGTCAACTGAATCATTACCTAAACTAGATCCTCATGTCGTAGTTCCACCTGAACTGTTTGCCCAGAATCGCTATTCCCCATCTTTACACGATCCCAATACTATTTCAACTAAAGACCAGTCAATTTTTCGTTCAAATTCTGGACAGGGTGATTTCCGGGCGAAAAGTAAACTGGATGCTTTCCCTTCTGCCACTGAGGACGTCCAATCAACAAACCAGGCTTTGATGAATCCTTGTTATTATCCTTACATGTCTCCGTACATGCCTCCTGTAAAAATGAGCAACATTCAAGATCAAGGATACCTGAAAGTCATTCCAGTGAGCCAACCGAGGGTTCAGAATCAACCCATGTATGTTTTGAACCCTCCCACGTTGTATGGCATTCCTCACATACCTCAGATGCCTCAATCGATGTATCCTACTATGCCTCAATCTTCTTTTGTCCAGGGATTCATTCCCCAAGTCTCTCCAAATTTCTACGGAGCAAGTATGACTAATCCTATTCAAGTATCTTCTCCAGGAGGGCAGTTCTACTTATGCAATCCCATCCCCACCCCTACGAATAATGTAGCGTCACTTTCAGGGGTTGAAGTCAGGAGACAAGCATCAAATTTGCAGAGCCTCATGGAAAATATCAACATACTCAGAAAGTAGCAAATTTAAATGATTTTGACGATCTAATATTGATTTTTGATTCGTTTTCAGTAATAACAGTCGCGAAGCAACTCTAATCTGTCCATTGGGTGAGCAACCCTGTCTTGATAATAGCAAATGTATCAAAAACAGGCATATCTGTGACAGCGAAGTCCACTGTGATGATTCCAGCGATGAAATGGCCTGTTCTTGTAAAGACAGAGTAGGGAAATTGAGAGTTTGTGATGGATATTGTGATTGTCCCAATTGCGAAGACGAACAAGGATGTTTCGGTAGGTAAATAACAATTTTCAACTGGTAGAAAATTAAACCGATCTTTTACTAATATTAGGATGTGAAGAAAATGAGTTCTCTTGCGATGACTGGTCTAGATTTCGCAAATCAACTTGTATTCCCATCAGTCAAAGGTGTGACAACATCAAACAGTGTGAGGTTACTGGAAAAGACGAGATGGACTGCTCTATTTTGGCAGATCACATTGGACAATTTCCTTTAACCAAGATCTCAAATTCTGTGGGTTTCCTACACAGAAACTACAAAGGAAAATGGTATCCTACTTGTTTTGGAACAGAATTATGGGCTGTGCAAGTGTGTCAGGTAGAAGCAGGACCTAGTAGCGTGTAAGACACCCTCAGCGTCATTCACTATATACCATTTAAGTTCTTGTATTCGTAGAATACCCAAGTCTCACATGACCCTGACGACCAACCCTTACCAAGGTCTCTTCATTAACATTCTTCCTAATGATAAGGTCAGTTTGGTCAATACATGCGTCCAAGACAGAGCAGCTTTCGTAGAATGTCCCCCTTTATACTGTGGGCTTCGCTTTCTCGTAAACAACCCTTACAGGTCTCAAGAAATTGATACCAGCATTGAAGATATGTTCACTGACCTTGAAAGAGCATATCAGTTTAAAAATAGTGGATGGGACAGGAACAACGAAGCTTCTGAAGCTTCAATAAACAATTTCGATGAATCTGATGAGGAGGAATCAAACCGAAGGAGGAGGGACTTGGGTGATGAGGATCTTTGGCAAAAACGCCTGGAGGAAACTATAGAGGATTTGGAGAGGGCATTTAGTCGACGGGACATTCCTGGTAATAATGGTTCTGAGGGAATTTTGAAGGAAAGTAGAGTGGTGGGAGGCAGAGCTAGTCAACCGGCTGCCTGGCCTTGGTTAGTGTCTATTTACAAGAACGGAATATTTCATTGTGGAGGTGTTCTCATCAGTGAATCGTGGGTCGTTACGGCTTCACATTGTGTTGACAGGTAGGTAAGTCTGGTAAATATTGCGGGTCTTCGATAATTATGGTTTTTCTCCTTAAAATGTTAAAGTTTGATTCTACTATGAATGGTAGAGAAACAGTTGAAGATACCACGTCAACCACAAAACGAAAATATTTTCAAAATCAATGAGCTTCTACTGAATAATCGCCAATAAACATTAAAGACATTGTAGATATTACGCCCAGAGTTGTGTCAAACACATCGCAAAAATTATTCCTCTTATTTTGCTAAAAATCAACCAAAAACCACCCCACAAGCGCCATATTCACCAGATTTAGCACCATGTAACTTTTTAGTATTCCTTTAATGAAGCCTAGCACTTTACGCAGGTGATTCATTTCCGTACCTTGTTATTATAACCTGGTACTGGTTGTCAGCACCCAGCTTTCGAAACCCGATATGAGAACCGGAACAATGATGATTTTAAAGACACTCATTTTGGTTTTTATCGAAATATCTTTCTTGCTGATGAATGAATTTCTCAATTTTGGTACACTTTCGCATTTATTTCAGTGTTACGATATTCATTGTTATTAATATTAATGTCCAGTTTGAGATATTGGAAAACCTCCATTGGTTGGATAGGTTTTCCTTGAAGTTATACATAAAATGTTAGATGCGTACGCTATAAGATATACATAACGTTTTTGATCTTGTTTTCTTGTACTTAAAGATTCATTCTACCCCCACAAGCATTCAAAACAGTTTCAGAACAAAACACTATGTTTTTACCTCCTGTATATGGATCCAATAGCACGAAAAGTAAAAAGGAGGAAGGGAAAAGGAAAAAAAAAATTTAGCAGCACTATTTTCTTCTATGCCTTCCCACTTTAAAAACCCACGAGCCGTCACTGATTCAAAACCTATATATTCCAATTTGTGAATCTTTAGCATTCAGCCATGCTGTTTTTCACTTTGGAAAGAAAAACTTTCATTTTTATCTATAGTTAACAAGCCCAGTTGTTTTGATGATTTTTTTAGATACTGGAAATACTATTATGAAATCCAAGCTGGTTGTCTACGAAGATTCTCCTACGCTCCAATGGACCAACGAAGATTTGCCACGCAGGTCATCTCCCACGAGTTTTACAGCAAGTCAAACTTAAGAAACGACATCGGTGATTCAGCGATGGTTTTAGAATCTGTAAATATCTCGTAATTTTTTGTTTTCTTGCAGCTTTGATGAAGATTTCAGCTCCGGTCCGATACAATCGATACGTTCGCCCGTTGTGTCTTCCTTCTGAAGCCACTGCTGGCAAAGAATACCTGAAGGGACCTAGCGCAGGAAGTATTTGTACCACAGTAGGATGGGGAGCTACAATGGAGCATGGAGCCGATCGTAAGTATTTCTGGTACTTTATATTGGGGTGATGCTAAAGTTTGTCTTTTTTTCCCGCTGGATGGCAAAGGGGACGTTTAACAAAAAGGCAAGAAGCTACAGCTACATAGACAAAAGTAGTAGATAAAAATGTTTTATTTCACCAATCTGTTAAAGTTATCTCACTCATGCTGAATGTATCGCTCATACTCCCACTCAGAGAATAATATAAAGTACTTCTTTGCTTCTGGATATCTTCTTCCACATTGATCAAGATGTTAACGTCCTTTAACAGACAGGGATACTCCTTGTACATGAGTAGATTTTCTTTAACCATTCTGGGAAAAGTGGTAAGCATATTCAGCGGTGTGCAGATCAAACTAGATTGTGGAATAGAAGTTGTAGCAGAGTACTGGACTTGTTCGGATTTCCTTATCTTTGGACGTATTTCGTTCAATATGGCGCCTCTAGTTGAGAGTTTCTTCAGTCTCTTTTCTGTAGGACTCGCCCTGTTCTGTGCAGAAAGACCAACATCCTCAACCTCGCACTGTTTCAGAATATCAGAATCAACATTTTTTATAAGCTTCTCCAGAGTTTCGTCCAGAAATTTTCTCGTTTGCCTGTCTTTGATAAGACCATCACTAACATACGACCAGTACGAATTAACTTTTTTCAAAATCTGCAAGGTTTTCGTGTCAAAATACCCAAATATTTTTTTCACAATCCAAACAGGAAGTATCGAGATCCAGTCTAACACATCACTTGAGGTTGAGCTTCGATTTTTACCTTTAGTTTTATTTTTCTTCGGGTTTTCAGCCTTTTTCTCTTGTTTCTTTACCCTGTTGTCTTTTTGCATTGTTTTGGATGAAGGAAACAACTCCTGGCGGTATTTCTCAATGAGATCGTCCCATTTTTTCCTTAGTTTTGCAACTTCAATAGACATTGGATGATCTTGCGGATACTTATCTGTATCATCTAGTTTTTTTGCATTTAAAACTCCTTCTAAATCTGCAATTAAATTTGAACTTTATCTAGGAATTTAAAATATTTTTATTTAGAGTGTATCAATAGGTGTTTTGAGACTTCCGTTATAAATAAAACCAACAATTTTTACACACCTGATTCTTTATTTAATTCAGCATTATCAAGCATTTCCTGTTCCTTGAGGATACATCTATTGTACAAATTCAATAGAGGAAAGTAAAGTTTCCTAATCAAACTTTCTCCTCCGAGCATCATGAGCTGCAATAGAATATCTAACTGTTTTTCTTTGTCCAAACAAGCTATCCAGTTTAAATCGTCCTTTTCGCATTCTTAAATTTCGTTTAAGTCGATTATATTGTAATCTGGTATACTCCAACGTGTTTTTACCTCGAAGACAACTATTTCCTAAAGTTCTGTCGTGATCAATGATGATCTGATCGAATTCCAGTGTGCTGTTCGGTTTAACATCAGCGTAGGATGATAATTTTCCGAAAGAAATCGAAGCGTATGACAAAACTCTCACCAAAATTATTAGAGAATTACATTGTGATGCCACGGTCAATATGAAATTCTTCTTATGGCGCCAGGAGAGTCTGGAAACAATAAGCAGATAATATTTTCGGATTTTACGAAGTATCATGCGAAATTACCTCGAAAAATAACCTTTGATGACCTTAAATCTCATATCAAATTCCCGTTCTTCCTGGACGCGTTTCTTTTCGAGTTCTGCCTTCTTGTTCGCGACCGAGACAAGAAATTCTTGCTCTTCCGTGAAATCAGCGTGGCTATCAAGGTCATAATCCATTTTTTTTGAGAAAATAATTGCTGTCAAAGCAGTTTGACACCGATAATATTATTTCCAGAAAGGTAAAAGTTTATAATTTTGGAGTTAGAGTAAAAGTCAGTTTTTTTTTCCGGTAGATGGCGGTACGATCGTAAAAGTGACGGCAATTTCAAGCCGATATGACATACATTACTTTTTCGATGGAAAAATCATCCCGAATATCAAAGAACGGTTCAAAAAGTAGCATGGAGGCACTGCTCCTTCATTTTTTGCGATTCATAAGCAGTTTACTGACTTTCGATGTTGTCGAATCACCTTCGAACCAATAATAGAATTAAGTGACCTCTTTCCAGTGACCAGAAATGAAGGAGCAGTGGATTTTGCCATGAAGGAGGCGGAAACGCGTCCATCGACCGGAAAGGTCATGGCCACTATTTCATAGGATTCACAAAGCGTCAGAACATGCACAAGTACAAAGCACAGAACATTGTTATACTACATCATTAGAATTAATAATCATTAACGCATTAATTTAGCGAAGAAAAGTATTGTTTCACCTCCACAATTCATCCATCTATTCGTGCACCGTTGGAACAGCGAAATTAACACCATATTCACTCTATTCTCCAAACTTGACCCCCTTCTACTTCTTTCTCTTCCCAAACATGACTGACTCGAAAGAAATTCAGTTTAAATGAAAGAGTCATCGCCGGAAAAGAGGACTTAGTCGTACTTTTAGGAAGGCATAAGAAGTTATAAATGCGTTGGGTGAAATCTATAGCTCAATATATTTCACACAACGCATTTATAACTTTTATGCCTTTCTAAGAAGGAAATCACGTCGTAAAGTAAACTAGTGTTGTTTAGACATGTATAAGCCTAACTTAAAGCAGTTTCTGAAGCGATTCGTGTCTGCTAGTGAAACTTGGATTCATTACTATAAACTAGAAATAAAGAAACAGTGGGTTTTATCCGGCGAAAATGCCATAAAGAAGGCGAAGAGGTTTTCATTGACCGGAGAGATCATGACCACTGTTTTCCAAGATTCGCAAGGCATTAGAAAAAACACAAGTGTGTTAAACAACATTATCAGAATGAATAATTAATAAAAAAACTCACTACTTTAGAAAAGAAAAAGTATTGTTTCACTTCCACAATTAACCCATCTATTCGTGCGCCATTGCAATAGAGAAATTGACATCGTATCCACCCTATTCTCCAGGCTTGGCCTCATTTTACTTTTTTCTCTTTCCAGACCGAAAACAGGACTTAGTCGTACTTTTAGGAAGGCATAAAAACTTATAAATTTGTTGTGTGAAATCTATCGTGCAAAAAGGAAACCACGTAACAAGAAATCAATTTTCGATAAAAAAAGCTTCGTGTAAAAGGTGCTTGACTTTTTATTCCACCTTCGTACTATATTTTCCTATTTTTTTTTAATCTTGGTGTCAAAAATAATATAATAAGTATAAAGATAATAATATAATATTATGAATATAATAATTTTTAGCGGACCACATGAGGGAAGTAGACGTTCCCATACTGAAGCATTGCAAGCATAGAGAAGACTCCGACGAAGAAGAAATATGTGCAGGTATATTTCATAATATTCTTCTACAAAAAAAAACTGCAACACTATGGAAATTAATTTTATCAGATTGATTTCGAAATTTGTGTTCGAAAATTAAGACCTTATTCTTCCATTTGAGACAAAAAGTTTCTTAATTAGAAAATGCATGTAATAAAGTATATTAGGCGCATGCTTTCGCTAAGCATGTGGGCATGTAAACATTATCAGGACATGTTTTAATCAGATTGAAACGCGCTTCGACAAATTATAAACAAGTTATTTGAGGTTTAGTGGTAAATCTCTTTAAATTTAATGTCCCACACTAAAGGTTCGATAGAAGAATTTATCTTCTTATATATACATATCCTCATAATGGTAGAATCAGCAGAATCGGGTCGTCTCGCTCCCAAAAACTGAAACCTGTGTTTTTATATCTATGATTATTCCATTTTCAAATTGTACGAACTCGTGGTATTTTAACAACGTTAACAGAACCATACCAAAACTACTTAGCTCATTAGCATATTATGCAATAGCATACTGTAATCTGAAAGTATTTTTTATCCCTTATACATCAGTTCAATTGAGTAATTTCATACTTATTTCTTACTTTATAGTTTGTATAATCTCTTAATTCTGAAATTAACAATTATATGAACTCTCTGATGGTAGATGATGTTTCTAAACCATTCCGGGTGTCGAATTGTTCATGCTGTGAAGAGTCACGACGTTTCGCCAAAATAGCATTTGGCATTTTCAAGTGTTGTCCGCTTCGACTGAAGATTCCAACTGACGTGCATGGGTCGTTGTGTCCGCTTTTATAGCCGGCCGTCCACAAAAGCGACTGCGCAGATTATATCGGGGTAGTTCGGGACCATTTGCGGCGCTCGGCAACGCTGTCGGGCGTCTGTTTTTTGATTTTTTACCTCGCCGCCACGTTGCCGCGTTTTTTCTTTTTTCAGAACGGATTTCCATACTTTTGGAATGTTGCGAGCGTCGTTTCGCGTATTTAGCTCACCCCTTTCTTTCGGACAAGGTTCGGACCTTGTAGTTTGCAATATTCGCTATTTCTTTGACTCTTTCAAAATTGATTTTATATCCTGTATGTATTCCTGTTTTATATCCTGTATGTCGATTAGTCGACACCCGGAATGATTTAAAAACATATATATATATATATATATATATATATATATATATATATATATATATATATATATATATATATATATATATATATATATCTTTAGCATCTAACCAGCATCTTTCTTCTTAGGAACTGTAGGAGGGGGGAAGGATGCTTGCCAAGGAGATTCAGGGGGACCATTGATGTGTAGAAATCCGAACAATCCTAACCAATGGTATCTAGCTGGAATCGTAAGTCATGGAGAAGGTTGTGGTCGACCCAATGAACCTGGTGTTTACACCAAAGTTAGTCGATACCTTGGATGGATAGCAGAAAACACCAGTACGGCTCCAGGAATTCTTTTTTCAGGAACCCGTGTCACGTTATTGATCTGATTTTAGGAGAGAACAGATTCTCCTACCTGAACCCTTTACAAAAATGCCCCGGTTATCTTTGCAACGGCACCAGAAGATGCATACTGAAGAAAAGAAGATGCGACAAAGTAGTAGACTGTCTCCTGGGCGACGACGAAATAAATTGTGAAAACCGCTTTCGAGATATTTTTAAACACTCTCAGTAAGATCAAACTACATATACTTTAAACTCAAAGAGATTTACGACCATATACCACATAACTTTGTTGTATTTCTCAAAGTGTGTTTCGCTCACCTATTTTTCAATGCAATTCAACACATTGAATTATCTCCTGATGATACTAGCATGGTTAGCGAAACGCATCTGTTTAAGTTTTGTGTCTCGCGCCAAAGATTTTGATAGAAGGATCTATCATTTCTTTAATATTTAAGACTATATTTATTTTTTTCCAGACCGATCAATTTCATGTTGGATACAAAAGGCCTACAGGATGACATAACAAACACAGTGCTTAATGGTTTGGTTCCTCTAGAAGATTTTGCTACATTAGGAAGTTCTCTGGATATTAAACAAGAACAAGACGATGATAAAGTGAATGAAATTGACGATGACAGAGTGGATGATGATGAATTTAATGACGATGATATTAATCGAGACGATGGTGGCCTTCTGGAACTTCAACAAGAAAATAACTTTTTCAAATGTACAATATTGTTGGAAATTATTCCTCTCTATCAGAAATGTAACAAAATCCAAGACTGTGAGGATGGTTCAGACGAAGCAAACTGTACTTGCGTTGATTATATCAGGAATATCGATTCCACAGCGATTTGTGATGGCGTTACAGATTGTTGGGACTTGACCGATGAGCTAGACTGTGTACAGTGCAACTCGAGCCAGCATATGTGCAAAATGAGTCAGAAATGTATTGACTTATCCAAGAGGTGTGATGGAACAGCTGATTGTCCACAAAATGAAGACGAACTTCACTGCGGTAAGTCTTTTTAATCATATATCGTTTGGCACTTCAGGAAATTGAACTAGGCTAAAGAGAAGTCAGGATTTCCGAAACACGTTGTGTGAAACAAATAAGGCACGGTTTATTTTATGAAGACACTTATTTCACTAAAACACATATATCTGAACATATGAAACATTAGACCTTAAAATTAACATAAATTAAACTGACTCTCCACTCAAGTATGTAGACTCTTTCAGGTATTTTGGTAGTGTCCTTAATTCTAGAGTAAGTCTGGACTAGGAAATCCGGAACCAAATCAGCTGTGCTTCTAAAGCCTTTTGGAAACCTCGCTATAGAGTTTTTAAATATCATGACCTCTCCTTAATAACAAAGGTGGCAGTATACCGCTCTGTGATCGTGTCTTTGCTTACCTATATGGAAGTCAATGGTGGATAGCCTACATGAAACACCTGAGGATTATCGAGAACACTCAGCAACGTCATCTGAGCCAGATACTGAGCTATATATATATATATATATATATATATATATATATATATATATATATATATATATATATATATATATATATATTCTCAGGTATCCCGCGGTAGCTGAATGTCCACTGATGGACGGTTTCGCTGACGTTTCGACGGAATTTCATCCATCATTTTCAAAGCGTTTACTCGACGGTGTTTCGACGACAAATGCTATATATACATATATATATATATATATATATATATATATATATATATATATATATATATATATATATATATATATATATAGAACCGAACCATAAGTAGGGGAATAGTAAAAAAATCTTCCTCCAGCTTCTTTGACTAATGGACACACGCTTTCCTTGGACAAAGATGACTATCCCATGTTTAAATCTCGTGGAATCGTCACGATAAACCACGTGGGTGAATGGAAACCACTCTGCCTCAATGGTACATCGTTGATCGACAGTGATGAAGCCTCTGTATCGACAGTCATATGCAACATATTAGGTTTTGAAGAATATTATTCCTACAATAAATATCTCATTCAGAATCAGACAACCAACGTGACTTATTCCATGAAGCATGGAAATATATCTCAGGAAAGAAAGGGAAAGTGCACTGAATGTTGTGAGGGGCTCTACATCAGGTAAAATTGTAACAAAAATGAAAACGATTATATAGACGTTGTTTTTTCTTTGTTTCCAGTTGTTCAAATAATTCTGTGACATCAACTTTAAACCATAAATATTTGGAACAAGCTAAGGAAGTGTATTTTTCTCCGTGGTCAGGGGTAATTTACTCTGATGGTGTTTTTCAGTGTATGGGAACCTTGCTGAATCATTTTTGGGTCGTAACAGCTAATGGGTGTTTCATTGATATTATTAAGTAAGAAATGTTTGTTTGATTTAACATCCACCATTTTGTCAATAATATTTATTGACCTTAAAGAGATTTACCACCAAACACCAAGTCACTTTTTTTGAACTTCTCGACGCACGTTTCGCCAACCATGTTAGCGTCATCGGGAGATGATTTAATCTGTCCGTGCGCCGAGAAGTTCCGAAAAAGTGATTTGGTGTTTAGTGGTAAATCTCTTCATGTTTAGTGTTTCACACCAAAGGTTCCAATAGAAGAATTGAAATATTTATTGACATTAAAAGCTTTGACTGTGTTGGCAAGATTAATAGTGTCCTATCCTGCGTTTTATTATAATTTTTCTCTAGATTGAATACCTACGTCACAGTAGTCTTCGGAAAAGGTAAGTTAAACATACCGATCAAAGGTCCCCACGAACAAATAACAAAAGTCGTCGAAAGTATTCAAATTGATCAAACGGATATAGTTCTGTTGAGATTGGAGCACGATGTCAAATTCAATCGTTACGTACAAGCTGCAAATTTGGACGTACGGTAAGAGGACTCATTGTAGCTTATTAAAAAAAGAAAAACCACATAATTTTATTTCTAGACGGGAGACCTTGCAGAATGAAAAATGTTTCGCTGTTGGTCGAGACCACGATGACAAAGTGAAGTTTTTGTCGTTGTCACCTATGAAGAATTGTCTGGTTGGGTACAGGTGTTTTGAAAGGAAGATAGAAGAACCCTGCAAGGTACATACATACATACGGATGTAGTTCTCACTCCATCCCAATTTTGCATAAAAAATTTCAATTTGATGGAACTTGTTTATAATAACATTAATGTATTCTTATGGCTTATTATTGCTGCAGTCTTTTCCATTCATACATTCATTCTTTTAAGATTATCTGTCTAAATAGTTTAGTTTTTTTAACAAACCCGGGTATTTCTTGCTCCAATTTAAGATCAAATCATGCAGAAACGCCATGGCAAACATTTTAATTTTCAGAATAAACACCAATGGAGTGGCACGATCATTTGTGACTCCCGAAATGGTTGGTATCCTGCAGCTGTATTTACCGAAAAAAACGGCCATTGTGGCTTCTCACACAAGAAAAGATATACCAGCTTGAAATATTACAAAAACAAAATATTTTCAATCATGGGTAATAAGAAATAATCTTTAAGTCACCACTCTATTAAAAGGAAAACATATTTTTCAGTGGAACAATCCTCTCAGGCTATATCGCCCCAATCTTGTCACGGTTATCGGTGCAATTTGGGCAACTGCATAGCTAAAAATAAAGTTTGCGATGGAATTCCAGACTGTTCGGCTGGAGAGGATGAAAACACGGCTCATTGTTACGAAAAAGAGAAGCAGTGCCATCTGTCGGACTCGTGCGGTAGGAAATTCCCTTTTAAAGTTTCCTTGAGATACTGGGCGACATCTAGTGTCAGCTATTATTCACATTCAAGTCGTTATACGCCAACAACCAGTAAAACATATATTTTTGAGCAATAATCAATACAGAAACCTATAATACATATATAATTTTACAAAGAGATTCCAATAGATGTCGCGCCAAACCAAAAAAAAAATTGTTTCTGTATTGAAGGATTTCAAAGATAAATTGAACTTTATGAATAATAAAAAGCTTGAATGCGAGCACCGATATTATAGGTACTGAATAAATATTACCAAAAAGCTAATTTATTTTCTCAAATAAATTTCATCGTCTAACTAATAGTTCCATGTGTTCATTTCTATGTAGTTTGTACATCAGTCCAACTCAAATGCCCATCTTCAAATAAATGCTTCTCCAAATCATCATTTTGCGACAGAGTGAACAATTGTGGAGAATATGAAGATGAACCAGACGTGTGTTCATGCAAGAACTACTTGAAGCTAACTAATCCAGATAAAATTTGCGATGGGGTAGTTCATTGTATGGATCGCTCTGATGAAGATGCTTCGCTTTGTACTTGTAAATCCAATGATTTTCAGTGTGGAAAGTAGGTAGATTTTTTTCTTAGTCCTTCCTGTTTATTGGATGCACCTTTTCTAGCAACAGTACTACATGCGTGTCACAAGAAATGATTTGTGACGGTGTAAAGGACTGTCCAGGAGGAGACGACGAAGCTACTTGTCTGTCATTGGAATCTACAGGCCATGATATGTAAGTAGATAGTAATGTCATGCTAATTTTAGGTCTTCATACCCTAAGATTTGTAATTTTATGTTGGTTATATAGCTAGCACAGCTCTTGTGGGCCAGCATCCTCTTCCTCCTGAAGCTTTTCTTTAGTACTCAACGCTCAGAAAGTTTGTTGAATGCTTTTGTATGTTGTCCGACCACCTTTTGTTTCGGTCTGCCCTTCTTTCCCTTCCCTTCTATGTCTCCTTTGAAAATAAATTTCCACGCTCATGCGCACGACATGCTCTGCCCACCTAACATTAGGAATTTAATATATTACTGTAAAAATATAAAAATCACAACACATCCACTTAAAACTGATTATTATCTCAAATATTTGATCAAATTAAATATCGCATCTTGATGATCACATTGGATCAAGTTATAATTTATTTTTGATATTCGAGAACAATAATAAATCACAAGGCGTTAAATCTGGACCTGGCGGCGGACAAGATACACTTCGCGGGCTTTTTTTGAGCTTCGGAGAAAGTAAAATCGAAGAGATTTACCACTAAACACCTAATCACTTTATTTAACGTATCGACGTACGTTTCGCTAACATTGTTAGCATCATCAGGAGATGGATTCAATAGAACAAACCAGCGTTCTGTCAACGGTTCAAGCTTTCACAGTATTTAACGCAATCTCTTCGAGGCCGTCACAATGAACTGGGGGGCGCATTGAAAATGATCCTTATATCTCGAGCACTGTACTGTACAAAATTATTTTTACTCACTTTCAGAACGCACTAGAAAAATCCCATTTGCCAAAAGTATTGTTACGGAGCACTCTAGGAAGATCAAACTCCCACTGAATACGCATCAGATGTTGTTCCACATCCCTTCCAACGGGAAAAGCTACAGTGTTGCCAAATTTAATAAATACTCTTATAACAAAAATTTCTACAGTCAATTGTTTATGATATGTTTCATGACAGAGTCTATGGATACTTTAATCTCACTCATGCTGATGATTCTCTATCATTTATCGTACTGCAACGAAGTTTCCTGAAGCAGCAGAGGTTGATAAACTATCTTCAAAAGGGGAATGAAGGTTTTACATGCATTGTTGTTGAGTTCGATCATAATTAAAGTCGTAAACATTATATCTCCAAACTATTCACGCGATTATACTGTTGATTTTTATAAAGCGATACGAAAATTAAACAGTTTAATGTTTTCTTAATTTCTCAATGCTGTTATATTTTACGTTGGTGTGATTAACGAAACGTTTTAACCATCAGGACTCCCCAATTGTTACAGCCAGTAGTAACCTAAGGAGAGTTTTATCAAATCGCTTTACTTCCTAGTTTCGTTGGGCTTGTTAACATCATCAGGATATGATTATAAGTAGTTAATGTCAATTCTGGTACTTTTAGAACTAATGCAGGGGAAGTAATGACACGAACAGCAGGAATATGGCACCCAGGATGCTTTGAAGCAACCTATTCCATGTCACAACTAGAAGCTATTTGTAGTCAACTTGGATTCACGGGTGAGACATCTGAAAACCCACCCTTTCCATTTTAAAAGCAAAGAAAACATGTTGTTTTAGGTGGAAGTGCCAGTCAACTGCCAGTTCCGAGAAATATCTCCAGTCGGTTTGCTTCGAAGCCAATTCTGGACACGTATAAGGTTGTCTGGCTCCGAAGATATCGAGGGAACAGATTGAAACTGACCTTGAGAACAGGCAACGAACCCTACATAAGATTCGTGCCTGATGACGGCTGTTATAGATTATTTATTGCCTGTATATAAATACTTTTGTGTGATAGATACTGTCGTTTTCTTTAAAGGCCTCTATACCTTTTATACGTGCATGAACCCGTGTAGAGATCTCATCATCCACCCGGGATTATTGACCCGCGTCAGCTTTTTTAGACATTTTAATCTTATCATCTTCCCCTACGGGTTTCTGCGACAGATCTTTGACGGATGGGTCTGACGCTTTGATTCCTCTCCTTCCCACTACCCCTGTCTATCTTCCCCGCTCCCCACATCCTCCGCTTCTCCCGCCTACCTTCGCCCTCTCCAGCCAACCTTTCTCCCCTCTCACGCCAACCTACTTCCCTCTCAATGATGCTCAACGTCAACCACAGGAAATCTACGTATAGAAAGCTGAAATTCTACTGTACCGTCTCGCGCCAATATTTCCTCTCGATAAAACCCGCCCAAACAAATTCAAATATTAAGAGATTTCAGAATGTACGTGGATATAACCCGGTGATTGACACCCGTCTCGTTTCTCACGGTGTGTTTTTTAGGTTATGTTCACAACAATCTCATATATTATACCTCGTTTTAGGGGCTTCGCTGATAGGTGGCGCTTTAAAACAACGATACGACCATATGAATATAAAACCTAGGAGGCGAAGATCACTCCGTAAAATTTTCGTAAAAAGAGAAACATCAAATTCTCCATCACGTTTCATTTAAGCGAAAATCTTCAGCATGAACACGAAGAGAATGTTATATATTAATTTTCAGTGAACTAGAAAAGTTCTTTAAGGAAATTGCTTTGATTTTTTTTGGTTTGGTTGAGACAATCTGCACGGCGCGTGATAATTATGAAGAGAAAGTTCTTTTTTTAGTTAGCACAATTATGACAATTAATTTTAACGAATATATTTTGCAGAAGAATCATAATTAGTGAGGTGAGTAATAAAGAAAAATTTTGCTGCGTCGTGAAAACGGTATTTTCGCCCGCTATATTCGGACGTTCAGTGACCCAGCTACAGACCGTTTGTCTGTGGCCAGGACCACGCAAGTATGTGACCCGCTTATTCGCCAAACATCCACGACTTACGTGTGACAAATATTGGTCAGTACGAGCAGGGCACAGTAGCTAAACTGTGCGTCCTTGAACTTTGGAGTATATTTTTCCTTAATACAGCAATCTCTTTGTTTTTTTTTTAACTGCTATGATTAAAAATTAAGATTAAAATATAGGATCATTGTGATTATTAAACAACCATTTTTTCAAAAAGATAAATTCATCGAGAAAAGAATTTGCATTAAATTTTGTAAAAAAAAACGATTTTTTTTTCTAACACATTAAAAATGTTAAGACGATGAAGCTATGTGAAAAAAATACGTTTACGAATGGTATAAGGACTTTAATGATTGTAGTGAAGGAGTGGAATATGAACCTTTTTCAGGAGAACCTTCCACGTAACACACTTTGTACTAAGTAATCAATCAATTTTGAAGAAAAAATTAGGCTTGTCTTGTGCGTATTCTGGTCTTATTCTAAAAACACTGTTTTTTTTTTTAAAAAACGACTGATCGTCGTGTTGAAGTTGTCGAAAAGGTGTTTTCTAAGGATGATGACATTATGCAATACATAATTAATGTTGATGTGACAGGGATATATGCATAAAACCTAGAAACTGCTCAATAATCAAGCGAGTATTGTTCTAAAAATGAACCAGAACCCAAAAAATTACGTCAAAAATAATTAAAAGTCAAAGCCATGGTAACTGGTTTTACCCACAAAGAGTTTCTTCCAAGCAATTGTTTTTTTGTTTGAATTGATTCCAAAAAAAAAAGTCCAAATTTGTGACAATTCATAGATTTTAAATTCGTCAATGTTTCGATTAGAATCACCATTCCCCAAGCACCATATTTTACAGATAATGCACTATGTGACTTTTTTCTGTTTCCTCCAAAGAAAAAAATACGAAAAATTTAGTCCTGTGCCCAGAAGATTACAAGCTGTCGTAGAACTAAAGGTGTACCAACCAAATAATAATTTTTGTAGACTTTTTTTATATAATATGTACATATGCATTCTCAGGTGTATGTTTACTTTTCTGAGGTATTATTCAGGGCTATTTATTTATTTTTGAGTATACTTCGCAATAAAATATTTGATACTGTGCTTATTGCTGTTTAATTATGTTGGGAATGCAAAAATAAAAAATCCAATAACACTAGAGAACAGCAATTTTGTTGACTTAGATCTGTGACTTGTTTTTGCCTAATTTTTCATCTCCGAATTCAAAAATATTCAATTTTTCTCTATCACGTCAAGTTCTTAAGCTACAGCATACCCCTCATTTTACCTTAAAAGTGTACATACGAAAGGAAATATGGTGAGATCTGACCAAATAGATTAGAATATTTTATTCATACAGAGGTTAACATATTGTTAAAAGTTAAATTGTGTTTATTCAAAAAATAAATACAAGATATTATGCTAAAAATTTCTTCTTATAGCTTTTCCTGGAGTGTTCAGTTTGTGGACATTCTCGCTTGATGCTCCAACAGTAGTCAGCCATCATACTGACATCCCACCTACCTTGATACCGCGCTTTCATAACTTTTAGATCTTGGTGGAATCGCTCGCCCTGTTCATCACTAACAACACCAAGATTTTCTGGGAAGTTAGCAAGATGACTATGTAAGAAATGCAGTTTGATGCTCATGTTGCAACCAAGCTTTTTAAAACTCTCCAAGAGTTGTTGAACAATTTCGATGTAATTCGGGGCTCGTGTATTTCCAAGAAAGTTTTTGACAATATTTTTAAAAGCCAACCAAGCATTCCTTTCAAGATCGGTCATTGTTTCAGTGAAATTTGTATCTTTAACGAGTTGCCGAATCTGTGGACCATCAAACACATCAGCCTTTAACTTTTTATATGACAAGCTAGGAAATGCCGAAATGATATACTTAAAGCAGTCTCCTTCAATTGACAAAGCCTTAACAAATTGCTTCATGAGACCTAGTTTTATATGCAAAGGCGGAAATACAATGTTTTTTCTGTCGACAAGTGCTTGATTTAAAATGTTTGGAGCACCAGGTCTTAGGTCTGATCTTGGCGGCCAGTTCGATTGCGCCCAATGCTTCTCACGAGTTCTGTTGTTCCACAGGCACAAACAGGGATACTTGGTATACCCGCGTTGCTGGCCAAGAAGGAAACAGACCATTTTAAGGTCAACACAGATGATCCATTGGTGCATGTTATATTGCAACAAGTCAATGACTTTCTTTATGTCGCCAAATTCTTCATTCTTTCTGTCGCCAAATAAATTTCCATTATGTAGGAGAACACACGTCAAGCTACGCGTTGAGCTATCTATAAACAATTGCCATTCAGTTGCGTTATAGTTAGAAATGGCCAATTCTTTCATTAAACCTTCTACGTTCTGGCAATATACAAATCCGTCATTATTTCTGAAGTACTGCCTAAATTCACTTTATCTGAATCGATAGTAAGTGACTTTAGCTCCTTTGTCAAGCAAATTTTTTCGTGCAGTCTTGATGTTAATAATTCCGATGCGTTTTTGGATAGTCCCAAATCTCGTGCTAAAACGTTTAATTCATATTGATTGAATCCTTACGAACAAAATCATTGGAATCTTTGAATTCTTCGTCGGTCACTTCGATCTTCACTTGATTCACATTCTTGTATTTCTAAACAAGGTAATTCTTGAAAAACTGGCACTGGAATTTCAGCTGAATGAGGCCCAGGGCGTATAGCTGACGGTAAATTAGGGTACTCAATTTTATGTTTGTTTTTCTTGTTGAATCCTAATGTTTTCACTATGCAAAAGTAGCAATCACTTAAGTGATCTTTGGGCTTTCGCCAAACCATTGGTATAACAAACGAAAGTTTATTAGGTGTTCTCTTCGTCCACATTCGTAACCTCTCTACATACTGCTTGCACACTTTATGAGGGCCCATGATTTATCTTGGTCACCTATTTTTACTTTAAAATAAGCAAAATAGGCTTGCCTGTCAAATGTACTAATATTAATCCGTTGAATGGGGATGGTAAAACTGCCACATATATAACAAAATGAATCAGGACTGTTTAAGCTCTTACGACGAGAACTACCAGAGGCAGACATAACGAAAATCTGTAGTTGTGTATGTATACTTTGACTTCACTATATCACAGCGACACAGACCCGCGTACTTTAACATCTCATGCGTATCTGACCGAACTAGTTTTGGATGACGCAACGTCACTCACGCGCCCACTCCTAGGTCGAAGAAGGTTCGCCGGTAGGAGAGCAGTAGTGACTGTGATTCGCCAAACTTAGTCGGCTGCGCAACAACTGTAGAGAAAAAACTTGACGTGATAGAAAAAAACTAAATAAAGTTTTGTGATTAGCATGTCAATTTACGTATAAAACAGCTTAAATATCGAACTCAACAGAAATTATTTTTCAAATTGTTCCCCAGTGTTATGGTGTATGTAGACTTTTGTGTCTTACTGTAGCTTTTACCTTTCAGATATTTTTAACGCGTTAGCACTAGAAATTTAGGTTTCTAGACAACATTTCTTACAAATTCTTCGTTAGATAATTTTTTTGATTTTAACATTTACAAAAGACGCCTTAATTTATAACTTAACCAGGGAAATGATATGACACTTCAGAAAATCATGCCAATTTAAAAGACACATGGTTGTATCGATAGGTAAAGCAAGCGAATTTTTAAAATAAAAATCACCATAATTTTTCATGATTGTAGATGGTCAGAATTTTCAATACAGAATTTTGCGCGTAGTTGCAGAAAAACTTTTACACCCTCTTGGAGTAACAATATGATGTGGGCTGGGAGATTATAGGCCCATTTTTTCATATAACTGACGGTGGTGAAAAGGTAGATGTGACTACTTTTGACAATCGCTCAAAAAAAGACTCGTATCGATTGGTGCAAAGAAATGCTCAAAAAATACAATCGTAATGCGCCAAAGGCGTGTATAACATCTACACAGGTGACGAATCTTGGATCTACGCATATCAGGCCGAAAGTAAAGTCAGCAGTCAGCTGTATTGTTCACGCATGAAACGTAGAATAGTGAGTTCTGAATGGTATACAACAACAAATGGTTTGCCAGGAGTCTTTAAAGAAATAAGAAAAAACAACCAACGACGCAGGATGTCCTGCGTCGACAGTCCAACAACCGACGACAGTCCTGACTTGGCACCCATTGATTTATTTTTGTTCCCGACCGAGAATGAACTGCGTGGGCAACGATTTTCGACTCCAGAAGAAGCGGTTAACGCATTCAAAATGCATGTGTTCGAGATACCTCAATCGAAATGGAAAAAGTACTATGAAAATTGATTCAGAAGCATGCAAAAGTGTATCGATCATCGGGGAGAGTATTTTGAAAAATATTAAAACCATTTTCAACGATAAACATTTGCTTTTGTTTATTATTCAGGATACATAATTAGCAACCCTCGTAAAATTGTTGGTTTTAATAAAAAAAAAAATGCGAAGTATCTTTTAGGACACTCTTTATGCCATACAGTAAATATATTTTTATTTAGATTTAACTATGTATACCTGATGTTTTTTTATTTTTTTTTTTTGTATTCCTCAATATATATTAACACCTGTTTGAGGAATGCTCACTTCTCTAAATTGTTAAATGTAACAATTATTGCCAGTCCAGGTTGTTAAAATGCAATAAACACTAATCTGTACGTGACTTAACCTTCGGATATTTGAATAAACCTCAATACTGCGAAGTCCCTAATCTTAATTTTGTATTACTTGTAAAATTTTAACACCTCAGGTAGACTTTCTGTTTTACCTGTTAAATATAAACCTAATCAAAACAATAATTACGCCTTTTATTTGAAATTAATTGAAATATTTGGACTAAGTGAGGATATTAATAAGAAATAAACCTTAAATAAAAATAAAATGAAACAAACATTTTAAAATAAAGTCCCATCAGGGATCAGACTAATATAATATTAGTAAGAACCAAAACACCAGCCTAAAAATCAGGCTACTAAAATGGATGGAAGAGATAAAAAAAGAGAAATATTATACAGTCCAGTGGTTCACTAATTTGCTTTCTTTTTATCTTGGCAATTTGGAGGAAACTGGTTGTTTCCTCTCTACCAACCCATGACGATACCATCTCTATTGCATAATGAGTTCTAACTCCCTATTTTATTAACGTTTACACCACACAATTATCATCGACATCTAGAAACCATCATAAAATCTATCACTTGGAGCATTGTGAAAAATTTAGGAATTATTTTTTTTATATACGAGGTCAGTTCAAGAATTAAAGTCTTGAACATAGCAGCATTTAACCCGTAAAGAAAAAAAAATGGTGGCGATCCACAGGGTATTAGGTAAACATACGACAAAAATTAAAGGGGTTATTCCTTGATTTATTCTAAGAATATTTTGTTGTATGATGATTTTTGAAAAACCCCTTTGTTTCGAAGATACAGGGTGAACAAAATTTACGACATTAACAACATTTTATTATCAAAAAGTATATGTAAAGTTCCTCAATCTACAATAAATGTTCGAAATGACTTCCTCCAGCTTTGATACAGGTATTCAATCTTCTCGTCATTGACTGCCGAACTCTTTCAAACACACCAGGGTCGTTTCTAATTGAGTTACACCCGGCAATTATCTGACTTCGCATATCATCCAAATTATTCAATGGAGTAGCGTAAGCTAATGACTTCAGATATCCCCAGAAGAAATAATCCAGGGGGTTTAAGTCCGGGGATCGAGCAAGCCATGCGTGTGGTCCACTTCGACCAATCCAGATATATCCGTATGTTGCTGTTAAAAAATCACGAGCAACCAAACTGAAATGTGGTGGTGCACCATCGTGCATAAACCACATGTCATGCCTTGTTGCCAATGGTACATCTTCCAGAAACTCAGACAGCGTTGCTTCCAAAAAGTTGCGATACATCTCGCCAGTAAGTCTTTGTGATAGAAATACCGGTCCAATTAGATAGTCACCTACAATTCCAACCCAAACATTCAACGAGAACTGATGTTGAAAACTATTTTCGCATACCTCATGCCGATTTTCATCTGCCCACACATGGTTATTATGAAAATTCCTTATTGCGTTTCTTGCGAAAGTGGCTTCATCGGTGAAAAGAATTTGTGTCAGGAATAGAGGGATGCGAAGTAAAGTTTGCAAGATCCATTGACATAATGCAATACGTGGAGGAAGATCAACAGGTAATAGTGCCTGAAAGCGTTGAATGTGGTATGGATACAACAAATTGTCCTTAAGAATTTTCCAAACTGTCCAGTGACTCACATTCAAAGTATTTGCAATTTTTCGCGTAGAACTACCAGGCTCTTCCGCTATCATGTCCAGCACATTCTGGTCCAATTGTACCGTTCGTACAGTCAGTGATCTTCCTGACCCTTCAGTTCGTTTCAATGTGCCTGTTTCACGAAGACGTCGATGAATGTTTTCGAAGATTTTTCAATTTTTTTACAATCGCGTAGCTTGTAATGTATTACCATCAGCAAGTCCATACATGAAGTGCATGTCAGTCATCTCGGCGTTTGTATACATTATGATAGAGGACTTCACTCACTATTTAAGACACGTCAAATAGCCAAACGTCACTCAATCTATGTAAACAAATGCGACCGATGAAATCCACTTACTAGATAAAACAGCCGTTCTAAGTGATCGAGAAAATGTTTGTACTTGATAAACTCATTGACGTACACCCTACTTTTATTTACATTAATGATTTCAACAAATATCGAATATGGTTGCCGCAAATTTTGTTCGCCCTGTATCTTCAAAACAAAGGGGTTTTTCAAAAATCATCATAAGACAAAATATTCTTAGAATAGGACAAGGAATAACCCCTTGCATTTTTGCCGCTTGTTTACCTAACACCCTGTATATTTAAAAAATGAATCACAGTAACATTCTTCTGCTACAGATACAAAACAAACCATTACATCATCAAACAGACTTTCTTATCTTTCGACACGAATTTTTTGTTCTCTTAACCAAGTTAGTCTGGCATTGATTTACAACCGCCTTAAAATCGTTTAGAACCCTCCCCCATTATACTGATACGACATTAGAATGGACGTTACAAAATTGCAAATTCATAGTGCGTTACACAGTCTGATTCAGGCAGGGTCCCGTCGTAAGCCAAGTTGGAATGATAATAAGCCAGATATACCT
The DNA here is from genome assembly GCA_031761425.1 of Cosmopolites sordidus. Classification (NCBI taxonomy): domain Eukaryota; kingdom Metazoa; phylum Arthropoda; class Insecta; order Coleoptera; family Curculionidae; genus Cosmopolites; species Cosmopolites sordidus. The sequence continues at coordinate 1,330,054 of JARFXV010000563.1, read as the reverse complement.
AGGGAGCGAAAAAAATCAGGATTCTTGAGAAGAGTTCTAATTTGAAGAATACTTGGTATATTATATGACAAAATTAACCAAATATCGATGGAGATAGCAACAGAAAATACAACATGTACAAACCTGTTTATTAATAACTTTTTTCTGCGTTTCTAAGAATAAATGTATGACTTGTTAAAGCCAATGTAGCAACAGATATTTTCAAAATATCCATATATCTTCTTGACGAGCTTGAATAGACTACATGATACTTCTGACATCTTACGTGAATCAACTGATTCTTCACGAACAACCCAATTTTGTTATAAATCTCATACAGATGATATAAGCAGCGAGATGTCGATGCCAAAGCCATCTGGTAATCATGTCGCTACTAGTACTGGTGTGATAAAGGATAGATGACAGTGGACCAACTAGAAGATCAAATAAAAGATTACGGAAAAGGCAGAATTACTCTGGAAGGGCTTCTCAAATAGGTATACATAATTTGAGCGGTCTACGAATCAAATGACCCATTTCGGATGATCTACTATTTATCAGAGTGTCTCAGAGTGTAGCGCTTTTCCCGAATATTGCTCCTTGATACTATTACCTCTTCAAGCTTTGCAGAATTTTTGAAATCGTTTAAATTTACCATTTCTGAGCTGCTGTCGAAAGTCTGGACTGATTAATTTCCGGAATTCTGCAATAAAGGATTTCTTTGGTTACTGGTAGGTAGAATCATTTTTCAATTGTTGGACGTATACCTCCTCCAGAGGTTTCAATTGATTTCTAATCTGCATATTTGCTATCAAGTTAGAACAGATTATTTTGATATCACCAGTCTATCTGGAAATTATTGTCATTCATTTTCAGAACGCACTCCTCTATAAAACAGCATCATTAGAATTTATCAATGAATTTTCAAGTTATAGGGCTTAAAGTGAGGGTACTTATTGTCGCCTCGTCACAAAAAAAACCGATGGAACAAAGAGCTAATATTAAATTTTATTTCAAGCTCGATAACAGTTTTACAGAAACACTTGACTTGATGTATGGAAGCTTGCAAAGCATCACGCTTCCTAAGCGTGATGCTTTGGAAGACGACCCGAATCCAGGCCGACCAAACAAAACAAACATCGCAATGAGTTGTGGGAAAAATGATGTGAGATAGATAACGCAGGAATTAAATACGACCAAAGATATGGTTAAACGCCTGGAAGTAGGTGTTTGTTGGATGTCCACTGTTCGAGATTTTTTTATGAAAAAACAAGTCTGTATGCTTTAATATCCTCCGTATTCACATGACTTATCTCCACGTGACCATTTCCCGTTCCCGAAACTCAAGCTAGTCATGAAATAAATGCTTAATTCCTTTCCAGTACATTTAATTCAATAAAACGACATACAAAACTATTCTAATATTGATAGAATGTACCCAGCAGCGTACCCAGAGTTCCGTTATTTTTCTGACATACTGTGTAGGGTATAACTAAATATAGTGAAGATGCTTAATCTATAACTCTGTATATGATCGAGTATAGTCATCACTATATACAGAGCAAGCCAGATATACGATTGTGATCTTGGAGAGACCAACAAGCGATAAGAACACAAACCTATCAAGTTCCTCGTGTAAAATCTCTCCAATAGTTTTATTATGATTCAGTTTAAGTTTCAATGACTTAAACATAATTGGAACAGGTCAACGCTCCAGTTATTTATGAGTATATAACCATATTTCTTTAAAAAGTTTACCGTGATACGCAAACTGAATTCTAAACGGTGAAAAAGACGGAAAATGTTTGGGCCACCGTGTGGTATCGAGTACCTTTCTCCCACTTCCTACCTGCGCCTAAGTCGCTCTTTAAGAATTCACCTGAATGTCTTTCAGTTCGCGCTGGCAGTGCTATAGGTGACGGTGGTACTTTATACCCGTGCGCAAAAGGTGAATGGTACTGCTTTGGTACCGTTAGATATTAAGTTGTGAGTGCCAAAGTACCGAGGAAAAACTTCGGATGTGTTCGTTCTAACTAACCTGTTTCGTTATTCCTTCCTCGTCTGGTAGATATAATCTTCACGCTGCTTCGAACACAACCAGGTAAGAATCGAGTACAAAAAAAAATCAAAACACATAAAACTGATATTTTGGGTGTGAACAACATTCTGTGAAAGTTGCGAGAATCTCATCAAAAAAAAAACTGGACGACCTCAAACAGGAATCCTGAACGTTTATTGTTAAATATTGAAAGGTCATCTAAATAACTTGTTTTGCATCGTGTCATCCGCATCAAAACATCCATTACCGAACCACATTGGTATTTTCATCGGTTTCTTCAAGTCGATGTGTCAACTTAAAGTATTTTTTTCGCGATTATTAATGTTGTTAATGATTTATTCAAGAGATGTCAACGATGTACATTTTTCGAGTATTGAAGAACAGTTAGGCCTTGCCCATAGTACGATGATACCGTTTTATACATTTCGATATGAATACTAAGTAGAGATACATTCCTGAAGCGTTAGATAACCAGTTTGAAATTGAATATCAGCTAGTACTATAAATTTATCGACAGTACGTTTGATTCTCCTTCTAGACTTGACGGAAACTAATTCGAAGTAAAATTCTGTATAGGGGTCTTTCAAATTGAGCGGTTCTTTTTAATTCTTGAATAAAATACAGAATTTGGGTTGGTTTCTAAAAAACCTCTTATTAATAATTGAACTATAGTGTAGGGGAGAGTGGGGGAATGGCGAACGGCTAAGGGGAAACTGAAATAACAGTGCAGATTTTGAAGGAAGAAATGTTTTTAATGCTTAATCAGTCGGTCCGTTCATTCTACTAACTTAATTCAACATTATTATATTATTTGAAACAAAAATAAAATCTCCTTGAGAAAACAAAACCCCTGGTATTTTGCATTATCCCACACGCGACGGGTAATACCGAACAGTGAGTGGGGTATTTACGAACTAATATAATTACGTTTTTTAACGACAAAAATCACATCGATAGCCCGCCGATGTTGAAGCTTGGTCAGTACATTTGTCGTGTGCACATTGGTGGGGGCTAACGTATTTTGCACCACAAAAAAATGCAAAAAATAGTCAGTATTTTCATTGCGAATCCTCAGTCTTCTTCTGGTTTCCTCATTTTTTGGTCAGGATTTTTTTCAACCTTTTATTACCTGGCTTAATAATTTCGATTTTTTCAATCTTGTTTTTTCCCGAATTCTCGTTTTTCTCATTTTCTAATTTCTTGTTCTACTCTTGTTCTAGTTCTTCTTTCAAAGGTGTGCTAGTTAAAATGGTTGAATGATTTTTCTTTATATTGCGTTTCGATGTCTTAGTAGGAATCTACTAAGACATCGAAACGACTCTATCAGATAGTCGAATAACTTTATTAGAATCATTTTCTGGTCAATTCTTCTATTGGAACCTTTGGGGTGAAACACTAAACTTGAAGAGATTTACCTCTCAGATTAAATCATCTCCTAATGATGCTAACATGGTTAGCGAAACGTGCGTCAAAAAGTTCAAAAAAAGTTATTTGGTGTATAGTGGTAAATCTCTTCAAGTTCATTTTCTGGTGTTATAGTAAAATATAGACCATCGGAACATTGTGGCGGAGGAGTGTGCCTATCAGTAAGAACATTAGAATCATGGAACTCTGCAGCAACTACTGGAACAATAGTTTTGGCCTTGGAAGCTGACACCTCAAGAACTTGTGTTTTAAGAGCAAGTACGTCCGAAGTCGATATCTCCATTGCAACTTGAACATCAGAAATGCGGGCACAACGAAATGTGCGTCGGGAGTTAAAACATTAGGAACTTGAACGTATTAAAGTTTTCTGCGCGTGAGCTCATTAATGTTTTAGTAGGCTGGGAACTCTGGCTCTGGGTCACCGCTTCTTCGAATTCAGTAGGACGGAATGGTTAAATACCTGCCGCTCTAACACCGTTAGCTGCCCTTTCTAGATTGCAGCATCCGTTGAACTCCTTTGTAAATAGTTCTACCACTTCATATTGCGTCATTCCTCTTCCAGCTCTCTCAGATATAAAATACTCACATTCTCGGTTATAGAGGTCCAAAGAATGGGAGATCTAGTGGCTGTAGTGTAGTTTATGCGAAGTGTGAGGAAGCAGGGTTAGTAAAATATTATTATTCTGGCGGCATAGAGTGTAAGCCATGATCATCTAAAATTAATAATGTTGGACAATCTTTAGACAGCTTTGCAAACGATATAAAATAGTGAAGCCAGTCGACAAATAGGCTTTCATTCATGTAACTTCAACATGAATTCAACAATCACTTCAACAACAATTCATGTTGGAGTTACCGCTTTTTAGTAATTGTTCATTAACTTGTTTAATTTTAAATATAAAAAATGGGCTAATGTATTGGCCAGCTGCACTAAATGCACAAACTATCGTAGTAGTACTCAACACTAGTCGCCTTTTCTATTTGTTCTGGTCTTTTGGTTTTGGACATTTGTGATTTCTGTTTCGTCTATATAACAATTTTTTTCAGGTCCAAAATGATATTTATTTTATATGGATTCCAAATTGTCGTAAAAATCTTGACGTATATATATATATATATATATATATATATATATATATATATATATATATATATATATATATATATATATATATATATATATATATATATATATATATTATTTAGTACTTTGTCGTTCCCCCATCCGCAATTCAAAGCGCCAGCAAGGGTCTCCCAGGATCGGTTTCTGGCCTTAAACCGTCCTCAACTGGGCTCAGGCTGAACGCTTGGAGAGCGGATGAAGGGAACGACAAAAGCCATGACCATATAAACAGACCTGGTACTTACCCGATGTTTTTATTCATGTTGTACATTACACTTCTGTCTTTTATTCAACACCCTCTGTATTGTATTCAAGAATTAAAAAAACTTCTCCATATGATGTTATGTTTCAAGAAAACAATATAAGAATGACTCTAGGTATAATAATCAACATACAAAATCTTCTTCGTTACGATCTAATTCCCTTCGACTTTCGAGACATTTTTGATTTTGTAATTTTTCCTAAACTCGCTAACAAATTCGAAACTAGTAATCCTCCAAGAAATGATATCATATTGGAGGGCGTTATATGAAGAAAACATAGAAGACATTCAGGATACAAAATCCCTAAACACATAAATAACCAAAAAAACACAATATTTAATTACCATCCAAATTTAATTAGTCTGCATTTTTGAAAAATTTTCCAACGTTTTTTTCATTTTAATTGAAACATTTTTTATACTCGTTTTGTGATGATTTCTTCAAAGTGATTAGCAAACTCCCTTAAAATTGCTTCAATCGTGACTTCTTCAATCGGGAGAACATGAAAATTTACACGATGCCATATCAGGGGAATGTGGTACTTGTGGAATTATGTTTGTTTGATTTTTAATGACAAATTAACAAACAATTATTGTAGTGCGCTATGGTGCGATATCCTGACGCAAAAGCCAGGAAGTTTTATATAAATATAAAGCAAATTACTGGAAACTATTAGAAATACTTCCACCCAGACAAATCCACAATTAAACAACTTTTCTCCATAATATAGTTTCCGAAGACATTCACCTTTTTATCGGCTTCAAGGCTGCATATCACAGTATTGACAGAAACAAACTCTTCCAAATTCTACATCAATTTGAAATTCCATTGAACCTCATCAACTTAATGAAAACAGCAATTAATACTGTCGGACTGTCAGTGGAACTCTCACCCCCCATTTAACGCCCAAAATGCATTAAAACAGAATGATGCGCTGGAGTATCTACCGTGTAATCTGACCCTTGACATTAAGGTTTGTAATGATGGCCTCAATGTAAGAGGGACTATATTATAAGTCAATACAGCTGATGGCTTATGGTGATGATCTGGATATTGCAACAAGACACACGCGACTACGGGTGAGGATAGTATTTATAGATATCCAATAAGTGATCTTAACTGTTAATAACAGGTGTTTCGGTTAATATTGTCGATTTTACTAAGAGATGCCGTTACTAATACATTTGTTGGTATAGACTGATGAAGTGTATGGCGATTTAGAGGCTAAAAATATGTCATCAGAAGCCAGTTCGATATTAATTGTTATTATGCAAAAAAACATAACTTTGAAGATGTCAAATTATGTGCCAGAAAAAGATATTTTGCGAGGAAATTTAATAGCCTTCTTTCATTTGAAGAAAACGACTGCTGAAAGCTATTAATTGTTAATTGAAACTTGCTCTAATCTAAAAAACTTATGAGCGATACTTTAAAAGCATTAAAAGTGGTAATTTTAATTTAAAAGGCAAGGAACTTTCAAGACATCCGAAAAAGTTTGAAGATGCAGATTTGCAAGAATTATTGGATGAAAACTCAACTCATACATTGAAACAGTTGGCACAAGCATTGAATGTTCCCCAATCCATCATTTACGCACATCTACACAATTTAGGAAAGATCCAGAAGGAAGGAAAATGGGCTCTACATGAATTGAAGGAAAGATAATACATTGAAGGGTGAAAATCCACTTGTGAAATTGTGCTTGCCAGACAGAAAAGAGAAGATGATTTGCATAGAGTTGTGATAGGTGACAAAAAGTGGATCTGTTTTGATAACTTAAAACGCAAAAAATTATTGGTAAACCCAGGTCGGTCTTCATTATCACAACCAGTGGACAATATACATGGAAAGAAGGTTTTGCAGTGTATTTGGTGGGATAGTAAGGGAGTTTTGTAAAATTTAATCGAACATTGGAGGAAAAACGACCAGAATGGGAAACATTCAAGACACAATAAACCCTTTTTTGAACGTGACAATGCCCCTTGTTACAAAATGTGTAAAAAACTATCTGGAAAACGTCAAATGGGACATCTTGCTGCAACCGCCATATTCACCGAAAAAAAAATAGAAAGATAAAAATCTTATTATTTATTTAGTTTTTTCGGTTTTGAGACACCGTAACTCGATATTCAACATTAAAGTCCCGGGAGTTCCAGGTTTTTTTTTGAAATGTCTTTGCAGTTATTTATGTGGGGGTTTGAAACTTTCGCACGTTTTTCTAAATGACATTCTGAATTCAATGAATATCCTCGCTCATATTTTAAGTTGCAGTAGCAAGAATTAACAAGTGTTTAAACTAGCACTAGACTATAATAATAAAAGAGAACTCTGTCGACAGAGATAAAAGAAGTATAAGAGATATAAGAAGAATATTAAGAAGTAAGAGTCACCGGTGTTTGTATGTGAATACCCTAGTAATTCTGGCAAGAAGAAACATATAGGTAGAACGTACAATAAAACAACTTTTAAAACAGAGTAAAGAAAAGGGGATTGAAGATTAACAAAGATAACAGAATATCAAATAAATAATAATTTAAAGACTGAGGAAGCATGTTGAATTGAGGAAAAACTCAGAAGGAAATGGAAAGAGACGGTCATAAAAGGCCTACTGGAGAGACAGATAACAGAGTGGGGACGAACAGAAAGAAATGGAGCTACGAAAAAATGCCTCTGGATATATTTTTTTTTAAGATTCAATATTGTTTTGTACAATATAATTCAAATTTTACATCTACGGTTTATTTTCCTCTCCTGGTGACTGATTAATATCTTAGTCAATTATTAACGAAAATGATTAAAATTTATGCATTTTACGGTTATCCCACACACAAGGTAAAGCCCAATTTGCATTCGTCGTCATTAGAAATGAACATTGGCTTCCGTTATACGTTAGCCTTGGTACAAATAAAATTGATACTGTGTCCGTTAGCAAAAATATTACCACCTTGAATTGAAACTCGTATGAGAAATAATTTTTCTAATTGTTCCCCGGTGAAGGTCGTTCTCAAAAATAAAATTATCATGTAATTATTAATTGTGTACGTATGTCTCGAAAGTTTATTAAAATGTTTCTCAATTTTGTGACGAGAATGAGTGATGGCAAATATCTTTTACAAACTTATTAGAAAAAGACTTTTCTAATAAGAGCGTTAGAACTTTGAAATATAATAGTGGCAACACGGTTTAAAACGTAAATGCGACTCATAGTGTTTAGTACGTTATCTCATATGTTTATGGATTCCTTGTGAAACACATTGAAAATACTAGGATTATAAATGATACACTTGCAGGTTTTTAATGATTATATGGACTGACAGATGGTATGTCAATAGATTGACCGACAGATTAAAGAAACCGTTAATGATAAGGCACACACACAATTAAAATTGTTTAATAAATTAATACCAAAAAAGAAAAACAGTAATAACTATTATGTAAATAAGCCTGATGCAAACGTAGATCTTCAGTTTTATCCTAAAGCGGTTAATTCATCTGACTATTCATGAGTTGGACTTATTGGAAAAGGGTTTAAAATATTCACCACATATTTACTCAAAACAAGAATTAGAAACTTTAGCAATTAACATACAATTATCCACCATATCTGTGGAAACTTAACTCTACATAATAAACTTAATATATCCGAACTTTTTAATAATCTTAAGTTTACAAAAAGCTGTAAGGATGAATTAATAATTGTAAAAAAACCATAAACAAAAGCTAAAATATAATGACTTAATCATTTGCAAAGCGAACAAGAGTAATACAAATATAATTTATTATAACACTCCATGTCCATTTATAACATTAAATAAAATGTATAAATTTAAAAGTATGAACCCTTCAGCCTCGAAATTCTATGGATTACCTAAGATTCATAAAGAAACTTATCCGATAAACCGGTAGGGTAAAGAATTAAGTCATAAAAAATTCATTGCAATTTGTACAAAAAACTAAAGACATTACATTCACGCTTAAAGCAAAATTATTTAACTTCTGTACCAGTGTATGATTTAATCACAATTTTAAAAAGACCTATAGACAATGCAGACACAGAAGAGCAATTAAAAATTGAACTAAAAACAGCAATCCTAGTTTGCCTAGAACAAAATTATCTTCAATATAACAATGAGATTCGTCGAACAAAAATACATTTCCGAAGCCCTGTTGTATCAGTTTAAACAAATTCCATCCGTCGGAAAAGTGATAACGACTGTTTTTCCAAATTCTTTCGAGATTCTGCAAATTCCACCAATTTAAAAAAAAAACAAACCGCATTTGAAGAAAAAGATTTTTTTTCCATTAAGACAATGCATCGTCTCACACTTTAGTGATCGCCATGGCCAAATATTAACGAATTGGGATTCGAATTAATTGCCCACCCACCGTATTCACCAGATCTGGCCCCCAACGGCTTTTTTCTCTTTCCTAGGCTGAAAATTTCGCTCGGAGGACAGAGATTTTCATCGATTGAGAAGGTCATCTCATTCGTAAATAACTATTTTGCAGAAAAAGAAGTCCACTACTATTTATACGGATTAAAGAGATAGGGGCATCACTAGGAAAAATGAATAGAATGACAAGGGGACTCTGTTGAGAAATAAAACTGTGTTTTTGAGTTAGGTTTTCTTTTCGGAGTTAGGCTGAAAACTATTCAAACTACCCTTGTATATTTGTTGTAACATATAATTTTTGCATTTAAACTTCTGGGGAATTCTAAAAGACACTGACCATTTCAAGAATAATTACAAACTTGTTTACGTGGAGAATTTTGGCAACGCCGCTACCTTAAAACAGGATCTGAGCCGACGAGCCATTACGTGACCTACTGACACTCGATGACTCCAAACTGGTCACCAGATTCTCCAAATTCCACGCGTCAATTTAGGTTTATTTTCATATTTATTCCATCAATTTCATCGAGGCTAAGTGACACTGATAACAAAGAATCTAACGGTTTTTTTCGAAAATTAATTAAATCTAAATACATACGATAACCTATTTTGTAAATGTCAAGAGGTAAGTTTTGGAGACAGGACTAGAAGGGTTACATTATTTTATCAAACTTTTACATATTTTCTTGCCCAACTACTTGATCAGTATTTAAAGTATGTTAAATTGCATTTAACAGGAATTAATTTAAGATTCGCTTGCCGGAACTGACGCAGTACTAGATCAGGAGAATTGAGTGGAGCTTCTTGGCGTGAAATATTTTAGCAGTTCCACTATTCGGATTTTATTATTATTATTGTTAGTATTATCACTAGGGAGTGAATTTTTGCCAGAGCTCAGGCAGCCTCACTGGTTTATCAGTGTGTTTACTCATCGTCGTACATTATTAACTCGTTTTCTAGAAAAATAAACTAATACTAACTTTAGCTTTATCGTCGGTCTTACTTTGTACTGTTACTTTATTACCATATAACATAAAAAACAAAACAATCCAATATATTCACAAAAAAATACATAGTATTGATCTACAGTGGATTTGGTGCCGGAAAGACTAAAACTCTTTTTGAATATGCTCGGTATTTTACTTCTGACGGTACTTATATTTTTGGAAATGTACGTGTAGTTTTCGAAAAATTATAGGTGTCGAAAAAATACAATTATTTCCTATTTTTTACCTTTTGTTACATTTGTGAAAATGAAGACTTCTTTTTCGTGATTGCTCCGAGTGCCATCTGCCATCATGTGTTCATCCCATCGACCCTGGTACATTTCTTCCGTATTTTTTAGGTCCTGATAAAATCGGTCTTCTTGTTCCTCACTGTAAGAGCCAAGATTGTCTGGAAATTTCTACAAATTATTGTGAAAGTAGTGAACTTTGATGCTCATCTTACATTCAAGCTTTCTGAAATTTTCCAGCATTTTTCGCACCAGTTCGCACCAATATTGACCAAATAAAACCAGGTTAATATACGATTCATAGAATGCACGAATTTTTTATCTTTCATCAAAAGCTTAATTCGCGCTCCATCGAAAATACCAACCTTAAGTTTCTCCTTGCTCAAACCAGGAAATTTCGTCGATATATGATTAAAACAGGAATCATTTTTATCCAATTCTTTGACACAATGTTTCATTAGGCCTGATTTTATGTGTAATGGAGGCAAAATGTTTTTCTCTCTAGTAACTAACGATATATTTATGACATTTCGTTTGCGAACAGTTAAGTCTTTTATTTCAGGCCAGTTTGTTTTAATCTAAGGCTCGCTTTTAGCTCTGCTATCCCACGAACAGAAAAAACATGGAAATTTCGTGTAGCTGCTTTGTTGACCCAATAAAAAGTTTACTCGAGTACAATAACATCATTTCTTTTGAAAAGTCGAGGTTTCTGATAAGCGTCTTGAGTAAAAAGTAGGAGTTTCGACAAGGTAACTTCAAAATTATCACTTCCTTCACTAGTACAACCTTGCCGATCTTGGGATGAGCATCATTCTGTATCTGAAAGATCCGACAGGCCACGAAAAGTTGAAACAGGGACGTTTCTGAATGAGAAACAGGTCTTTTAGCAGATACCAGATCGAGGTAGGTTGTTTTTTTTATTATTAACAGACACCTTGGTTCTCTTCAAATCATAGGCACTCCAAAGTTTAATTGACTTCTTTTACTATTCGTCCATTACCTTAAATAATCACTACACATTTTGCAAAAATTGTTTGAAATCCATGGTTTACCAATGTCTTTAATTTTTGAGTTAAAATAAGTGCATTTCACTCAAATTCAGATATAGGTTTTCGAAACTTCTTCACCGTATATTCACCACAAACGTAACATAAAGTGTTCGGGTCATTTAAACACGATCGTTTGGACGATGACATCTTCGAAGTTTTACTTACTCAGTTTTTTAATTGAACAAACAAAAAAAAAACAAACAAGTTAAAAGGCTACCGAGAAGAAAATATTATCGATATGAGTAAATTAAAAACTGTACGTACTTTTGTTAATTTAATTGCACTGACAGTGTGGTTAGACACTAAACTTTAAAATTGTTCTCGGCGGTACCAATTTTTTTTTATGTTGTAGACCTTTGTAATTGAAATGAATTTATAGGCATTTCAGCGATATAGTTATTTTCATAAATTGAAGTGATATCACGCGCAATTGCATGAAACAATGTATTCACTTATCTTTTTTTAACACGCTTTCATTAGCTTCACGTTTTTTTCACCCACTTTAAAACGCCAGATTAAATTAAAACTTGGCACACTTATCAAGGGCCGATGACGTCAGGATCAAGGATTAAATTTCGGAGAAGGAGCTTGAGAGACGGCTACAGTACCCAAAGAAGACAGCAGGCGCCCAAATTACCCACTCCCACCACGGGTAGGTAGTGACGAAAAATAAATAATAGTTTAAAAAACTAAAAAACACGCTTTAATGGTAAACCGAACTAAAAAGTATACTAAAAAATAATTTTTAGTATATTCTTATACTAAAATTTATTTTTTATTTTTTAGTTTGATTTACCGTTAAAGCGTGTTTTTTAGTTTTTTTAAGCTATAATTTATTTTTAACAAGTGTGGTCTCTGGTTATATCATTATCATTAAAATACTCTCGGATTTCCTAAGGAGATGTTGTATCAAATAATAATGTTGTATCAAATAATAAGGTGTTATATTGTGTAACAAATGAAATAGGGAAAATGTATATAAACGTTCATACAGTTACTCTACAGCGACTTAATGATGGTAACCACAGAATAATTTAACCAGGGAACTTTCTTCTTCCTCTTCTTTCTGTGGACCTACAACCTGTTCGCGAGCCTTGACCTCCTTCGTCTTTGATATGCAGCAGTTCTTCAACAGCTCCATCATTGTCATTCCACCGTGTCTTTAGTTTACGTCTCTTTCTCATACCCACCATTCATCATAATCCTCCAAATTGCATGATCATTCATGGCATCAAAAATCCTTCTGACCAGTTAGTTCTTTTTCAATTACAGCAAGCATCTCTTTCATATTTTCCACATCCAGACTATTCTCCAGACTTGGTGCCCGTAAATAATGTCGTTTTTTGATACTACAGTTTGATAATACAGTTTTAATCTTCAATAAGTTTAAGAATCTTTAGTGTGAAAGACTAAGCTCAAAGAGATTCACTACTAAACGCCACGCGCGTTTCTCTAACCATATTAGCATCATTAGGAGATGGTTTAAAATTTAAATGATTAAAATCAGGTTCTTTAACATATCGAAAAATGTTTAGTGGTAACTTCTTAAAAACATTTGATTATTTAAAAGAAATCATTTTCTTCTTTGTATTTCACAATTAATATTTTCCATAAAAAATCAGCGACCCGCACTTCTCTTCTTCTTTTTCCTTCCGTAGCATCTGCTCCGGTAGAGTTGTTTTAACATTATTTTACTTTAAGTTCAAAATAATGTAGGACCGATCAAATGTAACGTTTATTTTCTTTAAACTGGGTATAAAATGCAATGAATAGGATTATTGCATGTAATATCTCATACATTTCAGACTAAACCCTGTATAAAGAGTGGTTCTTGTATGTCGCGTCTGTTGTTTCTTTTTTGGTTTCGCCGATAACCCTGACAGTCGGTCCGACCATAACGCCAAACCTAGTGTCCGTTGAGTTTTATCGGGGGGAATTTCTGTTCGGTTTGGGCGCTGGCTGGTTCGTTGCGGTCGCTTTCAAGGTCACGACGATTTCAAAATGTCTGTTTTACGCGTAGGCTGTCTTTGGCTTTTGTGAAACACAACCGTCAAAAAAACCCTTCGATTATGGATAGATATTTCGTTTATTAACCGCAAGTATATTTTTATCTGAAACCAGCACGATTTTTGCAATTGCGCGAGGTTTAAATAAAAATTGTATCAAAAAGAATTTTTCTATAAATACTAGGGTATAAAAAAAGTTTTTTGTGGTGTCTGTGCCTTGCAAAAAGAAAGAATTGAAAGAAGTAACAAAGAAGACTGGTGAAAATTGATACATTTTGACTTTTTGTTCTGCAATCGTAGAAAAAAAATGCTTCTTATTCCTTTTTAAACGATCCCTTACTGTTTAATAGATTGCTTATTTTTTATTGTATACTTTACATTTAGTAAAGCATTTGTCCTATAATCAATATATTTCCTTTTTTTTTAACTTAACTTGAAATCATCTTGAAAACCTAATAAAAAAACATTCTCTTTCTTAATCGTTATCAAATAATAAAATCTTTGTTAATTTATGAGCATTAGATGAAAATTACATAAAATACAAGTAGAAATTGTTCCCACGCATAAGCGTTACATAAGTTTTTAGTCATTGTCCTTTTTTCTTTCCGTTTCTAAACGCGAAACATCTTCGTCCGTTTTCACATTGTTCTGTGTGCAAAATTTCGATTCTACGCTTAAATGTATTAATTAGACAACAAATTAATTGTTAACTGACTGTTTTTTACATGTTTTTTTACACAGTTTGTTACATATTATTCTTCCATTATTATTTTTTTATATTTTGCTATGATTAAAAAGTACAGTAACTTCTAAAAATCGCGCGTCTTATGTATCGATGCCCTTGCAGCCACCATTTGACATGGCCGATTTAAATAGTCATGGTTTTAGTGTCGTTCCCTTCATCCGCTCTCCGGGCGTTCAGCTTGAGCCCAGCTGATAACGGCTTAAGGCCAGAAACCGGTCTTGGGAGACTTTGGGTCTTGGCGCTTTGGATAGCGGATAGCGGGTCTTGGCGCTTTGGATAGCGGATGGGGGAACGACAAAGCACCACCGTGGAGTGCGGGAGAATTTTCTTTGTTTTCGATATATTCAATCAATAGAATCAATTCAATCAAGAGAGAGAGAGAGAGAGAGAGAGAGAGAGAGAGAGAGAGAGAGAGAGAAATGATTCTGATAATTTGAGTAGAATATATAATGACAAAATTAAATAATAAATTAACGTTCTTTTTTGCATTTAATACTATTACAACTGGAAAACCTTAAACTGTTGCGTTATAAAAAAGAATCTAAAGGAAAAAAATTGTAAAAACTCAAAAATGTGTCGGCCCTAACATATTTTATAAAAAAAAACTCAAATATTAATTTATGATTGGCTTGGTTTATATTTTTATTTGAAGTGATAGAGTAGTACTTCCGAATGCACATTATTAGGAAATAACCTGACGAAGAAAAATGTACAATAATGCTTTCCGGTGTTGCCAGATATCTCCAGTAGCTACTAAAAAATGTTTTTTTTTAATGGCAACAACGTATTTTTTAACATACCTTGACAAATCACATTTATTTATTGGAGTAGCCGTTTTAAAACAAATAATGATTATTCAACTATATTACAACTTTTTTTGCTAAAAGAAAATTGTTTAAAATAACAGTAAAAAATAACTCTATTAACTATATATAACTCTTATAAACTAACCAATGTTTTTTTTAAAAAATGTTCAAACTGGTCCAACCATCCTTGTAATATACAATAATGGACATACTGTTATTAATCTCTCGCCGAATTGATTGTTTTAGTTCATCAACAGCATTAAGAGCGGTCATGTATACTTTGTTTTTTAAGAAACCCTACAGGAAAAAGTCACTCAGAAGGCCACTCACCTGAACCTCTTCTTCGTATCCATCTTTCTGGCAACAGTTCACGAGGATAATCTCGCACATTTCGCGTAAAATGAGGTGGTGCCCTATTCTGTTGGAAGTAGAACATCCTTCTTTCTGCTAAGGGTAGTTCATCAATAAACAACTCAAGTTTGTTTCTCAATAACCCTAAATAACTTTTACAACTTACATTTTGTTCTATGAAGATAGGTCCGATCACTTTCTTATTGTAGATTTGACATCATACGTTAACTCTTGGATTATTTTGTATTCTTCTTTCTTCAGCCCAAGAAGATCGGGTTGCTGACGCTTCTTGTCCAAAACCCAGTTGCAAAATTCCAATCTTCTATCACAATCATCATCATACAATTCTTGTACACTTCTGATTGTGTATGGATGATAATTGTTCCCCAGTAAAGCGGCCCACACTTGAATTATTTGATTAGAAACTACATGGTAGGTTTTCTGCCGCCCTACTCCGCATTCACAATATAACCTTTTCCTTACGATGTTTTTATAGGTAATCCACTTTTCACCCCCAGTTATCATCCGGTCCAAGAATGGTTCGATTTTGTTCCGTGCAAGCACAAATTTGCATATGATGACTCGATCATTCAAATTCTTCTCTCTTAACTCATGTGGCATCTATGTCGAATATTTCCACACCAATCCTAATTTTCGAATATGGTCCAAAATGGTTTGTTGAACTGAATCAAGCCTTTCCGCAATCTCCGATGCTTTCAAAACAAAGGATTTTGCTCTAACATGATTTTGACAGTATCGTCGTCGATCAAAGATGGTCGCCCAGAGCGTGGCTTATCAGAACGGTCGAAATCACCTACTTGAAATTTTTCAAACCATCTTCTGCATTAAACTTGAAAAGATTTACCACTAAACCACTTTTTTTGAACTGCTTGACGCACGTTTCGCTAACCATGTTAGTATCATCAGGAGATGATTTAATCTAATTCTAAAACTAAACTATATACTATTTATATGAAAAACCCTACCTAACGAAGCGTGTAAAAATCATGAACCGTGAAGTTTACTAAGTTTACTAAGCCTTACATTAATAATTGAAAAAGTTGACTGTACTGGATAAGTCCTTTATCTCGGTTCATGACTTTTTTACATTTTTCTATTTGAATGCTTTCATATGCATCCAAAGCCCTATTATTATTAACACTTTTAATTAGTCTTAAATTACTAATATCTATACTATGGTCGTGTTCGATTGCATGTTGGGCAACACAAGATTTTTCATTTTTTTCATATCTAATATGTTCTTTATATCTTGTCAATATGGATCTTATTGTTTGTCCAATATACCTTCGATCACAGTCCTGACAACTAATTTCTAAAATCCCCGACTTTTCATGTTGCTCTACTTTATCCTTTAGATTACCCAGAACTTCTCTTAGGTTATTATATGGTTTGTACACAACTTTAATATCCACATTTTTCGAAATTTTGTCTAGCCTTCTTGTTAATTGGGCATCAAATGGTATTACCATGAATTTCTTTGTGTTCTGATCCTTTTGAAAAGTCGAAGATTATTTCAATAATTTTCTGAACTTATGTTTTCTAATTAATTTATCTACAATGTTCTTATTATAACCATTCCCTTCAGATACCTCCCTAATTAATTTTAATTCTTTGTTATAATATAATTATCTTTATTTAAAGGAAAATTAATTAATTTATTTACCATAAAATTTAAACTAACCATCTTATTTTGGAAGCTGTAATTTGAATCGTTAGGAATGTATCTCGAAGTGGTGGTGTTTTTTTCTGAAAATATCAAAATCTAACCTATTTTTATTGTTTCTGCTGACTTAAACATCCAGAAATGGTAAACTATCGCTGTTTTCTTACTTAATATCCTCTTATTATCTTAATAAAATCATCTAAATTTTCATTTTTCGAATCGAAAATGGCAAAAACGTCATCTACATACCTTCCGAGTAACTGTTTATTAAGTAACTGTTAAAGGATCAGTTTGTATAAAAATAAAGAGCCAAATATACGTTAAATGAATATAGGAATACTTGTTGAAACTTGTTGTAACCGGAACGAACAGAACTTTCAAATGGAACGACTTTCAATATTCTAGAAGAGAAAACGTACGAACTAAATGAGTCAATCAAACACTAAATCTTACGAATTCATTTCTGATTTTTTCCGTAAATGTTTTAATAATATTAATTTTACGTTTCGGTGTTTGTTACAGCTTCTTAACGATTCAAGAAATATATTTATTATAGATGAATTATTATGCAACCGGTGACCGAGTTTCTGACAATCTCCCATGATGAAACCCCTCGCTCGACGTTACAACGAGATAGCTTATTTAATTTCTTAGAGTTGCCAGTTTACAAATTAATTCCTTTCGATCGCTTTTAGAAGCTTCTTTGCATTATTTTCAATATGGAAAATTTGTTTAGAAATTAATCTATTATAAACAATCTAATTGTTAACATTCTCATTGTTGGGGTTGTATTATTTTTTCTTTGCACTTTTTGGATGCAGTACTCTGTATATCGGTTGGTGGTAACCCTGATAAAGTTTGAGTTTTGATATTAAAAGAATTATTAATGCGTCACTGATAACTTAACTATCAAGAAAACCACTTAAGTTTTCCACTGTATCAGATTTTTTGTTTGTTACTAGTGAAAGGTCTTTCAAATTGGGCGGGTTTTTTAATTCTCGAACCAAACACTGAATTTGCGTTGATTTACAAAAAATATTGGTAATTGAGGCAAAGTGCAGACCACCTCTTGCAGCTCCACAGACGTCCATTCTTTTGTCAAAATTTTGGATGACATTTTGGCATACTCGTGGCTCTATATCACCAATGACTCGCATAATTTAATTTTTTGATTCAGTGATCGATTGTGAATTGTTCTTATAGACATAGCATTTCACATAATCCCAAAGAAAATAGTCGAACGGTGTCGAATTAACATCATTGTTTCTTGGTGATACATGTAGTAAAATTGAAATGATACAGAGAAGATTAGTATGACCCCTGCTCAAAGATGACACGCAAAATCGTGAAGCATTCCACATTTTTAAAATCCCTTAAGTCCAGAACTTCCCGACTTAAACATCATAAAGTGGATATCCCACAAAGATAGAGGTTTAAACCAATTTTCCATACTCCACGCTTACAAATCCGTAATTCGTCCCAAACTCGACTATGGATGCCATGTCTATAACTCGCCCCTCTAGTCCTATAAAGAGCCTCCAATGTCTCCCTTCGATTGAACCTCTTAAATTCAGAATAACAAAATTTCATCTGCACTGCAATAGCAAGATCAACTCCTAACTCAACAATCTCCAAAATGTTATTCGAACCTCTTAAATCTCCCTCTCCCCTCTATGACTCTAAAGCTCACGGGGCCTCCAGAATATTAGTTAATTTTTCCAGATCTCTTTCTTTCTTCTTTTCCGCCTCTCTTCCTTCCACTCCTTTTCCTCATCCTCCTTGGCTCCTGTCTCCTCCAAAAATAATTTTCTTTATATTCAATTTTGGACTGAGAATTTACTCAGTTGCTGTCCTTCCTCCGTTTTAGTCTTCACTAATGGTACTGGCGCAGTCACATTCTTTCCCCATTTTTCAAATAAATACAAACCCTTTTCCAATACATCCATTATTTCCAGCCTCCCTCAACTCCTTAAAATTAATCAGCAACCCAATCTCGACCCATCCATTAATCCAAAAAATTTGGGATTGTCTCCACGGCCTAAATTCTTTATCCTGCAATGTCTCTTTGATCTGGATCCCTAGTCACATGGGCATTGAGAGCAATGACAGGGCAGATCAATTGGTAAAAGACGGCATATCTTCTTGATCTCCATTTACCCCAGTTATTATCGGGTTATTTCTAACAAAATTTAAAATTTCATACAACTTGAACGGGATTTCATTGACGAAAACAACAAACTATAATAGATAAAAAAGACTCCCATTCCATTAGCTCTAGACAATCCCAAACCAAACTCAATGTACTAATAAGTGGTCATTACAGCTTTTCTCATCAATATCTCCTCCCTCCTGCTCGATTTGTGGTTTCTTCTTTTCTGTTTTACACATCCTAATCTCATACCTAGTTTTTCCAATACATCCATTCTTTCAGCAGAGCTCATTGCGATTCACAAGGCTCTAAAAAGCATCTTCCTTGAGCCAGCTCCTGGTTAATCTGTTTTGACTCCCTCAACTCCTTAAAATTAATCAACAACCTAATCTCGACCGATCCATTAATCCAAAAAATTTGGAATCGCCTCCACTCCTTAAACTCTTTATCCTACAACGTCTGTTTGATCTGGATCCCTAGTCACATGGGCATTGAGAGCAATGACAGGGCAGATCAATTGGTAAAAGGATTGATCTCCCGGAATGGGGACGTAAATTGGCCACCAAGGTCATGCGACTTGACGCCGCTAGACCATTTTTTGTGGGGCTATGTGAAGGGCAAAGCTTACGAAAATAATTCGCAAACCGTTCAACAGTTGAAAGAAGAAATTAGGCGAATAATTCGTGACATAACTCCGCAAATGTGTTCAGCAGTAATGGAGAATTTCAACAAAAGAATTGTGAGCTGCCAGAGAAGTCGTGGCGGTCATTTGACAGATGTTGTATTCCACGTATAATTGTACACTATCCAGCTTCGCACTGCCATAAATAACTTTCAGGTATGTTATGAAACGTTTCTTTTATTCGTTACCAACATTCGAAACCTCTTAATGGAATACCCGTTAGATAAAAAAGACTCCCATTCTAGACAATCCCAAACCAAATGCAATGTACTAATGAGAGGTCATTACCGCTTTTCTCATCAATATATCCTCCCTCCTGCTCGATTTGTGGTTTATCCTTTTCTGTTTCACACATCCTAATCTCATACGTAGTTTTGTCCCCTATCCGCACTAGGTTCGCCCTTCACGGCTCCGTAGAAGATTTATGTTATGAATTACCTAAAAAATCTGGATTCTATTCTAGAATCTAACTATTAAAAGATTACCATTTCCATTAAAAGATTACCAATTACTCCTCCTGGTCATAACGCACACCAAATAGTGACTCGTTTACGATGTAAAGATTTCTCATGAATCTATCGTGAATTTCCCTCCCTAAATGTGGCAATTTTGTTTATTAACATCGCCACCAATTTCAAAATATGCTTTGAATGAAATTTCTGGATCTTCAGCACACTTTCACGTCCCAAATCAATATGCTCTTGAGAACGACCACTACGACTAGATATTGCTCTTCTTTTATCTTGCACTGAACCAATTTCTTGAAAATTTTTGAACATTTCGATTGATAGTGCTTTCAGATGGACGATTCTGCAAACCGTAAATATTATAATTTTATAAAAACATTTTTCACTGTACGCCTATTTTCATAAAATAATTCATTTGTATTGTGTACAACTCAATTTTTATAAATATCGTAGTAAAAAATTTAAAAAGGAATAAAACAATTTTTTACTTTGCTACCTATCACTTTTATTATTTAAAAGTAAAAAATTGTTTTTTTACTTTTTAAAAAATGAAATATTACAAAGTAACGGACAAATCAATCGATAATTTAAAAATTTTTAAAAAATCTCTCAATCTGAAAAAACCGTTTATTTATTCTTTCCTTGCATGAAAGTTGGGATCAGTAAAATACTCACTCGGTCAGTAGTTATTTGTAGCATATATGTATATGCTATAGCAATATATATTTAACTGAAAGAGAAAGAATTAGAATAGTAACAATTGTTGGATACTGTGACAGAAGACGCACTTAGGATCAAGTTTGTTTAATATTTAATGAAGTATGAATGAATAAGAACATTACTAAATCAACAGGCTCGTAATCGGTGAAAAGATTTAATGATACAGGCAGCATTAAAAGTACTCCAAAATTAGAAAGAGAAAAAACAAAAACTAATGATGAAAATCTGTTGAATGTTTTAGTTGATGTAGTAGACAATCCGCGCAAAAAAATATTATAAAAACGTAATCCTTACAAAATATAATTACTGCAAGAATTAAGTGAAGATTACAAAGAAAACATCGAGATGCTTGCCGTATTTGAAATGCTGTGAATTATAATTTAAATGAAATGATGAATTATAACTTCGAGCTCAAGCAATCGTACAACGATCTGGATATTGTACACTGTGAAGATATAGCGACTCAGTTAGGTGGGAGAATGCCAGAAAGTCGAATACCAGGGATAATCATTATAGGTAACAAAAGGAAATGTAGACCAAAGACATGGTGGCTAGATAATGTAAGAAGAACGAACACTAAAGGTCTAGGACAGGAAGCAGTGGGAAAAAAATCAAACCTATAGGCCTAAATGGTCGGATAAAGGATTTAAAAATCTTTTTCTAAACAATAGTCTTCAAAAACTCTTATTTTATTCAATGGAAAAACCGTGAGAGGGTTTATTTTGAAGGAGACAATATAAATTTGGATGAATAAATATATTTTGAGTATTATTTAAAAAGACACCCTACTTTTTGAACAAAATAATATTAAAGTAGCTCGACAGGCCTTAAAGACCCGTGACTTCGCCTTTATTTGCTATTTTTCTCAATTTTATGCTTCCCGACATCCTCCTACCCTTGCTGAACTTAAATCATCCTTGCATGCCTCCTATCACTTCTTTCTTAGTAGTCCTCTTCTTATTCTTCGCCCATCTCTTCTTGACAATGATTTTTTTTTGTCCATCTGATTGTCCATATAATTAAAACTTTTTCGCCATCCTGTACATTAACATTTTAATACAGTATATGCACAGTGAAACCACAAGCAAATTAACACTTTCGTAGTAGCATTTCATCGAATAATATGCGGAAACCGTTAGCGGGACCGTTCTATAAAGAAATAAAAATGTTTACGAGCTAGAAAACGTTTTATTTTAAGTGGCAAATCTGATTGTGCTCTTAATTTAATTGTGTTTGTTGTGTGCGCGTATGATCGTGTTTTAAAAAGTGATAAAACTCGTATTGTCTCCAACTACACGAGTTTCGATTACTAGGTCACGCCGGAGAACAGTTAGCCGGCTAATTCAGGCTTTAAAGTAAAAAGATTTAATTCCATATTTAGTTCGAGTTTGATTAAACGAACTGAACGATGGATAAAATCTGAAATTCCTACTCGTCATCTAAAAACGCAAGTTGAACTTTCTGTTGGCGGGACGATCACGTTAAAATTGTTGTTTCAAAATACCATTCAAGGTAGAGTAAAACATATTCTATAAAAGACCGTCTTCCTCTTATTTAAGTTTTCCTTGGCTTCTACTTCGTTTTTGTAGGGACTTGAAGTTAATCCATTGTTGACTTAGTACCTTTCTTCGTTTTTTTAATAACTGTTGATCTGCAAGGGATAGAAGAAAATGTGTTCAAGTAAAACTTTATTATTTGATTAGTGTTATTGATTTTATCAACTGGTGCTGTATTATTACTGTGTGCAGTACCTTACGCTATATAAATTCATTAAGTTCATTAAGTATTTTTACATATCTACTATATTCTTCCGATTTTATACTGGGTGAATTTTGACTATTCGACAGTTTAAAGAAAAATTTTCTTGGATCTACGTAGAAAAAGAATAAATAAATATAAATAATTATTGAAATAATGCTTTTGATGAAGACTCTAATTAAACATACTAGACTTTACAGTATGAGAGGTAAAAAAACTAACCCAAAAATATTTCCCATCCCGTTAGCCGATTTGAATTCATCGATGGGCCGATTCATTCCTTATTCATCGTGAGTGGTCACATCCTAGTCCATATCCGCCTTTGGATATGCATCCAAATTATATTTCCGGTTCCGAAAAAAGTTCTTCGCGATCAACCCTGCGTTATTTATTCATATTGCGGCGTGGCTCCGTATTCGTCACTAACTGTACCGTGCCACACTTACGTTCAACCAGTTGGTTGGTGTATCGGCTTGACTCACGATATTATTTTATGAAATTCCTTTGCATTTGTGTCATTGAGATATATTATTGATGATCTAACCTAGTAAAGACCAGCAACTAACAGAATCCTGTTCGAAATATTTGCTAGATTACCAATAAAACTCGATCAACTCGACGGATGCTACAAAGAGATAACCAGTAAACGACAAATATTTTTATTTGTTTATCGGTCCACGTTTGACTAACCGTATTAACATCACCCAAAGATTATTGTATATTATATGATAACCGTATACAGGGTGTCCGCTAATTAATGGTACACAGCAAAACTGGACTGCTCGACGCACGTTTCGCTAACCATGTTAGCATCATCAGGAGATGATTTAATCTAATTCTAAAACTACATTATGTTCTATTTATATGAAAAACCCTACCTAACGAAGCGTGTAAAAATTATGAACCGTGAGGTTTACTAAGCCTTACATTAATAATTGAACAAATTGACTGAACGGGATAGGTTCTTTATCGCGATTCATGATTTTCTTACATTTTTCTATTTGAATGCTTTGAATGAATATACATACAAAGCCCTATTATTATTAATACTTTTAATTAGTCTTAAATTATTAATATCTATACTGTGGTGGTGTTCGATTGCATGTTGGGCAACACAAGATTTTTCATTTCCCATATCTAATATGGGCAATTTGTTCTTTATATCTTGTCAATATGAATCTTTTTGTTTGTCCAATATACCTTCGCTCACGGTCTTGACAACTAATTTCGTAAATCCCCGACTCTTCATGTTGCTCTACTTTATTCTTTGGATTACCCAAAACTTCTCTTAATTTATTATATGCTTTGTACACAACCTCAATGTCCACTTTTTTTTTCAAAATTTTGTCTGGTGTCCTCATGTTAATTGAGCATCAAATAGTATTACTATGCCGATCGCGTTGGTGCAGCGGTAAGAGCGCCTGCTTTGCCGAATCCGCGCTGGAGCGATAGCTGGTTCGATTCCAGCGCTCGGATGGTTATTTTTCTTTCTTCTGTCCGTTTATCTTTCCTAAATGTTTGTGATTGTTTCTAGGCAAGAGTGTAAAATCCGACTACGAATTACCCCTCAGTCACGCCAGTTAAAGGCTGGGTAAGGCCGGATGCCTTCTGAGAAGTGTTCTACGTTGGTCACTCGCCAGTCGGTAGGTTTCCTGATAGACTTATGGGTAGGCACATAACCAAGGGTTTATAGCCCGAGGGGGGTGCTGGCCTGGGTTTGTCGGAAGCTGATGACCGTGGTTCGGAACCCACGTTAAGCTGTAGGTCCAGTCGCTAAATAGCCTAGTTGCTGATGCGGCTCTAACCCAAACACTTTACTTTACTTTACTTTTAGTATTATTTAGTAAGTCGAAGATTATTTGAATCGTTTTCTGAACTTATGTTTTCTAATTAATTTATCTACAATGTTCTTATTATAACCATTCACTTCAGATACCTCCCAAATTAATTTGAATTCTTTGTTATAATTAACTTTATTTAATTAATCTATTTACCATAAAATTTAAACTAGTCGTCTTATTTTGAAAGCTATGATTTGAATCGTTAGGAATGTATATCTATAATGTTAAGGTTGTGTACCATATAATAAATTAAGAAAAGTTTATTTGTCAAGACTATGATCGAAGATATATTGGGCAAACAAAAAGATCAATATTGACAAGATATAAAGAAGAATATATTGCCTCCATTAGATATGGGAGAAATGAACAATCTTGTGTTGTCCAACATGCAATCGAACACGACCACAGTATAGATATTAATAATTTAAAACTAATTAAAAGTGTTAATAATAATAGAGCTTTGGATGCATTCAAATATAAAAACGTAAGAAAATCATGAACCAAGAGAAAGGACCTATTCGTTCAGTCAACTTTTTCAATTATTAATGTAAGGCTTAGTAAACCTCACGGTTCATGATTTTTACACGCTTCGTTAGGTATGGTTTTATAAACAGAACATAGTTTAGTTTTAGAATTAGATTAAATCATCTGATGATGCTAACATGGTTAGCGATACGTGCGTCGAGCAGTTCAAAAAAAGTGATTTGGTATTTAATGGTAAATCTCTTCAAGTTTAATGTTTCACACCAAAGGTTCCAATAGAAGAATTGAATAAATTTCTTAAAAAGTATCTTTCTTGAACGAAATTTGGTAGTGGTGGGTTTTTTAAGGTAAGAAATTTAAATGTCTCAAAAAATTTTATGTAAATTGAGGAGGGCATTGTCTGCGACACTTATTTAGGTTAAAAAGGGCACAACTTATTTGTGTCTTAGTGTATTAGCATTTTTAATGAAAATATACCTAAAATATACCTTGTTAATGTCGCTACTAATTAAAAGAGAGTACAAATGAAATGTCTTTAGAAATGTCGACAATTTTAAAATAATTCCGGAAGAATTAATAAAGAAATGTATCTCTTTTCGTCAATAAATGTTCGTGATAATGTTCATTAATCTCAATACCTTCCTTTCTTTACAGTGAACACCTCAGACATTTTCTGTTCTTCTGACAGTCAGCTTTACCAACTTTCTCAACTTTTCCAGGACTTCCAGCTGTCTTATTGCTTGGAACAAATTTTCCCTGCTAATGAAGTCATATACTTGCCGATAATCTATGATCTGTAGATCAATTATTCTATTGGAACCTTTGGTGTGAAACATTAAACTTGAAGAGAATTACCACTAAACGCCAAATCACTTTTTTTTTAACTTCTCGACGCACGTTACGCTAATCATTTTAGTATCATCAGGAGATGATTTAGTAACTGAACTGTATTCTGTTGGATCTGTTTCTTGATGAATATCTGGATTCCGCTTCGTTATTATTTGTCATGCAAAAACATAGTTTTTCATAGTTTTGTATATGTCGTTTTGCAGGGAAGATTAATAACCATTTTTCTTTTGAAGAAAACGGCTTCTGAATGTTGTCGATTGTCGGTTAAAGCTTATGGTGAACATGCTCTAATCCAAAACTTGTGAATGATGGTTTAGCTGCTTTAAAACTTGTGATTTTGATATAAAAGCCAAACAGCGTCCAGGATAGTCGAAATAGTTATTTGCAACACAACTTATACATGAACACTTAACTCATACATTAAAACAATCGATAAAAGCTGTTGAATGTTGCCCAATCCACCATTTTCGAACGCCTACATTCATTGGGAAAGATCCAGAAGGAAGGAAAATAGATTCCATATTAATTGAAGGTTATGAATATAGGAAATTTTGGTTGCCAGACAGAAAAAAAAGGGTTTTTGCTTCGACTTGTGACAGGTGATGAAAAGTGGATCTATTTTGCGCAAAAAAATCATGAGTAGACCCATACCAGCCTTCAACATTACAAAATGTGAGCAATATACATGGAAAGAAGGTTTTGCTCTGTATTAGGTGGGATAGTAGGGAGCTTTGTATTAGGATCTGCTGAAACCTGGTAAAACGATTAATGGCAATCGATACCTACAACAACAGATAATATTGAAACGGGCATTGAACCAACGCTCGGTTCCATGTTACAAAATGTTTGGAAAATGTTAAATGTAACGTCATAATCCACCCGCCGTATTCACCGGACTTAGCTCCTTCAGACTGCCACTGATTTCAATCGATGAATGGTTGGCCTGAAGAAATCAAAACTTTTTTTGGCTCGGACTCTATTATTTGACATAAAGATGGAAAAAAGTCGACATTTTTAACCGAAACACTTATCATTCAGCAGTAGCATATATACACAGCCTATAACCCACATGGATAATGAGTTAATTGAACGTAGAGACATTTAAATTTTTATGTTGAGTTCTTTAAAAGTTATATCATTTCACACCAAGAATATTACGAAAATTTTCTTTAGATCTGTCATTATCATTATCATCATCAGCCCGTGTCGATCCACTGCAGGATTAAGGCCTTTTCAGCATGCTTCCAACTTTCACGTTTCTGGGTTTTCCTCTGCCACTCGGGTCCTATATACTTAACAATGTCATCAGTCCATCCTGCTTTCGGTCTTCAAGAGGTATTCACTCCGGGCTTGCCTTGATCCATCTGTCGTCCCATTGCCTCGCTATATGCCCCATCTTCATTTTAATTGCTTTACTCTTCCAATGATGTCACACACTTTTGTTTGTTCCCTGATCCATGCGCAGGACTTTCTGTCTCGTCTTGTAATGCCAAGCATACATCTTTCCATTCCCCTCTCTTCTACCCGAAGTTTTTGAACTCATTACAATGTGCATTTTTGGATGCGCTGATCGAAGGCTTTTCTTTTCAGGCAAAGTGGGAGTTTGCTCTTAAACACTATGTTAAGCCTGCCAAATGTCTGCCAGCCGTGAAACCATCAGCCCATGATATATAAAGTGGTCCACAATCTGAACTAAATCACAGTGTTTTGTGTATCGTCCGACCATCAACTTTTAGCATTTCGACAGGCACACTGTCCTTTCCTGGAGTCTTGCCGTTTTTCATCGATTCTATAGCATTTGTTACTTCCTCCACTAGTATATCTGGCATTTGTTCTTTCGTGGGTATTGTTGTCTTTGATTGGTTCTGATCTTCATATAACTGGAAGTAAAATTTTCTGACAATCTTTAACATTTGCGTACGCATCGTGCACACTGTGCCATCACATATTAAGGCATAAATTTGCTTTATTTTCTTTCTCAGCTTCTGTTTAGCCTTGTTAATTCCTTTGTTTTCTTCCAGGGTGTTTTTTGCACTAGCTGCATGTTGACCCGGCGCGTATCCTCTCTGAGTTATTCAAACTTAGAGACTTATGTTGAGTTCTTTAAAAGTGACATCATTTGTCACCAGGAATATTATGTGTCATAATCAAATAAAATGAAAGATTTTTATTGATTACTATGCTTTCCGAGTAATAAACATTTTTAAAGCACCTCTTAAATATGGTTAGTGTTTAAAAGAAGTAATTTTCGTAATTTGCTTCTCATCAATAATATTTTCCCTGAAAAATCTACAACATTTTTTCCAAACCATGTGCATGGTACGTTGATTCGCTCTTTCGATTTCCATTTGTGCGCGTCGCATTCCAAACGAAGAAACGAAATTAGAAAGTCAAGGCTGATGCATTTACGACGGCGTATTGACATTTTTTTGTAGGTTTCCTTGTAATTAGTATGTAGACGATAATTGGGCTCGACTGAATCAACAACAGTCAAAACGTTTACTGGGTTACAGCCCAGATTTGGGACTCGTATGAGAACCCGTACGATTAGTTGACCTCCGGTTCAGCGCGGATAAAAGGAATTCCAAAAATGAAAGCTATTATTCAGATTTAGGAACAAGTTTGCCTTAGCAAATGACCCAGGAACGTTATATATAGCTTAAAAACAATTTTCACATTGTAAAAGTGAATTCTTTCTTTGATTTCGTTTCGATCGAAACCTGATCTGCTTTTCTTTCGATTTGTAGGTTTTGTTTTAACAAACAAAATACAGATTTTACTTCCTCTTTAACTTGTTTCTCCCTTTCACATAATTTCTTATGTTCTGTGCATAGATCTTAACATTTTCCTAAAGGTTTTTACAAATTTCAAATAAATTAATAATTGCTTAGTCTATAATTTAGAAATATACCAATATTCTAATTTTTAAGATTAATAACAAGTGATTTGCTGTTCAGTGGTAAATCTCCTAAGACTTTAGTGTATCACATCAAAGGTTCCACTAGAAGAATTGATTGGTTACCAGATATATATATATATATATATATATATATATATATATATATATATATATATATATATATATATATATGGTAACTCTAGGGATTAAAACAGAAATAAAAGTTAAAGTTAAAAGGGAACTCTGAAAATGGTTTTTCTGCAATATTTTCAAAACGGTTTATGCTAAAGTCGTGAAATCCAGGATATTCAAGACGTTCTGATAAACAAAATTTATGATACCAGGGTTGCTAGGCGTCATCTGATATATACATCGTAAAGTTTGACATTGTGAGCCCTTCCTCAGACTATTTTTTGACATATTTAATAGCGGAGAATGGTTGAAGTTAATTTGGTGGTTAAATAGGACATCTGTGTATTTGTAACGGTTTATTTCCAAGCATTCTAGTAAATTAAGTTTGGTACTCTTATTTTTAAGAAGTAAAATTTTAAAATCATTATTAAATGTATGTTTTCTTTAATAAGATGTTCCGCGTACGTTGAGTCCATTTTATTATTTCCGTCAAAAATACTTTTGTGGTATTAATATGATAAAGTTGCTGAAGTTTTTTTTCCTCAAGAGATATTAAGCAGCTATTTACCTGGTGATATATGGGGAGTATGAAGAATACATCGAGTATGGAGAGTACATCGGAGGCAATAAAATATTCCCAATTATGAGATCTCTACATATAGGGGTATCCTTTGACTAGCAGTATTGCCAGATTTAATGGCATGTGATTTTATTTGTGGAGTTGTCTGAAAAACATGGTCTACGAAAATATTGTACTGAAAATCAGCATTCAACAAGAAATAAACAGAACTATAGCAAAAAGTGTCTACGAAGAGACGGAGGTCACCTATCAGGTGATATTTAAAAAAAAAACAAATGGTTTTTTTCTTTTGTGACGTGGTATATTTCTAATTTTTTCCGATTAAAAACAAGTGATTTACTGTTTAGTAGGCTAGAGCCCCTTAAAAAGGAACTCTGAAGATGCTTTTCTCGCAATATTTTCAAAACGGTTTATGCTAAAGTCGTGAAATTCGGTATACTTCAATAAGTTGGAACGGAAACACTTTTCCTGCGTTAGTAATTGAATATTTTAGTCAGAGGCGTCTCCTTGGTAAATGCTGCCATAACTTTTTTTCTTTGTCATATTTTTTAATGTTTTAAATCAAATGATTGATTCGCAAAGATTTTTAAGTAAAATAGGTCCTCTTATTTCATCTCGTTAGGATGAAATACATGGATATTGAAATGCATCTTATTTAGTAAACTATTTTCAATGCTAAATATTTGTTTTTATTTATTATTCTAGATACATAAGTAGCAGCCCTCGCAGTTGTCACGTTCTAACTCTCTGATTGAAAAACCCTTTATAAATAAGTATAATCTTGTGTTTTCATTTCACATCTGTCACCTCTTTCTATTGGACAGGCTGTGTATGCCGAACAAGCGCAAATTTCTCGATCTAGGTCATCTGACCTGAACCACGAGTAACAAAACTTGCAAAATAATTAAATAACAATTCCGAGTGTTACCATTCCTCCGGTAACTAGTGCGATACATGAACCAATGGTTCTCTATTCTAATTATGTTATTATAAACGCGGTATATTTTTTATGAAACGGTTAAGAACGCTTCGATCCTATTCAGATCGAGCGGACGAGGATGTAGAAGTTATCTGGAGCAAAACAGATCGGTGAAAGAATTAATGGCGAGTAGGTTGTAATGCTGCGTGTCGAAAATGGTTACCTTATTATTAAATCATCAGTTTAAACAATATTTACAACTTTACGTTGCTGCATTAACTTTATGACGAGTTAGTTTCAATAAATTTACAAACATTTTTTTTACTTTAGGACGAAGAAAATTACCGAACTATCTTTATTGGCTTTTCTTTATAACAGGTCTATCATTTATCGCTTTATTCAAAACAACGAAATTAATAAAGAAACCGGTGTCCCCACGGTTTCCTAATTTAATTATTTTCTAAAACTTACGAGAAGTTTCTTCTCCAAGCTTCTCTAAGTGAAAACCCGCTTATCCGGAAAATTCCAGAAAATTTACCCGCGTAATTTTTTTATAAATTTCCGGGTAAATTAAGTCAAAACCCCAAAATTCCTTGTACGGGCGGCGAGCAGAAGGAAATCGAGCTTCGCTTGCCGGCTTCCGTAAGGCCGCTCCGACTATAAAGGCATGATGCTCAACGCCCAGTAAACCAAATGCGGACGATCGGTCGAAAACGATCGGTCGGACCGCCAATTGCTCCAAAAATCTCCATTTTTTCCGATGAAGAAAAATATTATTTTTAGGAAAACTCTAGCTTTTTTCTTACTTTTCTATTTTTTTCTAATTAACCTCAAGAAGTTCACCAGGACTTCTTTTCTACTTGATTGACTATCCTTCTTGTCTTTCTATAAGTTTAATGAAAGCCGAAATCTTAAATTTCGGCATCGTCTGGGTCAGCTAGAGGCCTCAAAAACCTAAAAAGTAATCCCTTCCTCGGGAAATTAATAAGAGCCTCCAGGCTGACTAAAAAACCTGACTGAAGGGGTCGGAATCGGTACGTGAAAGTGTTGTTGAAGACCCAGAAATAACCTATTAGTCGTTCACAACAATTTGGACTCAAAATTGTGCTCAAAAAATTATCATTTTACATGAAACACATTTGGAATTGGTGGCTATGTTAATAAACAAAATTGCCGCATTTAGGGGCGAGGAACATCCACGATTGATTCATAAGAAACTCGTTATTCATAGCATAAAGTGACTTAACTTATGTTAAATTAATATAATACATATTGAAATTGAAATATAGGGTAATTTTATTGTTAACAATAATATAAATCGCCGCCAACTAAATATTTGTGGGTGTAAAGATCGCCAGTTCATCAATCTATGGCTTGCAAGTGGCTATGCAAAGCTCTGATGCACTAAGCGTGTAGCATATTTATGCCGTTGATTGACGGTCTTACCCCCATTATAAATACAGCTAACTGTTTTCTTTATTATTTGAAAAGTATAAAAATTCAGCAGCATTAAATTCATAAAATATAAAATAATTTTATACTCAGATCTCTTAAGCTGGGCCTACATTAATAGAAATTTGCGTTGTGCGGGCTGTATATATTGTATGTGGTGTGCATGCACGGCTATATAGATGCTCTGACACGCAAGGTCACACACAAAAATTTTCGTCGCACATCACGCACACGAACCATCTATTTTGGTTTTCTCGCGAATATCAAATGTATTTGCGACGCACAAGATTTGTTCGTGAACGTGTTGTTGAAGTCAAATTAAAATTGTTGGTTGAACAAATAAAATACGTATAAACACTGAAAAATATGAACAACTTTATTTTTGCCGTACAGTAAATTCAACACACACGCAAATTTTTATTCATATGGACCCAGCTTTGAGTATTAGTGGAAAACTATTATTGTTATGATTTTTCAGTGCGTATAAAATGGTTGTTTAAAATGTAGTGCTACCTCCCGGACTACAAGCTTAATCAACACATGAAATTCTTTTCTAGATTGCTTTGAAAATAATAAAAGTAGCGTCACTTAAATCTCAACAACTCAGAAACTAGTCGACAGATTGTTATGAAATTTTGACACTTAACGTTTGAAGATTGATACAGTCGATCACCGGTACGGATTTTTCGTAAGTGACGCCATCTATATGTCAGACCGGAAACTTATTGGCCGATGCTTTATTTTATTTATCTTCGGACAACCCGATATGCTAATGAATTATTATGATTATAATTCATAATATATTTACGATGATAATTCTGTTATTTGCATCTAGATAGCACCACTAATACAATTTACACCACAATACCATATTAAAGACAATTAATAAACACTATTTGTTATTTTGCTTATTTGAAAATTCTCATACGCTGATAAATCAAGCCAAAGACAATGAATAATATTTTACAACTACTATCGGAATAAATTGCTTTGAAACTATCTTATGTTGTTCATTAACAATTGCGCAAATGTAACCTTGAATTTGACTGGTTTAACCATACATTCGATCAATCCCGGTGCTTATATAACGATAAAAGAATTTAAAGATAATTTTCTCTACAACATTGCAATATCTACAAGTAAAAAAAGAATACGCATTACAACAACCAGTTTCATTTTTGTTATACTAGGTGGTCTATGAGAAACGATCATTTATAGAACGGATAATACTCGGCTAGAAGGAGAGGGAGACTCTTCCAGAGATGTTGTTTAGCATCCATCCTGCCCCGAGAGTACAGCGTCTTTTGATACGAGGTTCTACCACTAAACACCAAATGACTGTTTTTAAACTTCTTGACGCACGTTTCGTTAACCGCGTTAGCATCATCAGAAGATGATTCGATGATTCAGGATCGAGTGATTGATTGAATCTGAAGTTTTAAACAGGTAATTTGGAGTATAGAGGTAAAATCTGTTCCAGTTTACCCGTATAACTTGGTGATTCTTCAAGAGTTGAATGAAGATGTTTGTCAACAACACTTTAGATTTGCTCAAACAATAAGTGGCACGTTGGCAGAAAACAAAGTTTTGACCATAATAATCAACGATACAGCTCCATTTCCATTTAAACGTGGTAGTTTATAAACAAGAAAACGAAAATATAAAGCTACTAGAAGATTGACTTCAGATGTTCTGACCAATGTTTTCACGGGTGTGACATTTCTCGTTATTCCGTTTCTGAGGTATCCCGTATTAGCCGAATGCCTCTGGTGAACGGTTTGGATGAACGTTTCGGTTAATAATGTCGATTTTTTTCGAAATAGCTAAGTGTTTATATCCATAACAAAATAAATTACCTTAATAATCAAAGTATTGGCCATCGTTAGCAGTTGCTGTCTGCCACCTTTCCGTCAAAGAATATATTTCACGCCAAAAAAACTTTTGGTTTATTAATGGCAACCATTGATCAAGCCAAGTGTTCACTTCTTCGTTCAATTTTATCAATTCTTGTTGGTATCGATCGTCAATAATTGTGTCACCAGTTTTCAATTGTGTCACTAGTTCGGAATACACAGCTCCCTTAATATCCCACCAAATACAAAGCAAAGCGTTCTTTCCATGAATATTGTGCACTGGTTCTGATATTGAAGGCTGGCCTGGGTTTATATATGACTTCTTCCATTTTAGGTTATTAATACAGATCCACTTTTCACCACCTGTCAGAACTCGATCCAAAAAACTTTGCGCGTAAACATTCGGAAATGGTAGTCTCGCTCGGTCTCTAACGCTTCCAAAATAAGATGTTTTCATATTTGTTGATGCGCTCAACTACGTTCCCAACGATACCATCTCACTTGACATAATTTGCAAACAAAGTTTAATACAAATACTGCGAGAGAGATGAATAAACTGAAACACAAGCAACCAAATAATTTAACGTACATAAATATATTGAGAAGTGTAAATTAGATTAAACAGACATTAATTATTTATTGATATTTTATAAAGAAGAATCACTGATTGGAGTGATACAATCTTGGAATATTTTTTTTTCGAGGAAGAAGGTCCTATATTTGTATGTGGTGTGAAGTTTTGTAAATGTATATACATTTTGAATGTTTCGTTATAATAAAGCAAAAATAATTTTCAGTCTTCATCTCAAACTTTGTTTTGTTACAGATCCATGTTGATTAGGATAGAGGCGACCATATTGGTCGCCATATTGGCCATATTTAGGATTGATTCAGCTCAAAGCTCAGGAAATTTATTTACATGCCCGAACGGTAAGCTTTTTTAATATTTATCCACTGCAGCGATGTTATATATTTTAGAATATAAGAAATATGCAGATTTATTAAAAAATATTGTAATGAATAATAACTAGGAAAGTTACTATTCAAGAATCGTAAAAAAATATATCATGTACTATGAATTGAAGTCCCCCTTTAGTCGATATATATATATATATATATATATATATATATATATATATATATATATATATATATATATATATATATATATATATATATATATTTATATTTGTTCCTAAATCATTCCGGGTGTCGATCCGTTGATCCTGTGAAGAGTCACGACGTTTCGCCAAAATTGGCATTTTCAACTGTTGTCCGCTTCGACTGAAGAGTCCAACCAATCACTCATTTTCGAGTGTTTCTTCTGATCCTTCACACCTCTCTCATCCTTTCTCCGTGGATTCTCTTTCTTTCCTCCGTCCACTTTGTTCCTGATCTCCTCGAAACTTCGCTCTCTGATGCAACGTTCCACATATGTATTTTGTTTCTGCACGTTCTTCTATCCTCAATCTCTGTCGGACCCATTTGTGCCTTTTCCAGATCAGCTCTGACTTGTGTGATCTATGGTACTGCTGACTTGACTCCTTGTATGTATGTAAGAATTCTGTTAGTGAGTCTTGTCGGTGGGAGTGTACTGATATGTCCATAGAATGTCTACCTTCTTTTTTCATATGTCCGCCGCTACGTTGGACATTCTGTCTGTGGTCTTTCGAGAATGTAGTCTGTATCCTTTTTCTGTCAGTTTTGGACCGAGAATTTTCCTCATAATTTTGCGTTTTTCTTTTAGTATATTTTCTATACCGCCTTTTGTATGAAGTGTAAGTGTCTCGCTTGCGTATAGTACTTCTGGTTTGATTACTGTGTTGTAGTGTCTTATTTTGGCGTGTGTGAATAGGCATTTCTTATTGTAGATATTTTTTGTGTATTACCGTATGCCCTCTTCATCTTCTGTAATCGAGTCTTCTGTGGTATCTTCTCTCCTCCTGTGGATTCGGGGATCTCGCCCAGGTATGTGAAGCGAGTGACCCTATTTATTTTGCCATACGTTGTTTTTGGATCACCCGAGTAGTATTGGTTTCCAGTGTCCTTGATTTTTCAGTTCTTTTTCCCATTCCCTTATGACTTTGTCCAGGACCAGGTTGAAGAGGAGTGGGGATAACCCATCTCCTTGGCGTACTCCAGTTTTAATCAGGAAGGGTTCGGAAATGTTTCCCGTAAATTTTACTTTAGAGGTTGTGTCAGCCAGTGTCTGCTTAATCGTAGTGTTTTGGGGTCGAGTCCTTGTTCTTCTAGGATGTTGAACAAATATTTTCGGTCAATGCAGTCGTATGCTTTCTTGAAGTCCGCGAACGTGCAGATGATTGGGACGTTCCTGATAGCTTTGTATTTCAGTATAGATTATAGGTTAAATATTTGTTCAATGCATGAGCGACCAGGGCGAAAGCCTGCCTGGTACTTGCCAATTTTGTGTTCTAATTGTTCTTGTGTTCTCTGGAGAAGGCATGCTGAGAGGAATGTGTAGGTGACTTGTATTAAGGAGATTCCTCTGTTGTTGTTCACATCTGTTCTGCCCCCCTTCTTGTGCAGCGGATGGATAAAAGCACATTTCCAATCATCTGGTAATTTTTCTATTTGTCAAATGTTCGTGATAATTTGCGTAAGTTCTTGCAGTGAATTTGGTCTGAGGTTTTTCAATAGTTCCGCGGTGATACTATCTTCACCGGATGACCTGTTATTCTTTAGTTTGCGTATGTGCCTGTGGATTCCTTCCTGTGTTGGTGGTGGTGATTGTGAGTGGGTATGGATACAATTTTCCTTGGGGAATCTTGTGTTGCGTTCAGGGCGATTGGTGAGATTAGAGAAATAGTGTACCAGTTCCTGACTGTAACATATATAATATAACCGCTGTAAACATATATATATATATATATATATATATATATATATATATATATATATATATATATATATATATATATGCATTGCTAGATAATTGTAAGAGAACTAAATATATAAACAGTCTTAAGAACACAGTTTCCAATAATCTCAATATTTCAAAACACAAAAAAATTGGTCCTTGTAAATTTTCAATATTATTTTAACAAAATTATGGAGTAACAGCCATGAAAAAAAACCCATAACAATTTATAATGTCTTACTGTAAAATACATTCAATTAAATGATGTAATATACCAAAGACAAGAATAGAGATTGTATAAGAAGAGAAATAACCAAACACTGGTATTATTACTCATCAACAGTGGACAGGATTGCAAAATATCTTATTAATATATACTTATCGACGTATGTATAGGTTGGGTTTGATTGGCAAATTTACAGGAAGGACACCGTATATATTAGAAAAGTTTATATAAATCTTAGATTCATTTTCTAATTAGGCACCTTAAATCTTATTATTATTTTATTATTATCTATTAACCTATATAAAATATATTTTCTACGTGAAACAGAAACAAAACAGATATCAATATTAATTTTCATAGTCAAACAACACAAAAAATATTTTAGATCACTATGAAACAACGGAAAATATTTTTTTCCTGTCGAGAAAGTAATTTTATACAGGTAACACCCTGTATGTTAAATATCCGTAAGAATGTATGGCGGTACGCAAGAAACGGCATTCCTACAGAAACGTTACGCAACAGTCTCAAGTTGTGCACTTGAGATT